>ML682047.1:6968787-7158404 GCA_007922195.1 Podocnemis expansa
GTGTGTGTGTGTGTGTGTGTGTGTGTGTGTGTGTGTATTATATAGATATGAAACACCATCCATATTTGGATTTTGGGTCATGCTGCTCTTGGTGCTTTGCACCAGCTCACAGAATCACAAGGCTAATCGATTAAATTGTGGCCTAAACTGCTAGGTACATGGTTCATTGCAGGCTCCTTTGCAAAAGCCACTGTTACAGATGACGTCACACCACAAGGAGGACAGTATCTTTATAGCCAATGGAGTTGAGACAAGCGTCTACAAAACCTTCCTAATTGCTTAGGCCCAGTCCCCCAAAAGTACTAAGGAGCCTATCTCTCATGAGGGTCAGCGGGTGCCTACATACCGCTGAGGACCTGATAACACCAGAAACCATTTTGATTAAGTTTTATTCATGATGTGTGCATAAATTAAATAGCCTAAACTTTGTGCATGGCAGCTAAAGACGTACCTTCGCTCCAAACTGCCTGTAGCCATAATAAGACTTGATTATATTTCCGCTATAGGATTCGAGCAAAAACCTAATAAGCTGAACTGGAAAAAGTCCAAACATCTCTTCAGGTTCTTCTGACTCAAGGAGGGGGGAAATGCGTGCGAAATAAGGGGCTAAGGGAATTGCATCTATAGTGAAGGCTGCACAAACTTCACCATCAAAAAAATCCAGCTCGAGCGATAGTCCCCTGACTGGAAAGAACCATCCCCGCAAAGATGAAGTAATGATGATGGGCTGCACATAATTCTGCTCAACAACCTGTAGCATTTCAGGCCAATGAATGAAGAACAAGGCTTAAAGCCCTATGCCCTTACTATAAAGAAAAAAAATTCCTTTGCAGCTCAAAAAAAAGTCCACTCGAAGAACAAACGACTGCATAGACATGTGTGCCGGCAAATGCACACGCTCACACACAGACCAAACAGGAAGCTTCACCTGATCTGGCACTAACTATGCAAAGCAAAAGTCATCACACCTCTATTAGCTCTTCAGCTTCAGAGTTACCTGGCTTCTGAAGCCCAGTGAGCTGGCCTGCGAATGGAAGTTTGGGTTTCGTCTACTCAGTGCGAAACATGTCACAGTCCTGACCAAAGCCCTTCTCTTTAAGGCTGTGATTCAGCAAGGACTGTAAACACAGGCTTTAAGTCAGCCACATGATTGCTGAATTGGTGCCTAAGTGCCTGGCTGGCTTTCAATTTACAGCTATGGGCATTGAAGCAGTCCCTAATCATTTAAAAAAAAAAATTACTGTGTGACTGATTTGCTCAAAAGAGCAACAACTTGGTGCAAATGGATTGATTTTAATTTCTAGCCTTTTGTCTAAATTCCTGACCAGTCCTCTCTACCCGATTTCCCACGTCTCCCATAATTCTATAGCTTTAATGAGTTCAAAATGGAACTGTGCCTAATATTTAAAACTGCAAGCTTGCTCTCCCAGCTCACTTGGACCAGCCCAGAGAGTTACTCTTCACAAAGCCTGAGTCTCACCATGGAGCTTTTGAAAGCAGTGAGGCCCAACTGTTTCATAGACTAACCTCTGATTTCAGGTACCCAACCTGACATGTGCAATCCCATGCTCCTTTCTGAAAATGATGGCCTCTTTCTTGGAGCATCCCTATGGCCTTCCCTCCCACATCCTCCATCTGGAGGTCAGCCTCATGAGCTGCGACTGGATCAAATTGATTTCAATAGCATTTCCTCCAGAGATTATTTTGACACAATGTCTCCAGGCCAGACCCAATTCCGCTCCCATTCAGTTTACAGACTGGGTCGCCACAGACATTTCACGAGAGCCTTTTCTCCAAGAGATTCCCAGAGCACCACAGGTAAGCCCTGAATGTAGTTGAAAGTGCAGAAGAGTCCTGTCTTTCTAGGAAATTGTTTCTCTCTATCCCTTCCATCCAGATAGGGCTGCCCTCCTGGGGGGCACTGGCAAGAACATTAACATACTTCCCTACGCTGGAAACTATGACTCTCGGCTATTTCCATCACGAAAGAATGCTACAAATCACGGAGGCTGTTAAATGACCTTGGAAGAAAAGCGAAGGGAGCAGGAGGGGGAGCTGGAAAGGAAGGGGAAGGGAATCCTTGTTATTAGAAATTTTAGTAGTATTTCAACACTAAAACTTTCCATCCAGCCATGAAAAACCTCTTGGGGGTGGTGGGGACTTGTCTGTCTCTGCAGTGTAACTTTAAACCCTTATGTGGGCAAGAAACTTATTGAATTAAGACCGGAACAAGTCACGCTCACGGCTGGTCATGCCTACAAGATGCCAACAAGCCCTTGCAACTGTGTCTGCCCCCATTTGCACCCATGCACCCCCCCACCTCCAGTGAAAGGAGGGGTGCTGCCAAGCCACAATTGCCAAGGGAAGGCATTGGCCTCATGAAAGTGGGGCTACCTTTGCTCCTGCTGATGGCAAGGAAACGTGTAGCGGTCACGTCAATGAGCACAGAGTGGGGTTAACATTGTGAGCTTGCTGCGCCTAAGGAAAGAAGCCAAATGGTAAGCTGAATGCCAGCCAACAGGACAGCCATGCTCTGGGGCCCAACCCTAGGCAAGAATCTCGGCATTTGGCCTGCATAAATGATTTCAATATGGGACCCACTTTTGCAGGACCCAGTATAGCCATAGGGGGTGGTGGTGCTGGGCAATAAATAGCCTGGGTCTCAAGGGAGCTGGGTTCTTCTCCTGTCTTTAATAGGTTTTTGGCATAATGCTCCCTGGGCCTCGGTTTCCTCTACTGTAAAAAATGCGACACTGCACACCATGAGTGAAAATGTTTGTGTTGTTAGTCCATACTTTTTCTCTATGATTGAAAGGCCACTGTAGGCCGAAGCCCATGAGCTAAGGCTTGAATGCGACATAGGCCGCACCTTGCAATGTCACACAAGAGTAGATATCGGCTGGGCCGTTGGTGCTGCCTCCCATACACACTCTTGTGGATAGTGCCTAAGACGGCTACACTGGCTGGGACTGTCAAAGACCCCAAAGGGAGCTAAGTAGCAGGGTGTGCCTGTTGTTGTACCCGTATTCCAGACACACAATAGGACATGAACGTAGATGAGAGCCCACCCAAGCCACCAAATACCAGGCTGTTGAGTCAAGCGATTCCTTGAGAGCCAGCACAAGGCTAATGAGAAAAGTCCCATTTTTAAAGCAGCCGCAGAGCAAGCAAAGAGCCAGGACGCTTGACCAGCCAGGCCACTGTTTTCTGTATCTTGCCAAGTTCCCACTTGCAAAAAATAAACCCCACGCCCTGACTTGGACCAGTTGCTCCCAGCTGTTTGCCTTTAGGGCTTGTCTACACTTGACATGCAAATGGCTAGGAGCAGCTGGTCTGAGACAGGGCTTGGGGTATTTTGCAAGTGGGAACCTGAGCAACATAGGGAAACTTTATAGCGTAGGCCAGGCTTTCGATGCAGTGCTCCTTTTATACTAGGTCTTGGGTGGAATTCCCTTTAAACCGTTTCTGCTCAGGGCTCCTTTGCCTCCCCCTTTTTCTGACAACACCAGCTGCTTCCTGGGCAACCAAGGCATTGCATTTTATCTCACAGCCTCACCCTTCCCTTTTACTCATCCCAGTAGCCTTTATGTAGGACACACCTTCTACTCTTTATCATTAAACAAGAACAGAGCCAGAGGGCCAGATTGGCGGAAACTACATCATAGCTGGGTCATAAAAAGAATCTGGGAAAATATGTGCAATTATAATGCAACTCATTTGAAAGTTTCTTTACTGGCATGGGAGTTTTTCTGCAATGCCCTGAATATTTCCCATGGTTCACCAATGGTCCCAGTTTTTACTGGGGGTGGGGGTGGTTGAATTAGGGAGGTCACAGGCGATGCTGGAGGAACAATACAAGAGGCCAGAGCTAGACCAAAGCTATGGTTCTGACTTTTGGTGCACAATAGCCTGGCTGCCTGGAGCCCAATGTTATTTATGTTTGACGAACAAATTGGGTGCATATTTCTCAGGGACTGTGAAAGAAGACTGGGCAAATAGTGTAGTGGCTAGCACCTCTGTTTAATATGCAGAAGATCCCAGGTTCAAGCCCCTGGAGGTTGGATTTGATGATCTCATGAGGTCCCTACGATTTGATTTTTCTTGTAGCATGCAATCTCTTTGGCATAAAAGCCCCTGGCAGCCATTCCAAATCTTTTACAGTGATGCAGGCAGTCATCTTGAAAGATGGCAAGGTGCAGAAATAGTCAGAGAGGAGCGTGAGCACAGACATGAGGCCCGTTCTGCTATTATGATAGAGCAAAGGAGGAGACTGGCAGAATAGCCATGGGAGGCTGGGCTGGTCCTGGGCTCACGTCCCTGTTCTACCAGCCTTCCTCTATGCCATTGGGCAACCTGCTTAGGTTTCCTATGCCTCAGTGCTGTCACTAAATGAGGGCCATACTTCCCTACCTTGCAGTGGTGCTGTGAGGCTCAAAAAAAAAAAAAAAAAACCACTGACACAATTAAGTAATGCAGTGACTTTTGTAGCAAAAGTGGCCTTAACCAACAGAATGACAATCCCTGGTTTCCTAAATGACGTATTAGGACAGACAGGATCACAGGCCTATTGAAGCAATTTGTGGCAGCTGCATGGGGCTTGATTCCCTGTGGGTATGGTCATCTGATAGATCAAGCTTGCAATCAAATGCTTTTCTTTGCAGTTCCCATCTGGTTTTGCCTTGCTGGAGTTCCCATTAGTCACACAGGATGCACATCCTCTAGAGTCTGAGCATCCCAACCAAGTGCCACTTGAGCTTTTAGGCTGAGATTTTTTTTTCAAATTCACCACTGTATGTACCCAACTCACGTCTTCAGTGCTGGGTAAATCTGGGCTTTTACTGAAGTTGGTGGTGCTTTAAAACTACATTAGTTAGCCTGAATAGGAGTGGGCTACAACGCAGGTTCTGCTTTCCCTTGGGCTAGGAAGTCATTTACTACAAAGTGAGGCCACAGGCTAAATCTCACCAGGGCTCATGATCAGCAGAGGACCATTTAGTGGCATCAGCAGCAAACAAGTGGAGAGCCAGTAGTCTGCTGTCAAAATACATCAGTGGGCCCCCAACATTTTGCTTGGACATAGTTTGATTTTGCCCATAGCTGCCTCATGGGTCTTTAGTAAAAACCCATTTAAAGAGATTGGTCGCACAGTTGCTATGTCTACACTAGCAAATTAGTTCAAATTATGGCGCCTTAATTTGAATAAATTCAAACCCTGTCTACACTAGGCTTTGCCTAGTTCAAACTAAAAAAAAAATTTAGGTTGAACTAACCGAAGCTTAGTTTGACTTGTTAGTTCGAACTAACTACTAAGCAGGTCTCCACTGGGCTGCTTTGAACTAAATATGCAAATTAGTTCAAACAAACGGCTTAGTTTGAACTAATTTGCATATTTATTTCAAAGCAGCCCAATGTAGATGTGCTAGTTCAAACTAAATAAGTTCCAACTAGCAGTTAGTTCGAACGCAGCATGTTTTTTTTTAGTTCAAACTAACTTTTTAGTTCAAATTAGCCACGCTATTTTAGGTTGAACTAAAAAGTTAGTTCAAACTAAAAAAAGCATGGCTAGCTTGAACAAAAAGTTTGTTCGGACTAAAAAAAATAACACAATTGGTTCAAACTAAGTTTCAAACTATTTAGTTTGGACTAACCACATCCGAACAATGATTTTAGGTGAAGACATAGCCAGTGTGTTTAGCTCCCTTATGGCTGCTTGGTCAATCCCAGCCTTAACACTCGTCTCTATCTGCCCTGGCTTTAGGAAAGGAAAGCTGGGTTTGGTTACTTTATTTTAGGTTTAGGACTAATGAATTCCTCAGATTTGCCACCTGAATATTGGTGTGCCATTCAGCAAGGACAAAGAGTGCCTGCTAAGGCCAGAATGGGCTGCCCACTTCTGGTATCAAGAACATAATTAACCACGGCACTCATTTTTTCTCATCCCAATTAACTCACCCTTTTCAGGCTTTTCTATGCCCTGTGCAAGAAATTCACCAAGGGTCAGCGTCTGCCTCTGTCATTGATCTGCTGTGTGACTTCAGTGACGTCACTGGGCCTTTCTGTGCCTCAGTTTCCCCAGCTGTAAAAAGAGAGGTAATGAGGCTTATCTGCTTATAAAGTGCTTTTAGTTGTATGTATGAAACAGCTGATACGGGAGCTGGGTGGTACAGGTAATATTACTCCTGATTTATGCCCACGTAGTAAATGAGAATCAGGCCCCTTATCTCCAGCTTTAACCTTAATTATCACTTTTACAGTGCTGACACATAATGGCCATGAGGTGAAAATTTCAACAAGACCTGAGTGCTTTAGTGTCCTGCTGCAAGTCAGTGCAGCCTGGCTTCTAAACCTGCTACCTCCCATCTTACAGACATAGAAGGAACCAATATGATCATCTGTCTGACCTCCTGCACAATGCAGGCCACAAAACATCACTCACCCACTCTTGTAATAACCCTCTACCCAATGCCGGAGTTAAGAAAGTCCTTAAATAATGGTTTAAAGACTTTAAGGTACAGAGAACAAGTGAGCCATGCTCCTTGCTACAAAGGTGAAAACCCCCCAGACCCTTTGCCAATCTGCCCTGGGAAAAGTTACGTCCTGCCCCCATATATCACTATCAGTTACTCCCCCAGCATGTGGGTAAGAGTCACTAGCCAAGCACCCCCCCCCGTTCCCCCCCCAATTCTTTGTAATAACTCAAAACCCGCCACATCCAAATGTCCCATTTGTCTACCCATCACAAGTCATCAAAGACAGGTCAATTGTCAGACTAAGTTGTCTCATCACCCCCTCCATAAAGCTATCAAGCTCAGTTTTGAAGCCAGCTAGGATTTTTTTTATCCCCACACTTCGCCTTGGAAGCCTATTTCAGCACTTCATGCCTCTGATGCATAGAAACCTGCATCTAATTTTTCAAGTCTAAACTTCCTGATGGACAGTTTATGTCCATTTGTTCTTGCGTCCATGTTGGCGCTGAACTCAAATAAGTCCTCTCCCTTCCTGGTATTTATCCTGCTGACGTATTTATAGAGGGCAATCATATCTCCCCTCTGCCTTCTTTTGGTCGGCAAGCCAACCGCTTTAAGTCTCCTCTCATAAGGCAGGTTTTCCATTCCGGCTGACATGAGCCCAGATTTCCAAATGAGCTCAGCACCCAACGCATACCTGGCAGACTGAGGCCTTCTGAAAAGCTTTCTCATAACGGCTCCTTTCTGGTCACCCGCTCCACCCACCTTGGCATGGAAACGGTACGGTAGTGATTAACAAGAAAAGCAAGGCTTTGGCAGCTGTAGTGGCCAGGATGGTGTTGACATGAGAAATCAGAATGTATTTATTATTTATGGTGTAGTAGTGGCTACCACATATCAGCCAGGCTCCCACCACAGAGGGAGGAAGCTCCTGCTCCAATAATCTTACTGACCAAAATGAAGACACACAGCGGTTGGGATGTGCATGCAGATCACTGAAATGTAAGGCTTTGTAGTTATATAAGATGCCTCCCACTCCCACCTAACGAAGAGATAAGCGGCTCAGGAGGCAGACAAATCGATGAAATGGAAAAGTGGGTGACTTAGCCAGTGATTTTCCTGCAGGCTCTGCAGGAGGTAGAGGGGGTCTTTGTGGCTAGTAGGGGAGCGGAAATGAATCCAGGAGCAGGTGGTGGCATTGTGCATTGACACTCTAAAAGAGGTAGATGAGCTAGGAGAAGCCTAAGGAAAGCCTGCAACCTGTAGAGAGAAGGGAGGCGTTTATAAATGCTCAGTCCGAGGGGCAGCCCGGGAGGCAGGGAACACCTGTGTATATATGCTATGATCTGCCAGCTCTTGTGGGACAGGAAAGTGCAACAGATTTGGCTTGAAAGTAACATCATCTGAAGTTTCCACAGAGGAAAGCCAGACCCTGCCTTTCAGTTCTGAAATGTTTTATTTGCCACCTCAAATAATCCCTGGGTTTTGTTTGGCTTGGGCCTCTCACGTTGGGTACCAGCACAGGGCTCCCTGCGGCCCACTGCTTTTAACTCGCTTTGATCTTGAAGGTTAAGCGCATTGCACCACAGCATAAAATGCTGTCAAAGTCTGCAGCTTCCAGCCCCTTATTTCTAAGTTCCAGTACCAGCTATATGTACACATGCATCCCTGCTGTCAAGGTGAACACAAACTGATGGGACCAGAGTCTCCGCTTGGGTGAATCAAAGTTGGTCCTTGTCTTTTACTGCTGAAACACCAGCTGCAAATCTGACTCACCTTGCAAATAAACCCCTCTGCAGTATACTGTAGTCATGAACATGCTCGCCACAGACTCGCCCGATTGTACTAAACTACCATCTATAAACACATATTCTACACACCGGGCCTGCTGCTCAGTTACTCTGGTCGGACCCTCGGCTTTGCTCTCTGTGTATCTTAAAAGCAGCTTCAGGGCTGTTGAAACTACGGCTTTGCTTTCAATTGTGCCCTGTGCAGCTCAGAATGACCCTAATGCTGTGCACTCCACACCTCCCGCTGCGACTTGAACCCGAAACTAATGGTAAGAGCAAATAGACAAATTCTGTGCAGAATCTGAAGCCAAATGTGTGCAAGAAGCCACTCCTTCATTCCAAGCCAGCCTTTGGAGGGGTCCACAAATCTCTAATTCAAAGCAGTGTCCCTGTAATGCCGCTGCAGCCATCTAGTAACTTTTCTAGGATTACAGAAAAAAACATTTTATTTGCTCAAAGAGATTGCCAACTCTGCTTCCATCCCACCAGTAAACCACAAATTGCCTCTCCCCCTTTGCACCTGCAGGTGGGTTGTAAACCTGTATATTTTTTTTAAAGAAAAAAGCCTCATCTTTGAAAACACAAACAAAATTGTGCACATAAAGTACAGGGAATGAAACGCTTCCAAAAACTGGAGCACCTAAAAAACAGGCGGGGGGGAGGGGTTAATGACATTTTTAAAACCTCCAGTCATCTCCAGGGATGCTAATACTGCAGATCAGGTCAGCAAGACAGTGTTGGTTAGACATCCCGTGCATATAAGCTTGCTGGCCATGCACACACTTTCCCACCTGGCCCCATTCTCCTCTCACTCACCCCCCGTGCACCAGGCAGAATCAAGACGAGTCGCTGGGGTCACACAGGTGCAAAGAAGCAAAGAGACAGGCCTGGCCAGCTGGGAGCTAGGACTGCCAAGAGGTTTCCTTCAATGCCCTGGATGGTATTTTTCATGGCAGCACATGCAACAAGAACACAGCACCGCAGTGCAGTGCCAAAACACCAGCCAGGCATCAAACAGGCCCCTCATTTGCACTTCAAGGCTTGTTTTGGGTGGTTTTGTTTGTTTGTTTTACAATAGCAGATGGCAACAAATATTTCCTTAACCTTTTCTCCCATTTCCACAGGGAGCACGTGAGCCGCACGTGCCGTGATAGGATTGGAACAAGGTGTGTGTGTTTAAAAGGAGCTGTACGATCAATTAAATCCTGGCTGGCCGCCATGGCAGCTGGAAAGGGGGCCGAGCGGTTGCCTGCACTAAGAGATGCTGGGACTCGGCTAACGCTCCTGGTGGGGCACCTGGCCAGTGCAAGGCAGGCTGGCAGCTTCAGGGCAATGGCCGAGGCTGCAGTGAGAGCGAGAGGGAGAGAAGCAGATGGACACAAACACTCTCACTGCTCTGTGTTTCCATCTGTGCTGCAGCTGATGCCCTGCCTGAAACACCCATCGGGTCCAGCTGCCTGCGTGCAAGCCGCACCGAGCCCCTCAGTTACTCGTCAGTTCTGCTGCCTGCGCTGTGATGGCCGCCCTGCACATTTTAGTGCACTCCCCCCAAGCTGGAAATCACACTGCCAGCTGCTGGGTATCCCTTTCGTTTCAAGAGGTGCCGAGCGTCTGATTAACATTGGCGGATGCTTGCAGGGTCTCAGCATTATCTCAAAACCAGGCAGCAACAGGTACACTGGGAGCAGACAGCACCTGCACATTGTGGCTGACCTCTACGCATGGGAACAATAGAGGAGAGACTTCGGCTTTGCCACCTCTCCTTGCACTTGCTCCGCATGGCCGGCCAATGGGAAAGAGCAGCTTGCCTGCTAAGGAACGGTAACTTTCGGGCTCCTGAGAGTCAGCCCAGTAGGACAGAAGGTCACTCTGTGCCCAGTCAGCTGCAGAGCAGGCCTAAGACCCAACACGAGGGTGAAGGGAGATCACCGTGAGGGTGTTTCAGGTGCTGTGTGGCAAGCAGCCCGCGTGACTTTGGTTCTGAGCTGCTATAGGTCTGTGTGTTGGTGGTTTAAAACAGAAAAAGCTTGAAGACCCAAATTAGCAGCAGGGGAATGAAGGGATCTGGGAGGGTTGATGGGGGATTGTACGATATACGCTTCTCAGAAGGTTATTTATTATTTGAATGGCTGTAGCTAGCACCTGCAGACCTTGCAGGACTGGTCCACCTTTGTGCTACAGGCAGTACAAACACAGAGCATATTGCTGCCCCAGTAGCTCTAAGGAGAAGGGGGGTCCTTCCTCTGTGTCATCGCTGAGCCTTCGCCAACTGTATCGCTCTTTAGGGCAAGAGGAGAGGTTGGTCCTGATAGACTTTAAGATCAGGATGGACCACGATGATCATCTAGTCTGAATTCCTGCACAATGCAGGCCACAGAACCTCACCCACCCACTCCTGCAATAAATCTCTAACTTATAACTGAGTTACTGAAGTCCCCACATCATTGTTTAAAGACTTTAAGGTACAGAGAATCCCCTAGCCAGTGAGCCATGCCCCATGTGAGAAACCCCTAGACTCTCCAGTCCTCATCTTCTCTGCAATCATTAGTGTAGGACCTTCCAAATGAGAAATTTCCACTTCCGTCTTCATTCAGTTGTTGGCCTCCTGGAATTGCTTCTTCAGCAGATACCAACTTTGGCTTGGATCAAAGTCCTCTTCTGGACTGAAAAAAGAATTAACTGGTGCCTGATCCAAAGACCCATGAAATCAATGGAAAGACTTCCTCTTCTTCAATGGTCTCTGGACTGGATCCTCAGTCCTCAACCTCTCACCTCGTTCCATCACTGTGTGCCACCCTTATCCACATCAGATGCTAAAAGATGACAGTCTCCATGTCTATCCAACCATCAGCTTCCTTACAAGTCTCCCCCCTCCCCTCCCAATGCACAGCACTCACAGGACGACAAGAGCTGTGGGTGTTGGAAAAGAAGAGCACGCCGTCTTTGCAGAAAATATCTGCAGAAAACAAAGATGCATTTCCTCTTCCCCCTTGTTTAAATGCTCAGCTCCTGTCATCCTTACATTTGCATAAGATGAAGAAGCGTCTTATTCTTCCCCATACTGAGATTCCTCTCTTAACCATACCTGACACTCATTTTTCTTTTGCCAGAGCTCTGAAGAGTCGCATATCCTCTCCAGGTCGTTCTGCCAAAAGACTCCGCAAATGACCAGTGGGTGTGGCAGAGAAGTATGTTGGCAAAAAAATACCCAGCAGGCAGGGAAGTTGGACTTCATATGAATCTTTAATGCACAGAACAACCTGTCAGGAACCCTGCACATGAAGGCTCCGCAAGCAGTAGTTCTGCAAACTTGGAGTGTTAAAAAAAAACCAGTTTGCCTGCAATGTCCTTGCAGCTGCCTGGCTGGTATTAATCTCCATGGTCTTCAGTTCAGAATGGTGCTTCCAGCTTCTGGCGTCACCTCCCAGAATTGGAAGCTTTGCCTTGTTCCTTGATGCAATGAGGCAGCTGGCGCCCTTTCCCACCTCGTCCACTTCCAAGGCTAGCGGAGGAAGACAGAGCAACCTCCCCTCTGCCCTGGCCTGGCTCGTATGGATTTTTCCTCCTCTCAGATTTGAAGCGCATAGTCCAGGAAATTCAGTAAGAAAAGATTAAAAAGGAGCGACGTTGCTACTGAGTCAAATTAGGTATTTTCATTTTAAAATTAAAAAAAAGGGAAATCAAAATCCAACTGGCTGATTTCTCATTTCTCCGCCACCCATGTCGAAAAGTCCTGTTTGGCCTAGCTGTCCCCTCCAGTTGAATGTCACCCTTCCCCCAAGCCCATCAGCTCACTCAGGTTCTTACAGATCCTTGACTCCTCAGAGTTCCCGTCCTTTTCACAGCTCCAGGCCAACAGCGTCCCTCACCGCCCCTTTGACTCCCCGTACGTGTTGCGCAGCATGGAGACCATCTTCTCCTCGCATGTCACTTTGGTGTCCTTTAGGATGCTGTACCAGACCATGCCGGCTGGCCGGACCTCTTCGCTGCGGCAAAACAGGTAGGGCATGGTGTCGGTGCGGCTCTGGATATAAGCACTGCGGAGCAGTGTTGAACAGTGGTTGCTAACTTTCTCCAGCCGCCTTAAGATCAGGTGAGCTTTCCTGGAATGGAGAGGAGGAGAAGGAGATATAGCAAGAAGGTAGAAGAAGTTAAAACATGGAAATAGGAGCCAGTACTTGAGGCAGGTGACACTTTTTTGATGAATAGCAAATGTACAGAAAAGATTCATCTGGCAGGTTGCATTTCACCAATAGTTTTGTATCCCACCCCCTTCCCCAGCACCAAAAAACAGATTTCTTTTAAACGATGAAATGCTTTGCCTTGAAAGACAAAACAATGAGAGTCCTGTGGCCCCTGAAAGACTAACAAATTTCTTCATCTGACAAAGTCAGTTGGAGCCCATGAAAGCTTATGCCTGAAGAAATTTGTTGGTTTTTAATGGGCCACAGAGCTATCTCCCTGGAAATCTGGTCATGACATTTTCAATATGAGCTATTATACTTCACTTCAAAATACCATTTGCAGAATAAAATGTCTATTTCAACTGCCATTTTGTTTAGAAAAATGTTAGTTTGAATGGACAATTTCAAAAGGTTTCGATTCAATATTTTAAACATTTTCTTTAAAAAAAATCAGTGAAAAAAGAAACCAGTTTTGGTTCAGCCATCGGATTGAAAAGAATCAATTAGTTGCTCAGTTCTAATGAGGGCTTCTGGGTTTTCTTGGTGGCTCTATCCAGTCACACACAAAATATTTATGTCATCAATTGGCAGAAGACAGCTAGATCAACAGAATCACCCTTCTGATTAATTCCTAGTTACACTTCTATAGCACCTGCTATGCAAGGCTCTCAAAATGCTTTACAGATATGAATGAATGAAGACTTTTGGCATCTTTACTATTATTCCCAGTGTACAAATGGGAAAACTGAGGCATAGGGCTATTACCAGGCCCACTCCGGGTTTAAAAAGAAAGCTGGGAATACATCCCACCACATCTCTCAACTCCACCTAACTCAGATTGCCTGTGGGCAATAACTCCCTCTGAACTAATACCGAAACATAGAAAGTTTCCAGAGTCTTGTCCTATGGTTTCAAAACTGGCAAATTAGTTCTGGAGTTCAGACATGGAAGGTATGAGCTGTCCAAGTAAAGCAGCTATTATTGGGATCTTTGACAATTACAACAGAAAAATATAGGGGCATGTCCATACTTACAATTTAATTCGAATGAATGAGGATTAATTCCAATTAAATTAATGCATGGCTTAGGAATTCCTGAGTCCGAATTAACAAAAGCTTACTTTGAAGTTATAAAGCCTTGCTTAACTTCAAAGTAAGGGTTAATTCGAACTTATTAGTTTTAGTTAACCCAGCGTATCCATGTTAATTTGAACTAACCATTAGTTCGAATTAATGCTTTTTGACCTTCTTCCTCTTTCTATACAATTGAGTGGGGTATGGCCCTTCTTGGGGGCCATCTTGCTACACCTTCCATGGTGCCCCTCTCCTAATTCAAACTAGTGAGTCCTGGCCATGGACACGTTAGTTCGAATTGGTTTCCTAGTGGGCCCAGATTCGTTCGAATTAACTTAATTCAAACTAATTATTATTAGTTGAAATTAATTAGTTCGAATCTTCTAAGTGTAGACATAGCCTAGATGACTACCTTGGCAATGCATTCATGAACCCAGTCTGTTCCTTCGCTAACTCCGGGAGTCTCCAAATTTTAACATATGCTCTTGTCTTGTTGCTTTCTCAACTGATTACGAGAGCGCGAAAGAGACGGAATCAAAGGATCTGTTGTAAATGGGGCTCCCATCCCCAACCGAGGGGCCAAATTCTCCTCTCACTTACATGGGCGTGACTCCATTGAAGTCACAGGCTGAGTATGGTTCTTAAGACACTGATGAGCTACAGTTTGTTGTAAACGAAGGATTACCTATCCATCCATCCCCATGGGACAGCTCTCAAATCTCCTGCTGCAGGAAGACATGGGAGACGTGAAAAGCAAAACGGGTGGGCCTTGCCCTCTTCTTCCCTTACTTAGCTGGAATTCCCTGGCATACCTGGCATCCCCGCTACTCATGCTTCATACCAGGAAGGGACCCAAACACACACTTTTTCCCCTGCGTTTATCAAGTCTTCAGAGTGGGAAAGAGCTAGGAAAAACCCAACTTGGTAACAGGAGAGAAAGCCACTCAACAAAGACAAAAACAAAGCAAGGGCGTTAGAGGCCAAGGGAGAGGCTGCAAAATGCTGAATCAGAATTGGGGACAGAGGCTTTGAAAGTCTCGAGATCGTTGATGCCATGGCAACACTCTGGAACTGAGTTTCATTTGTGAGAGTTACCAAAGGAATGTAAGTTTCCAATAAAGCCATGTCAGGGGCAGCACTGTCAGTCAGCTGGGTATAAACACGGAGATTATTTGATTATGGAAGCTTTATGGTGTTTCAGCCTCAGATTGTGTGGGAGGAAGCCTGGCTATCTTCTGCGATGGCTGCCTCTCTCTGACACTGATTGAGATTCCAAGTAGGACTTCACCGGGAGTCATAAAAGAGTGAGCTGCAGACTGACATGCATGGAAGAGAGACAAGCCAGAACAGGAGCTGAGCAAGACTCCGTAATCAGCTATCGATCTCTATTTCTGGGGAGGGAAGATGATACGAGAGGCCAGCAAACCACTGCCAGCACCCAACTTCACCCCAAGTGGCTACCCGTCCTTTCCAGAGTGAGGACAGGTCTACACTGTCCACCATTTTTGGCAGCTGTCAAAGAGAGATATGCAACATGTCTTTCATTGACTACCTTATGCCTGGCATGTCCACTGCGCTGAGGTGAAGTGGGTACTTTTTAAGTACTCAAGCTACTTAAAATAACATTTGTATCTTATTTCAACTGCCCTAGGCCCGGCACATCTACTGCACTGAGGTGAAAAGAGAGACCTCCTTTCCACTCAGTGCTACTACAGGTGCCAAGGTGGTCTTAATAGATCAGCTTTCTGATTGACTGAGTGAGTTGTCACAGACTCAATCAGTTGTTTGGGAAGGTCGATCTGATGACAGAGACTTTGCTGCTGTCAGTGGAGACAAGCTGTGAGACAGACCCAAAGTAATTCCTCCTGCGGTGGGGATACCAAGAAAGAGGACTTGTGTCCTACAGTGGTAATTTTCAGTGAAGTGGCTATATCTTTAGGGTTCATGCATGAGAACAAGCTGAGCTAGGTGCATTCAAGACTAATGTATAAGGCACATACACATACACTCACTGTGATAATTTCGGCTTTGACCGACACCTTCCAAACCCTGCTAACACCATTCCAGAGAGTTGCCACTGCTCCCTTAGAGAGGCACTCCCTCTCTCTGCAATCCAAGACACATAACTTCTCTAGTGACATGCCCATCCTTGCTATAGATTGCCAGCTGGAATACTTTAGCGCTTTCTCATTATGGAAGCCAACATTTTTGATGAAGATCTCATAGCTAAGGCAATGAACACCAGGAGTCAAATTCTGCACTGAGTAAGTGTCATTAACTTCAATGTGGGGTGGATTATGGGCAAGCACGCACAGGATTTGGACTTGTGGCTAAGAAGAGGATAGTGTTTCTCAAGACTGAATTTGCAGCAAAACCTCAGGACATGCCTGATATACTGAAAATAGATGGGAGCAGATAGATATAAAACTAGTTTCCCATTTTTGAATAGAATAGAATTAGAGGGTTGGAAGGGACCTCATGAGATCATCAAGTCCAACCCCCTGGGAATTGAACCCAGGACCTTCTGCATATTAAGCAGATGAATGCAAAAGCTTTTATCAGGAAAGCCACCTCTTTTCTTAGGAAGGAAATGAAAATTTTCCTAAAACCTTGTCAAAAATATACACAGTCGCCATTTTCCAGTCTTCTCAGGAGATACTTTTCCTGATTTTTTTTAATTGACAAAAGAATTTTTAAAAAGCCACCATGAAAAATGGGCCTGTTTCAAACCTTGCAGAATGAAAACACCTTTGAAATTTCAATTTTACAATGAGCTGGTTTTTAATTAGCTCTGGTGAGACAGTGATGGCCCAGCATTCAGCCATATTGTGCATTTCCAGCTCATGCCAGAAACATCCCCACTGAGCTCCTGTTGAAGTCACGCCAGTAAAGTTATGAGCTGTGCCCAGTAGTACAAGCACCATCTATCCAGATTAGGAAGAGAAGAGCCATTTACATTCATTAATCCTTTGCAGTGGCTGCAAACCTGTGGTCTGCAGGCCAGAAGTGACTGAGTGGGGGGCTCTCAAAGTGGCCTGCAGCTCCCCTCCCAGTGGCTAAGGACCTAGACAGAGTGCATTGCAACACGGCTAAAAGACTGGTGCAGGACTTTTGCTGCAGTCAAGGGGCTGGGAGATCAATGGAGAGCATGGAATTACAGGATGTGTGAGGTTTCCCTGCTGCAGTCGCCTTACTGTACTTCTATCTGGCTACTGGCAGAGACCGGTGGCTCTTCAGGGCTGTAACAACGATATCTGTGGCCCCCGAGCCAAAGGGTTGGGAACCACTGCTTTATAGCATGTTGTGAGAGGGGAGTTTGCTTCAAAGGTCAAATCTTCCTAAAGAAATGGAAGGACAGATATCAGTGGGAATTACCCAGTCCGTCTTGATGAAAGGAAACGAAACAGGGACGCATTTACAGAATGAAAACTAAAACCTCTTTTGAGCGGACATCTGGAAACACTTGCTTCTTTGGAAGATTGAAGGTGTATCTACACTGCAATCAGAGCTATGCCTAGAGCATGTGTAGACATACTGAAGCTAGCTTTGATCTAATAAGCTCAAACAACTGTAGCAGTGAAGTCATGACAGCACAGGCTAGCCACTGGATTACACAGATTCATAGATACCAAGGCTAGAAAAGCTGACTTGATGGTCTAGTTTGACCTCCTTTATAGCACTGGCCACACAACTTCTTCAAAATAGCAATATTTTAGCAGAACAGCTAGTCTTTTTAAAAAATTGTCAGTGATGGAGAATCAGCCAAGACCTAACACTCACCTGGTTACAATTTTACACCTTATTCACCATCTTAATTTGTCGGTATTCAAGCTAGCCAGCTCAGACTTGTCTACACGTGCTATGGTCACATCTCTGATTGTGGTGTAGACCTACCCCAAGAAATCTATGGAGTAGGCCTGACTGGGCTTGCTCTAGAGACAGCTGGCGTTTGGCGTGAACTTGGATGGAGTGTTTGAGGGACACGTCTTAGCTGTCTTTGTGTCATTAATATTCTGTTGTGTTCTTCCCTGCTAGGTGATTCGGGAAGAGGGAGTGGTCCAACTCTGGGCTGCAGCTGCAAATGGAACGACTTGATGCAACGCATTCCTTTGCTTGCCTGCCTGACTGGATGCAACAACAGATTAAACTCATTGCAGGCCCCATGGTGGAGAAGTCCACCTTGTGGATGTGCTGATGGGCAGGAATAGCTGAAAGTTTGCCCCTTAGGTGCTACAATAAAAGCTGGGTTTACCTCGGCGTGAGCCACCCCTGCTTTTACTCTAGGCAGTGCACAATACGTGAATGACATGCCTTGCATCAAACTGCAGGGAAGCAAGGTCACCCCTTGAACTTGAAAACCCCAGATCCCAAGGATGGGTCCCTCAAGGTCAGTATCTCATCTCCAGCTAACGCTGGATGCTTCAGATGAAGGCCTAGATCTCCAGATTCAACCAATGTGCTTACCGTGCATCCCTCCTCCATTCCATCTCCTATATTCTGTGTTCATTCCTTTATCTTTTCCCTCTTATATGCCATCCGCTTATCTGCCCCCTCTCCATTTCCCTCTTGTCTATTCTATGGCTTCCCACATCTTCACTTCTCTTTTTCCCTCTACCAGCTGCCTCCAGTTCATTACCTTTAGATACCACTGAAAACTCTTCCACTGGGCTTGTTTCCGCCAGCCTGTACTGGGCCTTTGCTGTTATGGCAGGACAGGGCACAGAGGTGGGTGAACATACGTCAAGGCCTCTGTCTCTCAACTCCTGGCAACAACCGGTGGGTCTGTTCTGTTCTCCAGCCGGCCTGTGGTTGCATCTCTCTATCTCACTGCAGCCACCTCATTGGCGTTGGGCTCCGTGCATTGGCTGGTGAGTCTTAGGGAGATTACAGGGTTATAAAAATGGCCAGAGGGTTGTCGGAGAGGGTTAATGAAGCCATGGTTGAATGTTAGACTTTTGGCTGACATCTTTTTTTTATTAAGGGGGGGGAAGGAAGAAGGAAAGACTAGGGGAGAGGAGAGAAAGAGAGTGAAGCCTTCTGGTGAAGGCTGGGTAATAAATTACAGAAGCAGTTTTTGGGCTGCCAGTTTAATGCCATCAATCAAATTCTGGCTAGCATCCAAGTGCACTCGGCAGGAGGATGTCAGTCTAGGGCGACCACCTTTGCAAATACTGGAAATGAAATCTTCCTAACACTGAGCTACCCCAGCCCTCCCAGAAACAATCATTTATTCCCATATGAAAGGGCAGGACCGGGAGGGGATGGCTGCAGAAATTAGCCTTGGGACTGGCTACAGGCAGGGTTGATACTGTTTTACACCAAGCCCTTAGGCAGCTTCTGCCCTTCCACATCCTCACATGGTGTCCTCTCCACTCAAACTCGCCTGCCACATGGCACTTCGAGGCCAGTTGCTTTACTCGGAGCCAGCTTGGCACTGAACCCGTCTGCCATTAAAGTGAAGGATTTATGAGGGCAACATAGCATTAAAAATGATGGACGGGATTAAAAGCAATGGGCATTTCCACTCTTGCATCTCATGCTTCTGGGGCTTGAGAGGAGATGGCAAAGAGTGTTGGCTAGCACCCTCCAAAATGCTCACACGTGGACAAAGGCACTGCCTTATCTGTTTGCATGGCAGATTTGAAATTTGGACGCTGGGATTCTAATCCTGGCATGCGGAGAGTGGAGGAGAGAACTGAGTGTCTTCCCTTGGCTACTTTCAACTCTGTCATAGACCTGTTGGGACATCACTTCATCTTTTCCTGCCTCAGTTTGCCCATCTGCACTGGGAATGCGACACTCTCCTCACTTGCAGTGCTGCTGTGCGACCTAGCTAACAGCCTGCAAATCGCTTTGCCGTGCTAGGACGAAAAGAACTAGATGAGCAGAATACTGGCTTAAGAAGCCAACAGGGAACAACAGCTGCATCTGAGTGAAGCAGGGTCTCACTCCAGGTCCCAGATGAGATGTGTGGGAGAGAGTCAATGCCTGGTTGTCTTGTTCCCTAGCGGGGTTTCTTCATCATAAATTCAGATTTTCCACCCAAGCAATAACTGCCTCAGGTCTGTCAGGCTCTCGGATGGGAGGATAACGTCCAGCACTCCAAGCCTAGATATCATAGCCTCTCATCTGTACATCACATTCCCTCCTGTTACTGGAAGGCGGTTGCTGGTGGAGACGCCTGCATTTAAAAGGATCTTCTCCTTCTGCTGCTGTCAGCTGGGCTGGTTTCTTGCTTTAAGAAAAGGAGGGGGTTTAAAACCCCATGCTGATGTCACATCCTGAACTTCTGAGAATAGGGGGATGGGGGTGAGGGCCTGACAAACAATCTAACAATGTTTATCTCCTCCACTACCACCAGGGAGTCAGACATTGTCACAAAGGCCACAACAGCCAAAAAATCTTCGTGGCCATTAAAAGAAGAGCCTGTGACATAATAAAGCACAAAAGGAGTCCGGGAAGGATCGAATGAGTGCATAGTAGCATCAGGCCTTTATTGGTCTAGACGGATTCTTCTCTTTAGTTGGAACAAATTGTGGCAGTAAATTTGGAGAAAGCGTCTCTTTTTGCGTGTGTTGGGGTTATATGGGGTTTGTTAGAGGAGACTAGCAGGATGAAGCGAACCAGAAGCCAAGTCCTGACCACAGTAAGTCCTGGTCTAGGGCCACCTATGAGCTAAGTTTTTAATGTCTCCTTAATGTAAACCTTATGTTTGGGCCATCTGGTTGTCAGTGTGTCTTCTCGCGAGCAGCTGTTTGCAGTAACCTGTGGCTTTCATGGAAACTGGGCTCTTGAGGACTCCAGCATGATGTATTTATTACACAGAGGCAATGGACTCCCCTCTTGTCACTAAGTTTTATGAGTGAACATTTACTGTGGAACTGAGGCTCATCTGATAAACATTTCAAGGTACGAAAATGAATGACCTCCTGGGAACGAGAACAGCCTGTCAATTAAAATCTCATTACAAGATGTTCCTTTGGAAAATCCTCAGTCACCTCTCCTGCTGTCGGGGGCTTCATCACTGTCAGAGTGCCCTGAGAAATGAGGCTGGAGGACAGATCTTTGTTCTTGCTGAGAGACTAGAACTGCGGCAGGCATATTTTTAGATGCTTCCCTGTGTCTAGGAGAGGTTGGTTATGCAGATGCACTAGGAGTGTCAGGGTTTCAACTGGAGATCCCTGCCTCTGTGAGGAAGGGCAATCGCAGAATCCATGGATATCTTTTGACACTGCTTTCTGTATAACGGTGCGTCAGGGACACACCAGAAAGCGCTGTCCAAATCTCCTTGCTTGACCTGGGAGACGAGACAAGTTTGCCTGACTTGTATTTTGCTGGTGGATAATGTCCTCAAATAGGTGTAACATAACTCAGCTTCCAGAGACACTCAAGTAACAGAGGAAGTTAATACTGGGTAAACATAAGAAAGCTGATGGCCTCAAGAATTTGAACAGAGAGGGACAACTTAAAATGAGAAACAACTTGCAGCATCTTCAAGGAGAGGGGAAGTAAGAGACAGTGGCTGCATGTGAACAGTTAATGAGCTATCAAAAAAAAAAATACAACCAAGGTCATCTCTGTAGGAGGTCCAGTCAAAGGTTAACTTGAATTTATGTCCAGGAGGGTTATAAATTATTGCAAGGAATTGTGGCGTTGAGTCAGGGATGGATCTCTGCTTGTGCCCAATAAGCAGGGTAGGAAAAAAGAAAGTAAAAGTTACTGGTGTTATGTGTTTGCTGTAGGTAATTACTCCACTCCCCATCCAACACCCATACCTCCCAGTTCTTCCTCTGTCTCTTTGTTTCTTTCTGTCAGAGAAAAGGTCATTTTTGAAACACACTGCTGAGAACAAGACATTTGTAAAATGTCTGAGAAACTTGGCTGAATCTAGAATCCTGAGGGAGCTTCTTGCCACTTGCTGACTATTACTCGTCATGTTTTCTGGAAGCAACTTCTCAGTTGTGGCAAAAAGACACTTTACCCAGGGAACTCAGTCAATTTACTCTCTCAGTCCCATGACACGGCATGCTCCATGTATGTGCCATTCCATCATTGTGGTCCCCCAGAATCTGCATTTTCAACATTAATCTGTAACTCTACAAATATCCTGGAGTGATTTTGAAGGGGTCATGGAACTGTTGTTTCTTAAAAACTCAGAGCTACCCAGCAGCGACTCTCCACTTTTATCGTGAAATGAAGAATCAGGGAACACAGTTTTGTAATGCACATTTCTTCCAGAGCACAGACATGCTTTGTTTGCACCATGGTTTCAGGGAACACTACATTAGAATTTAAGGAGCCCACCGTAATGCTATGCTACTGTTTTATGGGTAGGGAAGAAGAGAAATCTAACTCTTTGAGATTATTTATAACATGTTAGATGCCCAGTAACAATGGTGAGGGGCAATATATAAATATGTCACAAGCTAGTTTAATAAATTAGGCCAATTAGATAGACAGACAGGCTATACATCTCAGTCTGTCTGTCTCCCCATCAATCAGATGAGACAGAGAGATGATTAATTCACCCGGGGTTAGGAAACATTGTGCTGCGAAGTCAGTCTATCACAGACACATAGTTCACTTACCAGACCCTAAGGATATATCAAAAGGGTAGTACTACAGATTAAAAGAAAAAAAAAAATCTGCTGGCTGTGTGACACGTAAACAACTGGAAGTTTTATCTTCACAGTGTCAAGACAATGTTTGCATGTGAACCTTCTCCCCTGCCCTTTAAACAAAAGACACAAAGTCTTCATGTTTCATGCCTCCAGAATAAAGGCAAAAAGAACCTCCTTAAGGCCCTCATGCCTTTAGTGGGCTGGTGGGCCATGATGTGGTATGGTTGAGTTCATGACTGAGATAAAGCTGCAATTCCAGCATTTACTTTAGCCTCAGTTAATTATACTGCTGTTTGAGACCAGAACACAAGCAGGGGAGGGAGCTGTGAGAGAGTCACTTTCAGCCCAACAGGGCAGAATCTAGATGGTAGAACATCCCTATCAAGGTCTCAAGGATGTACAAAGCAGAGATGGGCAGGAATTTCCCAGCTCATGTGTTAGTTAGTCAAAAATGCTGATTGATCAAAATCCCAAACAGGTTCCCCAGACAGGTCCCCAGTCTGTTGTTCTGCTGGTACATCACCTGGACATTTTCTGTGTCCCAGCGCTACGGATGGGCTGCTGGAGCCAATGTCCTTTCTCTCTCTAGATACACTCTTCAGATAAGCTGCCCCTTTATTGTTTTAGTACATAGTTCTTCAAACGCCTGTACCAATGCACCTCTTTTCAATTTGCATCACTTGCTGTACTTTCACACAGTCCTCCTATTGACTGATTGATTGATGGATTCATTTAATCAATTTACATTGTGATAATGCTGAACTTAGCCGGGCAAATCATAGAGGACTCAGTCTCTGCCACAAAGCTCCAGTCTAAAAAGACTGGTGATGGCTTAGTGCTAGTTTTTAACATTGCGTCGACATGCAGCCTTGGCAGTTCACCTCAGTCCTAATTTACAATGTTTGGTCCACTCTGTGTTACCCCAGTTCACGTCGGCCCATATCCCACTGTGCACTGCTACCTGTTCTTCCAGGACTTGACTTCCACACAACTGTTATAAATCACTTCACTTCTATATTACTGCACCCCCTTACCTCAATCCTGGGCCCTCCCTGACAAGATGATAATGGGACTAGCCAGTAAGGTTCACTAAAAGATATCTCTCTAGTATTAAGGGATCACCAGGCTCCACTGAATGGTACCCTAAGAAAGACACAGTCAGCAGTGTAGGAAAACGGGGCCATGTAAATAGGGTGGAATGAATTGACTTCAAAGGATTATGGGGAAGCACAGCTACCTGGGTCCTAGCTCGTCCTCACTGCGCCAGACAAAGTCTCCAAACTTCTCATAATGTGAGTTGTAATGGTGCTGGACTCGGAAGAGCATGGATGTGGAGACCTCCATCAGCGTGTTGTAGGCCGTCTGCTGCTCCTTCCCGCTGGTGTAGCCATTGTAGAGGTTGTAGATTTTGTCAGCTATCTCTGAAAAGGAACAGGGGGAGGGGGAGTTTGCAACAGGGTGAAAGGCAAACACACTCCCCAGTGGGGCTGGCATTTGGGGACTGGGGTGGCTGCCTCACCCCGAACTGCCTGGAAGTCAGCTTTACAGCACAGGTATCTATCTAGGAAGCTGTGCCAATTTACCAGACTGAAGCCCTGTTCTGCTACTGACCTCATGTTGCTGGAACCCAGAATCCCCCGGGACCCTCAATGACTTTGACGTGGCTCCCTGTAGTCCCAGTCAGTCAAACGCACATAGCTGCTTAGCAGAGGTGCAGAAGAGTGGGAGATGGGAATGGTGATGCCCAGGCAGAAGGAGAAGCTGGAATAACTATCAGACAAACCTAAAGTACCCATATTGCTCCATACACCCTCAGAGCTGGGAAGCGCTGTTCTAGTGGGAACTGCTTGCTCAAACATTAGGCCAGATTTTTGCCAAGTTCAGCTCTCCACAAGGGGATGTCTTCACCGCAAAGTTAACCCAGGCTCTCACCTGAGTTTGGCCCCTATCGTCCACTCACAAAACCTTCTCAGGGGAGTTTAGTGGTGCTTTCAGTGCAGGACTGACAGCTTGTCTGTGATACAGCTGCTACTTTCGGGCTGATAATCAGCCCAGTCTGCAGTGAGAACTTGTGTTACCACCCCACCAGGGCTTCCCATCCCCCCCCAACTTCTCCCACCATTCACTGGGAAAGCATCACAGAGCTACTTAGATTATGGCAGCACAGAACCAGGGGATGCACCCCTAGAAATCGAGGCGACACAGTTGGGGGAATGCAGAGTCAGTGAGGGGAGGGTTTTGCCATGGGGTACTTTCAATGGAGGAGGGACGCTAACCCAGATGCTGATGTTAACACCAAAGACATACCCTGAAACACCTAAATGAGGGGTTGGCATTTCACAAGGGGTCAGAATTTGTGTGACTGTTGAGAGCTGAGCTCTTTGGAAAATCTGGTCCCACAGGGGTTGGAAGGATGACAGGAAATGTGACAGTGATTTGGGCTATATTTTTTTCGAATACACTCAGTTAGAAAAGTTAGCTAGGCAGGAATGCAGAGTCATCATTACTAATAACACGAGCATAATCTCTAGCTTTTATCTAGCACTTTTCATCAGTAGATAGAAAAGTGCTTTATGAGGGAGTCAGCGTAATTAGATGGGATTTCTAGCAGAGCTGGTTGACAAATTTTGAACAAAAAGAGGGGGTGTTTTTTTGGTCTGTTGCTGGAGACAGGAGCCCTTTTTCCCCCTGGAAAAAAATAGTAAATCACTTCCCTTTACTTATATTGAACAGAAAATTTTATCCAAAACACACATATATGTATATTTTTTTTCCAAAATCTGGATTTTCCATTATAAGAAAAACACTGATAATTCTTTAGGTCATGTTTCTGATGAAGAAAGAAAACATTTTGAGAACATCACCACCGTAAAAGAAGGCCTGTTTCATACGCTGAAAAAAGGGAAATTTTCAAATGCTGGACATTTGTATTACTTTTTTCCCCTGTCACCTGTATCTCCAAGCCAGGTCCCTTTATACAGATCACACACACCAGATGCACCATGACCCTTCTGATCACATATACCATCAGCTTATCTGTTTGGCTCTTCATTCCCTTACTGCTGTTCAGAACGCTCTGGCTATTCCAGAGTCATCCGTTTTTCTTTCTCTCTCAGAGGCTGTCTACACAGGGAGATTCCAGAAAGCTAATTCAAATTAATTTTTAAAATGGATTAGTTAAACCAAATTAAATCACTGTCTTGATGCTGTCATTCACATGAATTAAGCGAAATTGAATTAAGGCCACTTTAATTGTGAATTTTAATTGACTTCCCAGAATATCCTCATATAGACAAGCTCTCCCTCTCCTTTAATGTCTTCATCTGTGCCTTCCTTCCTTTTCTTTTCTTTCTCCTTATCCCCACTGAATCATGGGCTGCATGGCAATCAGCTGTTTTTTGGATGAAGGTAGACACAGGAAGTGGGTAAAAGAAGGGGCAGAGGTGATCAACAGGATAGGTCTTTGTGGCCTGGGAGCAGGGATCTCTGGAGACTGGACTCTTACCTTCAGCCTTGCTGTCATCTACCAGTGGGCATGCTGTCCTCAGGGTGACTGTGCTCAGCTCTGAATGTCTGCCTCGAGTGTCCACAGCATAGAGGGTAAATCTAGAAGGCAAAGAAAAGATCAAATCTGTTAGCCACTGCACCAGCTCTGGGATGTTTTGTGGGCATGGAGTCCACAAGAGCAATGAACTGAGTGGTCCAAGTTTGTGCCAAGCGTCTCTGGCAGCTCAAAAGGGAGAGAGAACAGTAGAGTTTATACAGAAAAGGCTAAGAAGAGAAAGCCACAGGGACTGCATCCATGCAAGGGCACTGATGTCTGTGGAGTTGTACTGACCTGATGCACTGCAGTTGTATAAAGCCACTGTTGCCTGTGGGGGCTGCTTCCCCTGTTGCAGTGCAACTGTGCAAGGACACCAGCTTCTTCATGTACTTTTCCCCATCTCTGTCCTTAAATAACACAGTTGTTAATTGCTCCCTGAAATATCCACAGTAGAGGCAGCAGCAGCAGCTTGCAGACCTCCTTTGAATAAACCCTGAGCTTGTCTTTTCTCCATTCTCTAGCCAGAGAGGGGCTGGGAAAGGCTGAGATTATTGATTCCTCACTGGAAGCTAATGGGGAGCATCTGACAGGAAAATATGACTCTTGAGCTGGGAAGAACCTTCCATCAAACGGGCTGGGGCTGTTTTTGTTTTGGGCAAAGTGTGTCCTGATCAGAGGTCTATAGCGTAAAACACAGAGAGCTGCTTATCAGCTGGGGATCTGGTAAATCCCCAAATAATCCCCTGTGCGGCTCCCAAAAGGCATCGTTCCATATTTATCCACTCAGAGCCAGGCGGTGCAACACAAGGCTGCTGGGTTGGCTTTGACAGACTGCAGGAGCCTGCCTGACTACCCTGGAGGTCCGAGACACCCAGTGACGGGGCACCCGCTGACTGAAGCCAGATCAGGTCACTAAAGAGCACAGCCCAGCTTTTATCTTCCTGTCAAAGCCAACGGCTCTTGGGAAAGAGTGAAAAGTGGTTTTTTAAAAGCTGTTGCGGCTTAAGAAGGATCGGGGCTGTGCTGTTTGCTCTCTTCACTGTGGTCCAAGCCCCTAGCGTCCTCGGCTGTGTCAAAAGTAACATCTCCCCTCATGTGCTCTCTACCACACAGGGTACGTTTACATTGCAGGGGATGAAGAACTTTACTGTCTGTGTAGATGTGTCCACACTAGATTTAAATGAGCTGGTATGAGAAAAATAGCAGTGCAGCTGTGGTGGGCCAGGCAGGCAAGCGAACACGTACCTAGAGTTTCAGGTGAGATTCTGCTCAGATGCCCACACCACGACTTGTAGTGTGCTACGCTAGCACATGTGCATCTGCCTGTATGGATCCCTCCAGCCGCACCATCCATGTACCCACACTGGCCTTGCCTGGGACTGGGATCAGCCCCAATTCTGCCAGTGAGGGCCAGCAACCAAGGGAGCTGTGCCATGCCCACCTCAAGGGTAGACATGGAAATCTGCCTTTTTTACCAACGGCAGGTAACAGGGAGTCCAACCAAGGGATAAAGCAATGTCTTTTTTTTTACGTATAATAGGAGTCTGCACGGGCACAACTCTACCCATAAATTGCCATGGAGTCTGCTGGCCAACTAGTACAGCTGCCATTTTGTATAGCTCCACTGATGCAGAATGTTACAGAGGGGAAACACACCCTGTGCTCTCAGAAGTGGACACTTATTTAACCCCTTTTTTTTGACAATCTTAAAACTGATGTCGTTCTGACTGGGAGCACTGTAGCACATGAAAAACAACTGCAGCTCATAGGAATTATTAGGTCAGTTTTATGGAGGGGGCAAACTGAGATACAGAGAAGTTGAGCAACTTGTAGTGAGGCAGCAGCAAAACCAGGAATGGACCACAGGAGTCCTGACACCCAATAACCTTCTGTAACTTCAGGGCAACATCCCTCCTTTTCCACAAATGTCTTAATGCCTCTGGCTATGTCTACACTTACAAAAGTAATTTGAAAGAGTGACTTCCAAATAATTACTTTGATTTTCATTCAAAGTAATTATTTCAAATTAGCTGTACTTTGATTATTATTTCAAATTACAAGTCCAGGGAAGGCTCTCTAATTTGAAATAAGGGAGGAGTTATTATCTCAAAGCAGAGAGTCTTCACTAGACTCCCTAATTCAAAACAGGGGTAGGCAGGCAAAAGAATAGGGCCATTATTTTGAAATAAGCCTATTCCACGGCTTAGAATGGCTTATTTTGAAAAAATAATTTCAATCTAAGTGGTATTTCAAAACAAAAGCAGGTTTTATTATTTTGAAATAGCGCTTCATTATTTCAAAATAAAGAAAGACTTAATTCAAAATAACAAAATGCATGCATGGACAGGTAAAAAGTTATTTTGAAATAAGCCTCATTTCAAAATAACTTCTAAGTGTAGACTACCCAATGTGACAAGCTGCAAAAAGAGCTAACGGATATATTTCTTTTCATTGCTGATGTTCAGTTCAATAGTGTTGCCATTGCCATGAGTGTGGGGCTTTTTAGTTTATTTTTTTAAAGTGTGAAAATGAATTAATCCCTCGACTCTGCTCCCCCTGTAGCAATTCAGTCAGCAAAATTCCAATAGCCAGTAAATGATCAGTGCCCTGGCATTTTCCATTAAAGCTGAGAGGTTATAGCAAAACATAATTATAGGGCTTTGTAACTAGGGCCCACGTAATCTCTTCAGTGGCAAGAGGGTTGGAAGGTGGCATCTTTTCTGGGCAGAGGTCTGACACTGGAAAACCAAGGGCTAGCTCATGCTGGGCCAATTCACGTATGTATTAGTATCGATCAAAGTGATTGTTGAATGTATAAGAGCATCATGAAAACAAGTCAGGTGTTCCTTGCATTGTTTTCACCTACCACAACCCTGTCAGAACAAAGTAGCACACATTTACATAGTGTGTTCCCTGGTTGCTAAATAGCTCCTCAAATGAGCAAGACGTCTTGTGGAATGCAAATGAAGAGCTTTAACAGAAAAGAGCTGATTTCAAAGCAAGCAGTCATTGTGTGTGCTGGTCAGAGGCTCAACATGCATTCTTCATGCACCACCATCAAAGAAAAGCCTTTTCTGTGAGAAAAGTGCTAAGTGTGGATTCAAAGAAAGATACCGCCTCTGCAAACTGTTTTGATTCGACCAGGGTGGATGAACTGAACAAGGCAACTGGGATCCCCACAGTTATTCTGAGCAGCCCTGTTAGATTTTTGGGAAACTGGCAAATAACTATATCTCTGCTACCATTTGGCATTATAGACTGTGATTCACCTGTACATTTATTTTATCTCCTTTAGCCTCTCAATAACTCTCAATCTTTTTCCTTAGCTAAGAAATCTTTAGTTATTTTACTACAGAATTTGCTACCAGCTTCCTCTTCAGCGTAGCTCTAAATATAAATTGCTCTGGGGTAAGTGACAGATCTCTTGAAAGTGGGAGTAACCTGATGTGGCATGATTTGTGTTTTACGTGATGTTTTATCACAAAGTCCAATATACCTGGGTTGCAAGATAGACCGGAGAGTCTAAGGAGATGGGTCTAGTTATCCAGGAGCCCACATTTGTTACTGGGTTGGTGAAAACTAATTATTGAACATACAACCAGTTGGAGGTGTCTCCCTTGTTTTGGCATAGTCTCCTCTGAGTTTGGCATTCACAGTCATGAACCACTCCCAAAAATGTGACGAGGCTGCTTACAATACTTTCAGCAATGGCCCAGACCAGCACCTAGACCGCACTAACCACTGAGCATACCCTGACGCAACAGGAAAGTTATTCAGTCACCAGATCAAAGGACAATTGCAAATGAGCAGGGCTGGATTACTTAAATAAGGGCCTTCACAGGGACACAGTTGCCTGGATCATTATTTATTAGTGCAGCGCTTCATCAATACCAGATGGTGTATTGCAACAGGCAGTGGGCCCTATGTCCAGTGTATTTTAACTTGGCCCTGGCAACAGTGTCAGAATAAAACCACAACTATTCATGTTCTCCAAACCACAACCTGCTCCTTTGGGAATGTTAGGAAATCCAAGCTAAGGAACCGAAGGGACCCTGGTCATAATGAGCCCAATCCCATAACCCTTGATTCCCTTGAAATCACTCATGGACTTCAAAAGGGAACATTTGGACTCAGAGTTCTTGGTCCGGCTGTGTGTTATGGGACCCTGGCAGGCAGCAGGAGCCAGGAGCCACATGGCCAGGCTAGTGGGGGGACCAGTTGTGGCACCACGGGGCCAGAAAACGCATGCCACTGTTCATCGGCCAGCATTCCAAAATGGTCGTTCTTTAATAGTTTGAGAGGGTCCACGTGGGTGCTGGCATCCATTTACCAAAATATGTTTCTAAGCCAATTAATCAAATCAGTGCCCAAACTGTGTAGAGGTGCCCTTTGATATTGATGTGTCAGTGGAAGTAGGTCTGAGGGATTCTAAAGGAGTGCAGGAATCTCTACAGTACACATCACCTTTGGATTTGGCTCAAATTGTGCAACAATTTGGTGTTGGTGAGTGCCTCAGTTTGGGAGCCTGAAGCCCTTTGTTTATTCACAGTCCAAGTACAACATGGGCAGCAGGAACATAAGCTTGTCTACGTGGCTCCCCCTCTCCTCGGATGGACCACCTTCAGGGCTGAGAGATCAGTTTGGTCTCCAGACCCTTTCAGTCTTTGGTGAGACGGCCAATAAGGGCGTTGACGAATGCCAGCTGGACTGAGATCCAACAGCACATTACATGTAAGTTACTGACTGGCCATCATGTGGGAATGACTCTGAATCATGAGCCACGTGGGGTTTGATGAGATTGAGTGAGCTGGAGATGAAAGGCTCAGTTTCTCATTATTGATTGCTTTAGCCACCCAGGCCATGAGAGGTGTGGAAATGCAGCACAGATCTCTGTTATGGTTCCCAAGTTTTCCTTTGTTTTTTTGGTCTGGCAGTAATGCACACCCTCATTCAGACATTACAGGGTAAACAGGCATAGGCATGGACAAGCCTCACACAGCCAAAGCAGGTTGCTTTCCCAGATCCCAGGCGACAGCTACCAGCTAATCTCCTATTCTCATGCTTTTGACCTCTCCAAACCTGTCCCTGTGCTGGATCCTTATACTCAACACAACAAATTTTGGAGCTCAGCCTTTTGCCTCCTGATCCTGCTCTGTCTGTGCTGGGTGGGGAGCAGCTCATTCTTTTAATTGGCTAACAGTCGGCTCTTATATGCAGGTGCCCCTGATACTCATCAAGGGGATCAAAGAGGCCCTGGAAATCATTAGCAATGCCCACATGCCATGCTCTGAACAGCTGCCCAACCCAGCACACACCTCAGTGGAGGAGAGAATAGCTCTGCAGGGATACAATGCTAGCAAAACAAACACATCTGGTTCATGGAAACCCCAGCAGGAAAGGGAGGAAAAGAGATAAATGGTGCTAAGCCTCCACCTCCCTGACCGTTTTTCCCCCATTTGCTCCTCTCTTTTTCCCTTTCTCCTCTGCAATGAATCTTTTTTTTTTCCTGGTCCTTCTTTTAAAAGTCAGCAAATAAATAAAGAAAGGCATGGGGCTGACAGAGCTGGGCAGTGAAGTCCCCAATCTCCAGAACTATTACTGGACAGGGGACAGAGGCAATGAATATTTCGCTGGCTAGCCCAATCTGTGCCTCATCACTGATCTGCTGGGACCATGTCTCGGTGGTTGGTCTTCAAACAACGGCCTCTTTCTGGGCTGGTCCTAATGGACATCAACTATTCTGGTGGTTTCGGGGATGCAATGATTGGACTGAGTGCTTGTGTCACAAAGCCAACCCTATTTCTCCTCTCTCCTTTTCTAGCCTGCTCTATCTCTGCACAGGCACATCTCTGGACACAGGAATGCACTCCCTGACCTAAAGCGCTGAGCTACTGGGTAGCCTATGCGTGCACCAGAGCCACACAGGTAAATACTGTCATTGAGAGCTCTGGGCAACGTGGGGCTGAATTTATTTCTGCTATTTAGTGCTGAAAACCCAAGAGACTCCTGTGTGTAGTCAGTGAGGGCCAGCATCACCCTCTCTGCACATGGCTCTGTGTATGGGCACCTGTGTACAGGAAAGACCCCACTGTTGTTAGTAAAATAGCCTTCCTCCAGCAACAGCTGAATTTATGCTTTAAGTATTTATGGGGCAGTGGGAGCCTGCCCAATGGAGAGTGAACCTGCTGGAAAGTAACCTGAGGAGGTGGGGATAAAAGCCAGTCTTACAAGGTGAGCAACAAAAGGGATTTAATTCCTTTTTCTCCTCTCCAGTCCTCTAACAGTTAGTACTTCTTAGTAAAGCACAGCAGCTCCCTGCCAAGTTCAACACGCTCTATTACTGACCTCCAGGGGAAATGGAAACTGTGAGGGAGTGGGACTGCTTAGGGCTCCAACTAAACTAAAGCTCGATGGATGAAGCTGAATAAAGGAGATCGTAGGCTGGGTATCAGGAACATTCTTCTAACAGTGAAACACAAGGGGGATTAAATGCTGAGATAGCTGGAGACTAGATGTGATGAAGATGCTCCAGTCCTACGTTCCTATGTAGTCTGACAAAGGGTGTGGGCCCATTTCCAGACTGGAAACCGTGCTCAAGACTAGATTGCAGGAAATGGCTCCGTCTTGGAAAAGGAACGGCTGGATGTGACCGAGTAGGCTTTTCCACTGCTACAGCCTGTGTTTCTCTGGTAGGGTCTAGCACACTCAAAGGTGCAAAATGGCAAGTTGTTCCTGCCTCCCTTGCCTACAGCCCAGACGGACACTGAGTGCACACGCCGAGGGAAGGGTCCCGTGGGCACTGGAATCTACAGCTGTTGTTATTGGTCTGGGCTAAAGAATGGGCTGGCGGCTGAGTCCTTTCCAGTAGTTTTGTTTTTTAAGGCTGGCAGCTATTTGGTTTGTGGTAGCACAGTCAACACATTGACAGAAGAATTGTCCAAGACCAGTGCAACATCAGATATCAGGATGACAATCACATTATTCTAACAACCAACCTGTACTGAGAAATGAAAGCTGGTGTCATTCCTCATCTTGATGTGAAGGGATGCTGTACGCACACTGAAAACAAAAGGGAGCTGTGGGGCAGGACCACCCATGAAGTCAGGCTGCAGCATCTCATATGGGAAGAGAGGCCATGAGTGCCTCTGACCCCAGGAATTCCCATGATACTATAAATCTTCTCTGCACCACTATCCCGCAGAGAGGGAGCCTCAGGAGCTACTGAATTAGCGCTGAACAATTATAAAACTTTGGCTTTCTTTGACTGCCTCTCTGGGCATCCTGACAGAATAAAATGTTGCCTAGCATAGCACTAGACTGGGACTCAGGAGAACCGAATTCAAATATTTACTCTGCCACTGGCCTTGTGGGTGATCTTAGGCAAGCCTCTTCATCGTCCTATACCTCAGTTTCTCCATCTATGAATTAAATGCTACTGATCACCTTTGTAAAGTTCATTGAAATCTGAAGATTTAAAAAAAAAACACTTTATAAGGGCTAGATATCCTTATTTGGTCTGAGGCCAGCCTTGTACTAATAGCAGATCAAAGCAGGGGCGTATTTTATATGGGGGGATGGGACCCCCTAGAGAGAGAAGAGCGTGAGGAGGATGAAAGAGACTGGATTTCCATGAAAAACATCAAGTGTATTTACAAAACAATTCCCCCATTTTTTTTCATTGAAATTCTTTCTTTGAAATACCAAAATCTGAAAACAACTAAACAACAAACATTTTTGGGGAGGTGTTTATTTTTTTCTTTTTAAACTGAGAAAGAAAGAAAGAAAGAAATCATGTTGGGATGGGAGTAGGGGCAGGAATTTTCAGATTTCTCCACAAGCTCGTGAGTGGGACTTCAACTGTATTTGTGCTCAGCTGTTTTCCTTTCCTCCTCCACTTTCCACCATCCTCCCCCAGGCCTCTAGGATGCAGACCTTGGCCCTTCAACAGCAGCTGCTTTCTATGGGGAACAAGGAGGACAGATGACACTGATGTTGCCAGCGATGTGCCAATGCAGGGCAGTCAGCGTGATGGTTGACTGTGGTGGTATAAATCTGAGCTCTGAACTCCAGGACAGCCTGGGTGGGGAAGATGTATCCAGATGTGTCCTTGCCATCTGACATCTCAGATGGAACCTGTGCTCTATCACCTTCAGGGAGTCCATTATTTGACAACCGCCTGCCACTGTCACAGGTAGGACTTACTGTCTTGCCAGTCAGCCACAGGCCCACCCTCAGAGCCTGTCTGGGTGCCAAGGGGATACAGAGTTTTTGCCTCCACCGGTAGAAAGCTCTGGCAGAGCTGAGGGAAGGAGACCCTGCTGATGACAGAGACCGGAGATCACTCTGGGAGGGAATGAAGCGCATAAGGCATGCAAACACCAGGGCCATCAGCAAGGAAAGGCAGCAAGGAGTTTGCATCAGGCCTTGTAGCAGCTGCTGTCTGGAGATTACATGGGAGGAAAAGGAATCCAACAGAGCATTGCCATCAGGAGCACACATCCCTGAACTGCTTGACTTGGAGCAGGGACTTGTACATAAGTCAGGCGACTGCACTATCTTCCAGGCCCCCGGCTATGGTGGGGTAGATCTGTCTCTCTCAAAATTCCTCCCTGGACCTAAGAAACCACTCTGAAGAAGTTTTCATTAAACACAGTTTGTTTCTGCAAAATATTTAGGTTCCGATGAAAAACATTTTGTCAAAAAAATTGTTGACCAACTTTCCTACCTACCTTACTCCGTCTCAGGTGCAACACCACCTTTTGTTGTATCCCTGGAGTCAATCACTGCCCGTATTACACTCTGTTTTGAGCCTCCTGCCTATGGAGTTCCAACCCACTAAAAGCTCTGACTTACACTTCTCGACTTGGGAGCACTAAATCATCAGATCTGCTCTCAGGACCTCGAAGTCCTCTTCCACTAAAAGCAACTTGGCTGGCTAGAGAACTGTGCCTCGTGCTCTCAGAGAAGATTCGGCTACAGCGAGCAAGGCTCTTGTCTGACTCTTTCCGAGTTTGAATGCAACCTACAAAACATGCTGGAAGATGGCACAGCATGCTGATGTGAACCCTTCCTGCCTGTGCTTTGCCAGCTTCTCTGGTGCCTTGTTCACTTCAAAACAATTCAGAGTCCTGGTCTTAACCTACAAGCCCTAAGTGGGCAGGGATTCAGTGATCTCAGCCTGTTTCACCCTTCATGACCTTCCAGGATACCCCTTCTGCCCTGAGATGAGGCAGCTGGACTCATCCCAAGAGCTGGGAGCAGAATGTTCTCAGCTTCAGGACTCAGGCTATGGGACTCGGTGCCAGAGAGATCAGATTGTGCCCAAACTTGAGTGTGTTCAGAATGAACAGAGAGACACACCCCAGGAACAATGCCCATGAGTAAATATAGATGTAAATAAAATCTTTGCACATATCACTTTGCACCCCATAAGAACATAGGAATGGCCATATGAGGACAGACCAATGGTCCATCTAGTACAGTATCATGTCGTCCAAGAGAGGTCAGTGCCAGATGCTTCACAGGGAATGAACTGAACAGGGTAATTACTGAGTGATCCATTTACTGTAATCCAGTCCCAGTTGCTGGCAGCCAGCGGTTTAAGGACACCCGGCTCACAGGGTTGTGCCCCTGACCATGATGGCTAATAGCTATCAATCAACTTATGAACTCCATGGACTTGTTTATTCTGTTTTTAATGAAGTTATATTTTGATCTTCACAACATTCCCTGGCAATAAGTTTCATAGACTGACTAAGGGCTGGTCTTTATTGATGGCAGCAAACTCTCTGCTGCCAGATCGACTTTCCTAATCAACTGATCTGCAACGTCCACTCAGTCAACTGGGAAGCCATTCCTTTAAGACCAGCCCAGCAACTGGAGTAGATTTTAGTGAAGGGAGGTACCTCCCTTCGACTCAGTGCAGTGGATGTGCCCGGCATAGGGCAGTCAAATGGTGATGTACAACTTATTTTAAGTAAGTTGCATATCTCTGTTTGACTGCTGCCAAAAATGGTGGGCAGTGTAGACCTGCCCTAAGTGTTGTACACAGGGATACAGTGAGAAAACACCATTTGCTCCCAGTTCTTTTGCTTCTTCAAGATTTTGTAAAGAACTTAGATTACTCAGGTGATAAGCGCTTTATAAATAATTATGATTAGATAGACAAATGGATAATCCCAGTTTCTCATAGTATAGTTTGTTCATGCACAGTGTTGACACCATGTGAGCATCAATGTGCACATAGGGGAAAGTGTTGAAATTTAAAGGTTTTTCGTGTGGGTCAGTACACATGAGTGTGTGTTTTGTGTCAGCCAAGTTGTGTACTTGCCTACACATAAGGATGTCTATGTATGACTATTATTTGATGACTTTCCAGTGATTTGCGCATAACGTTTTTATATAAAAGGGGGTAATCTGTTATTCCATTTCAGCAAATCAAACAAGTTACAATTCAAACAGTGTGGACGTGGAACTTTACCAACAATAAATGAGATGGTGGGAATATTACAGGAGGGAAAGGTATCTTTCGCAGTGAGTTAGCCAATATCCTACAATGGTTTAGACTAGTCTGGTAGTCTATTTCTGCAGGCTAGTCTATTTCTCTTAGAATAGCTCATGCAATAAATAAATTTGTTAGTTTTTAAAAGTGCCACAAGGCTACTTGTTTGTTTTACTAACTAGATTAACATGGGTACCCCTCTGGAATTTGTCCACAGTGTGTTTTTTCAGGAAACCTCCTACCATTGCACTAATATGGCATCACCTGTGAGGGCAAAAGTGAGGATGCTAGTACAAACAGAGCTCAGGGAATAGTCACCCTGTTGACCGCTGTCTCTCTAGACTAGATGTTCCTAACCTGTGGTCTGCAGACTCTGGTGGTCTGTGAGGTACCAGAGGGGGTTTGCAGAAAAGAAAAATAACATCCGCACCCAAGTAATGTATAATTTCAAATAAAAATAATTTCATATAAAGTGTGTGCATATTATTGATTGTATATTATTTCTTTGTCCGTCCATTAGGTTTCCATGAAAAATGGAGTGTAAAATCCAACTGTTAGAACGTGGTGGCCCATAAAATGTTTGGAGGTTAAAAAGGGGGCTGTGCACTCAGAAAGGTTGGGAATCAGTGCTCTGGACATGCTTGGAGCAAGGGTAGCTGTCTTGGTTGTAAATATACTGCTGTTCTGTCTACACTAGTGTTTTTATCTTTGCTGCTACCCACTGGTGGAGTTGCCGCAATGACAGTGCACTGGTGAGGGATTTCCTGACAAAAGCCAGTGTAGGCAAGTCCTTGGGTCAGTATATGTGGGCAAGCGTGTGGCTTCACAACAGCGCTGATCTGCCAGTTATGTGAATGGAAATGCCCACTGATTGTGATGGAGCTAGAGCAGGACTGACTGTCAACAGTGGAGTCTGCAAGGGTGTTTCTGAATTGTTCCTACTCTGAAACCATTACAATGAAAAATAAAAGGAACGGCCCCTCCACAAGAGCCACAAGTATGTATTTCAGCTTGATGGCGACATTCTGATTCAATATAATTAAGAAAGCAGCACTACCCTTCCCCTGTCTTTGTAGGGAATAACAAGCAGACAATAGGAAGGGATCAGTCTCTTGTAGGGAAGGAATTCTTGGTTGCCTTTGTTGGGCTCTGAATTCCAGCCTGATTGGTCATGCCATGCCCATATTTACAGTGACATTACCCAAGCAGGCAGAATGCCTTGTAAAGCGATCCCCTGCACATTCCAATCCCTTTCCGGGACCTGCTGTTTCGGAGCTTGGATCAGCTTCCTGGGCAGCGCACACACTGCCCCAAGGCCAACGCCACAAAAATGCTGCAGTGACAAGATGCCACTTTTGGGACATCAGTAATGCTGGGCCAGAGCAGCTGTTCTGTGTACAGGGGCAATGTCTGTGCAGCTTTACTGCCTACGAAGGATCAACTGTTACTCAACTTGGGGGTAAAGCAAAGGGCCACATGAAGGGTGAGCAAATGTCCTGATTATACTGAGACAGTCCAAATTTTCAGGGCTTTTTCTTATATAAGCACCTATTACCACCCCTTCCCATCCTGATTTTTCACAGATGCTACTTGGTCACTCTAGTCATGTGAGGGGTTTATCTGACTTTTGACATGACAGCTTCTAAATGTAAAAAAGTAAGAGGACACAACACCTGGGATACAATAGGAAAGGGAAAGGTTCTGCTTCTTCACACCAGGCTGGGGCTTAACAAGGGCATCGTCATCAACTGAAAAGAACAGGGTAAAAGTGCTCCATAGATCTTCTTTTTCAGGCCCCTACATAAAATGCAACACATTTGAACTCATCTACAAGGTATATGCCCTGTGTTTGAACCTATTAGACCATCCTGTTAGTCTCTCTAGAGTCCATATCCCTGTGGACTTTTTGGACTGCTGCTACATATTGAACGGTATTTTCAGAGAACTGTTCATAATGACTCTAGGTTCTCCTTCTTGAGTGGTAACAGTTAAGTGAGCTCCCATCATTTTATATGTATAGTTGGAATTATGTTATCCAATGTGCCTTACTTTGCATTTATCAACACTGAATTTCATCTGCCGGTTTGTTGCCCAGTTCATCTGTCTGAGCACCACAATTAAAGACAGCATTACATGCTCTAAGAAAACCAGCTACTCTGTCAAAAGTTCATTCACCTGCTCACCCACCAATGTGATTTATGCTATCATGTGCCAGAAATGCCCCTCTGCCTTACATATTGGACAAACAGGACAGTCTCTGTGCAAAATAATAAAAGGGCACAAATCTGGCATCAGAAATCACAACATTCTAAAACCAGTGGGTTACCGTTTCAATCGTCCTGATTAGTCCATTTATGATTTGCTAATTGTGGTGCTCAGACAGAGGAATACCAAATCAAGGCTTCAAAAAGAAGCTGCTGAGATTGAATTTATTTGCAAATTCAGTTGCACTACTTCAGGACTTAATAGGGACATTGGCTTTTTCCCTCATTACAACAGATAATTTGACTTCATCTTCTTCTATATGTTGTTCCCCAGTTTTTGAATCTTTACAACTGTTTTGATTTGCCATAACAGTGTTACCTGATCCCATGACTTATACTTCCTTGCATTTATTTCCTCCCATTCTTTAAGTTCCTCCATCTTTAAAGCATCGATGAAGTGGGATTTTCTCCCATTAAAGCTCATGCAATAAATAAATGTGTTACTCTTTAAGTGCCATGGGACTCCTTGTTTGTTTTTACTGAACTAGACAAACACAGCTGCCCCTTTGGAAACTGAAAGTTTAAGTACACTATCTCTACTGGAAAACAAACAAGGGTTATGTCTACACTAGGGACTTAAGTCAATTTAAGCAGGCTTAAATCGACTTAAGCAACTCCCTGGGCACATTTGGAGTTCATTAAGAAGACTTAAGCACTTGCTTAAGTCAACAACTTATTAACTCCTACCCTTAAAGTTGACTTTAAGGGTTAAGTTGATTTTATTAAGTCAACTTAACACAATGTGCCCATTAAAGTTGAATTATAAAGTCAACTTAGTGTATTAGAGCCTTTTTAGTCAACTTTATAAAGTCAGCTTAAGGAAGGGGACCCATTTAAAGTTGACTTTATTAACAAATGGGGCCTCATGAAGCTGACTTCATCAAATCAACTGTAAGTTGACCTTATTAAGTCAACTTCACTGAGCCCTTCTAGCATAGACATAGCCGAGGAGTTCTGTGGCACTTCTAAAGGCTAACACATGTACTGCATGAGCTTTTCTCGGTAAATTCCTACTCAACAAAGCTCATGCACAAAGTAAATCTGTTAGTCTTCAAGTGCCACAGGACTCCTCGTTTGTTTTGCTGAATGAGACTAACACACAGCTACCACTCGGGAACTTATATCCACTGGATCATTCTTGTCCACATGCTTGATGACCCTTAAAAGAATTCTAGTACATTGGTGAGGCAAGATTTCTCTTTACAAAAAGCAGGTTGAGGCTTCCCCAACAAATTGTGTTCATCTATGTTTCTGATAATTCTGTTCTTTACTACAATTTCAACCAATTTACCTGGTATTGAAGTTAGGCTTATCAACTTCTAATTGCTTGAATTGTCTCTGGAGTCTTTTCAAAAATTGGGGTCACATTTAGCTATCCTCCAGGCATTTGGTACAGAAGCTGACATAAAAGACACTTTACATATCACAGTTTGTTCTCCAATTTCACATGAGTTCCCTCAGAACTCTTGGGTTGATAAAATATGGTCCTGTTGATTTATTACTGTTTAATCTATCCATTTGTTCCAAAACCTCCTCTACTGAGAACTGAAACTGGGACAGTTCCTTAGATTTGTTACCCAAAAAGAATGACTCGGGTTGGGAGTCTCCCTTCCATCCTCAGCTGTGAAGACTGATGAAAAGAATTCATTTTGTTTCTCTGCAATAGCCTTATCTTCCTTGGGTGTTCTTTTAGCACCTTGATTGTATAGTGGTCCCACACATTGTTTTAGCAGGCTTCCCGATTCTGATGTACTCTAATTTTTTTTTTTTTGTTACTTTTTGAGTCTTTGGCGTTCTTCATATTCGCTTTTGACCTTGGCTTTCCTAATAATATTTTTATATTTCATTTGCCAGTTTATGCTTTCATTTTCTGTCTAATTAACTTAGTCACCTTTGTGTAGTTCCCTTTTCTGAAATTAAATGCATCGTGGTGGGCTGCTTTGGTGCCTACACCCCCCCCCGCCGCCAACCTCCATGCACAGGGATGTTAAATTTTACTATGTTATGGTCACTATTAACAAGTGATTCAGCAATATTCACTCTTGGACCATAGCCTGGGCTCCACTTAGGACTATATCAAGAATTGTCTATCTCTTTATGGGTTCCAGGACTAGCTGCTCCAAAAAGCAGTCATTTAATTTTGCATCTCATTGTGAGGTGACATGTACCTAGCTAATATGGGGAATGTTGAGATCAAACATTATTACTGTGTTTTTTATTTGTATAGCCTTTCTACTTGCCCTATGCATTATGTAATCACTATCACCATCAAAATTAGGTGGTCAGTAATGCATCCCTACTGCTATATTATTATTCAAGCATGGGATTTCAAGCCACAGAGATTCTATGGCACAGGTTGGTCCTTTTAAGATTATTATGTCATTTGCCTCTATGCTTTCTGTCACAGATAGTGCCACTCTCCCCCCAGTATTTTGTCCTTCTGATATATTTTGTACACTATTACCTCGTCCTATTGATTATCTCCATTCTACCAAGTTTCTGTGATGTCTGTTATATCAATATCCTCATTCAATACGAGCCACTTAAGTTCACCAATCTTAGTATTTTGACTTCTAGCATTTGTAAATAAGCACTTTAAAAATTTGTCCCTTTTTAGCAGTCTGCCATTATGTGATGTGACTGAAAGGGACTGTTTTTCATGACTGTTTCTCATCAGGTCTTGCCCATATTTTAGACTCATCCATTCTCTCTTCTTTAACAGGACATAGAAAATTTCCATTAATAGATCCTCCCCTAAGGGTGGTCTCTATCTGTAGCAAAGAAGCCACCCCAGGCACCTTCTTTCTGCAGTTCGCCTGGAACTCCTGAAAGGAGTCGCTTCTTTTCGTGGCATGACTGGGGATCCCTGTCCCCGGGAACACCACCAAGATGAGCCACTCTGGGCGACTTCTTTCCATGGCATGCCTGGGAATCATTCCCACTCCAGCCATGACCACTGTTGAATTTTCAGGCAGCTGCCACATTTTTTTCAGCAGAGGGGGCTGCTGGCACCAGCTGAGGGTTGAGGAGGAAGGACCGGCACAGGGGTCGGCAAAGGTTGCTCTCCCCAGCCTGTCCTACCACAGAGACACTACAAGCTCTAGTGTGCTCATTCAAAAAGAGCTGGTGTGAGTGTGTCCATGTGTGCTGGGAGTCACACCTACCACTCCGGGTGTTGTCACCTCTCTTCGGGGCAAGGCTAATTCCCCTCTTCTTGCCCCTGATTCCAAGGAGAAGAATCAGTTTTCCAGCCTCCAGTTCCAAAGTCCCATTGTTGGACTGACCGAAGGTTGAACCCAGGCCTTCCTGCCCCCTGGTTCCTGCTGCCCCAATGTTAGAGCACGTTTGTGTCCGAGCTGGGCATTTCTCCCTCAATCTCTCCCTACTTCCATCTGCATCAGCTCCTCTTGCTGCTGGAATTGCATCACTGTATTATCTCACCAACACAGGGAGAGATCAGGTGCCTGAGGTGGCCTCACAGAAATAAATGACAAAACCCCTATTGATTGCAGTGGGGGCAGGATTTCACCTGAGGGACATCCTGGCTAAATCATCTTCCCTCCTTCTTTCTGCCTTGCAGAGTTTCTCCTTCTTGACCCCTGGCCCTCAGGGCTGCTGGCAAGTAGCAGATAATCTGTCCCTCATCTCTCACACTCGATAATTTCCGGAGCGTGTGTGTTACATTTTGAATATGCCCTTTCATAAAAGCTTCGCACCACTGATTAGGAAAGAGCAGAGAGAACCTCCCCAGAGGGGGACTTGGCATGTTACACAAAGCCCTCTGATGGAGAGCGAACGTGGCCCAGAGAACAGCTCCTTGGCATGGCAACAGGCGACCTTGTCCAAGAATCAGCCCTGGCATGAGATATCATTAAAGTAGCTGATGCTGAGGGTCTAGGGCTTTTGAAGCTTGCTTCCTGGAGTGACAGTCCTGACCTTTATTGACTTCCAGAAGCCCTGCATGTTGTGAGGATGGTCTGAAGGGATGGGAATGGAGCTGTGGAGAAAATGGGCATGGCTGGGAAAACAGGGTCCACCAAGGGATGCCCAACATGGAAGGAAGCCCTGTTTCTGAGCAAGGGAGGGAAGGAACGGGATAGTGTTGTAAGGACAGGGTCTTTGCTCTGTGCTGACTTCATTGCCCTCCCTGTGCTGTCGGGGGCACAGAATGACCCTGAAAACTCAGCCCTGGGTGGGTGCTCCTGCAGAGATTGGGGACCAGGAGGGGCTGCCTTTCGCAGTTGTTATCTGAGAACCCACTGAACCCTGTAGACGAAAAGGCAGGTAGAACATTGAAGAGCAACCATGGAGGCCGAGAGCCAGGGTCCTTTGTGTCTCTCTATTTCTTGGCTGCTGTCTCCTCACTCCTTCCCCTGGCTGGGTGGAGGCAGGGAGGCTGATCACCAAGCCTGCTGTTATTGGCTTGCTACTGGCATTAGTCTGACCTCCTACCGAGCAGTCTGCTGGGCTATTCTCTGCACTGTCCTGGCACCATCCTAGCAGAAGCTCTGTTGTGATTTGTTGTCCCATTGGTGAAACACGGGGCTACACTGGGTTCTTGACCTCTCTGTCTCAACAACAGGGCAGTGTTCATCACAGAGCCCATGGTCCATTGCAACTTAGATTAAAATCCTAAATGAAGTACTTTGGCAACAGTCAAGCATGGTCCTTGCCAAACTGTCAATGCCACCTTGACATTCCCATGACCAGCTCCACCACTAGACTCTTGGGTCTGCCCTACACGCTGCCCTAACACACTCATTGCTTGTGTCACACTATTTGCAACTGCATTGGGAGGAAAAAACAAACAATTACATCTAGCCCTAATCCTGATGGATCTCCCCATGCCTCCAGCTGCGGCTCCCAGAAGGCTACCTGCTAAAGATTCAGCCACAAGTCTCACAAAAGGCATGAAAGTGCAAGACTCTGCCCTGCGCTGGTCTCCAGAGAGGTCACTTTTGGAACCTTCCTCTATGCTGGGGTGATTGAAGAGGCAAATCAAGGCCGTGGGTGGATGCGTGTGAACAGAGCAGAGCCTGTTCAGAGTGAAGCAGAAAAAAAAAAAATCTCTCTCCCTCGGGAGAGAAAGGAGGTCAGGGAGACCTCTCAAACTTACTGCTGGCTCCCATGTACAGCAGAAATTATCCCGTGTCCTCTCACTACCCATTCAACCTAGATATCTCTGGAGATTGGCCAGCAAGGGCTCTAGAGGGGCTGCTGCTTTCAGTGCTCTGGAAAACTCTGCCCCTTCCTTCCAACCAGAGTTGTGCCAAACAAGAAACAGACGCTAAACATATTGCTGCCCCAGGAGATCAGCTGTCCTGTCTGCCTGCGAGGGTATGAGCTCATCCTGCAGGGTGCGAGGTCTCAATTTAGGCTGCAGTCCAGGTTGAGACTGACTAAAAAACGTTGGACCGGGGAGTGTTTTATGTGCATGACCCAGTGGAGGGGGCAGTGGCCTGGAGCTCAGGAGGCCTGGCTTCTTGGGCAAGCCACCTCACCGCTGTGTGCCTCAGTTGCCCCAGCCTCAAAGTGGGGATAATGACATGGACCTCCTTTATAAAGCACTCAGAGAGCTGTCAATGAAAAGCATAGGAGGGCTAAGTATTAATAATAGAGACTATCTACACAGCACACAGCAAGCTCCTGGCTGGCTGGCTGGACCACGGGAGGCTCCAATCTTCCCCCTAGCAGACATTAGGGGGGCAGGTGTACCTTCAGCTGCTGCTATTCACACCCTTGATAATCAGGGGTAATAGTGTGGTCGAGGTTCGCACAGCTAAGCAGAGTTTGCCAGCTTCTCATCTGTCAAACATGGAGTCTAGTTTAGGTTAGTTTGCTGGTGATTTTTAAGCACTTCACCACCAAGCAGGGGGCCTCAGTCCCCATGTTTGTTCCTCAGACACCTTTCACTAGCACTACATTCACGCCCTACGAAAACAAAGCCTGACAGCAACAAGCAAATAAATGCACAGAGGAGGTTTAGGGCCCATCTCCGTAGCTAGTTACCACATGACAAGCCCAGGTGTGAAGCTACAGAGCCCTTGTTTGCTGTGTGGTAATGTTCTGTGTGGACGCTACTGGAGCTGCGTTCCGGGACTCACAGCACTCCAGTAGTGTCCAGACAAGATGTTACAGCACAGAAAGCTGGATTCATAGCTCAACTTGCTGCACCATAACTCATCAGGTAGACAAGCCCAAAATGCGGGGAAGCCTCTGCTAATCTCATTTGCAAAGTCCAGGATAGTAAAAGTCTCAGTCTCATGCCAGTCCCCCCCCCCACCATGAAAAGCCCGCCCTCCGCAGCACTAGTACTAGCAGACAACGGCTGCAAAAGCTGGAAGCACAAAATAACATATTGCCCAACACATCAAACTTTGAACTAAGCTCTGATGACTTCTCCCTACTGTAGCCCACAGACTGCCACATGCATGGAACAGACAGGGAGGGCAGCAGGCCACATGGATGGTACCAAAGATGTTGGGGGAAGTGGTCCACATCTGGATGGCACACAGACAGCAGGGGAGAGACCCACATCTGGATAGTGCACAGGTGGCAGGTGAGAGGCCCATATCTGGATGACACCAGAGGTGGCATCAAAGGGACACACAGCTGGATGGCACAGAGATGGGCAGTAAGAGGGCCATGTCTGGATGGCACAGAGAAGATAGAGGAGAACAAGAGACAAAGGCTGGAAAATGGGAACTTTTTCGAGTGGTGGCAGAGCCATGCCACATGCATGTAAGCAAGTATGTACCAGACAGGCAAGAGGAATCCAGCCAGGCTTGCAGTCTCCTTTAGCCAACAGCCTCTCCCCACCACAAGCCCTTCATCAGAGGAGGGAATGCACTGCAAGGTTAACAACTGGCGAGAAATTCTCACGAATCTGACAGGCGGGCAGGAGAGGGTGGGGAGTGAGAAACAAATAATAAAAACAAAATCCCAGTAAGCATGTTAGAATTCGTTTGAAGTCCAGTGGAGCTTTCAGGAAGGGTTATGTGCAGTTCCCAGCCTGCCGTGATTTACACATTCCTTGCAAGCAAAGGAATCTTTTCAGATTTGAAGTAAAACAGATGTTTTTTGTTCTTCTTGCTCTTCTTTTTTTAAAATACTTTCTCTATTGAAATGACATGTGCCCTAGGAGCATCCCACAGAGCCCTGCCACACCACATGGGGTTTCAACGTTACCAGCTCGCAGCCAGTTGTTGCCACATTTATTTACAAAGAATAGAGCCTCACTAGTGACTGCCACTGAGATCTAGAAGCTAGGTGGTGGCTTTAGGCACAGCCCTGAATGAAGAGCAATGCACAGCTCCAAGAGTAGTCCCAGAGATACCTTCGCTCAAAGAAACCCCTATAAGGTAGCGTTCCTGGCTTTGTTTTCTCCTCGGTCCAAGCAGGGGAGTAGAAATTTGCTAATGCTTTATTCCCTCATACTCCTCCGAATTGTCCTCTGTGATACAGAAAATGGAAAGGCAGGACATACCCCCTTCTGCACTTCCAGACATGATGGAATCTGCACAGGGGTGTTCACACCTTGGTTCCTGCCCCTCAGCCTTATTTCCCTCAGTAGGTGAGTAGCCCAAGTCACAATCTCACTCACTGAGGTTATTCCTGGAGTGGGGTGTGCCTCGTCACACACGGAGATGGCAGAATCTGCCCTGTGATGAACACAAGCAATGGACAAGTCTCTCTTCTGTCACTGTAAATCAGATAGCTTGAATGAGTGGCAGGGGGTCTTGGCCTAGGGGACAGACATGGCCTTCAGGGATACTGGTTTCTATTCTTGGCTCTTCCAGTGACCTGCATTGTGATTGTGGGCAAGCTACTTTGCCTCTGGTTTCCTTCCCACTTTTTGTGTTGTCTGTTTAGGTCTACTCTACATCAGCACTTTGGGTTGCGATGCTTTCGTCACCCAAAACACCTCCTTGTCACCCCCCAACCAACTGACGTAAGTAAATGCAAGCATAAGCACCTGAGTGAATAATGCGATGTTGGTGACACAGCTCCTGCTGCTGGCTCAGGTGGTTTTATTATGTTGGCACGAGAGCGCTCTCCCGTCAACACCGTGTGGCTACACAAGCACTCCCGCAACAACACAGCTGGGCTGCTGGAAGTTTGAAGTGTAGACTCTCTTAACACTGCAAGCTGTCTGGAACATAGACCGTATAGCTGCCGAACACAACTCATTCCCCATCTCCAAGGGCCTCGAGGTGTTAATTAACACTATAAAACAACACCTAGTCACTGATGCATCCAGATTGGTTTGCATTTTAAAACTTCTTGTTATTCTAGCTCAGTTCTTCATTGGTGGCCCAGTGGAAAGCTCTATATAATGTAGTACCTTCTCCTTGGCATCCACTACAATGTCCATCCTCGTCTGGCACATCAGCTTGCACAAGAGAAGGAAGCAAACGAGTATGAAGAAATCTCTGGTCATTAGAGGCGGCAGGGCTGTGAGGAAGAACCCCCCAGAGAAACAGCCTTGGAGCTGGCAGGGAAACTTCATACTCCTCCAGTCCGTCATTCATGATCCTCGTGGTGGTTGTGTTGGTGAACACAGCTCTGTACCAGAGCTCGGAAGTCAGAGTTTTCTCCATTACACCCCCACAATCTATTGTTCTTCAGTATTTGTTTTGATGGGGGGTGAGGAAAGGATTCTGGTGCCTAATAAAGCTCATGAATTCAGAAATAACAGGGCACTCTGCTTCTTGCACTGGCTGCTGTATTTTCTATTTTTGCAAAAGAATATCTCTTGCTCTCCCATCTCTCTCCCCGTTGCCTCACAAACCTGTCCTGTTCACCCCTCCATGCATCCCTCCCGATTTCTTCGTTCCTCTCCCACTCTCGTTTTCATGCATCCCTTACTAGCTGTCCCCGGCACTGTTAAGGAGTTATTTGGCTTCCCATAGTTAGGGCCCCCTTTTGTATTGCTGTGAATTAAAGAGAGAGTGCAAGTCAGCTTCTTTCATCCTCCTCCTGAGCCGATGGGAATCTCTCCATAGAAGCCAAACTACATTGCTGCCTGATCTGATAGAGTCCCCAGTAAGTAACCTTGATGCTAGAGGTCAGAAGGGTGAGGGATCCTATATCAGAGACCATTAATGATTTAGGAGTGCGCAAGAGCTGCAGATGACAGCTAGTGGGCCCAATCCCTCTCCCCACCCCCACAGTTCTTTCCTGGGATTGCTCATGGCTGTTCCTCCTTAAACTGGCTTTACACCAGAACAACACTCCCGGAGTGACTCCTGATTTAATGTAGAAGAGTCTGAGGTGCCACTTGCTTCATCTGCACACTCTCATCACCCCATAAATCACAGTGCTCTGCATTCACAAGGCCGAGCTGGGGCAAAGACCCATGGACAGATATGAGATCAGTAATGCAACACTTCACTGTAACCCAAACTCTCTTTCCCCCTCCCCACTACCCCTGCAGCCCCCTTCTGGACCTGCCTGCCCCCGCACGCCCCTCAATTTCATTATCTCTGATCTGGAGCTGTCTGTTACATGCTTTTTGCCAACATAAATATTTAATCCCGGCGCATTGCACAGAAAGGCCCTTGTGGAGTTAATACTCCAACTCACATTTCCTCTTGGAAAACAACTCAGCTCATGACACTGCAGCAGGTCTAACGAGAGGTAATGCAAGAATGCCTGAGATGGACTGAAGGGACTGGCTGATCTAGATAGCTTGGGGTTGTCTGAAGTGCTTCACAAAGCTGGGGGCAAGGACTCAGGGGTATGTGTGGCAGTTGCTGCAAAGGGGCGTTCTGCTATAGTTGCCCACGGGCAAGCCTTGAGCAGATGTGCAAGAGCCAGGGATCCGTCAGCTGCTCCCCTAGGGATGGCATGAAGTGCAGTAAACATGGGCCGACATGGTGCATTATAGGGATGGAAAGGTGCTATTCTCTGAAGGATCTCAGCAGCATTCAGGCAACACCATCCCCTGCAGTGCCCTTGAAAGAGGCTGAACATAAAGAATTCAGCATCCATCACTGCTTTCCGTCGCTGCTGAGGGGTTGTGGCACCTGGCACAAAAGTAAACAGCTCTTGGCAAGACCCAGGACAATCCTCAACCAGCTGGCATGAGAGCAAACGCTGAAAAGTGAAACCCGGCCCCGCCTATGGCACTGGCTTTTAAATCTTGGCTTTATACCCCAGCCCAAACAGGCATTCACACTAGCCTAGGAACCATCTCTCTCTTAACTCTTCTGCTTTTTCCTAGGAACTGCACGGGCTGTTTAAAAACAACAATAACAACAAACCTCAGGCCCCTCAGTCAGAGCGCAGGGCTGTGGTATGAGGACCAAACACAACAAAATAATAGCAACCAAATGTGCCGTGGAAGCTGACCAGCTTGACAAATGAAAGACAGCTGCGGTGCCGGAGCTGTGAACACAGCAGCCCCTCTCGCTCGCTCACACATGCGCACACACCCACCCACCTTGCACAACCATGCCAGGCCATGCTCAGCATCACCCACTGCTGCCCCATTCAGATATGGCCACATGAGCAGTACCCAACCTCAGTGCCTAAGCCAGCTGACAGGCTTGCCAGATGTGGGCTGGATGACTGAAAACAGAAGCGCAGAACCTAGGCTCTGAGACCCTGCCCCTTGCAAGGTTTCAGGTCCCAGATTCCAGCCCAAGGCCGAATATCTATGCTGCGATTTTATAGCCCTGCAAGCCCAATTCAGCTGATGCGGGCCAGCCATGGCGAGGTTGCAGGGCCACTGTTATCAAAGAGTAGATGCATGCTTTGACGCTATGTCCCACACACCTGATTCTGAAAGCTCGGGTGGCTCCCCCATCTGTACACAAATGAGGTCTTGGTTACACACAAAGAGCCTGCCCAAAGACACCCAAGTGCACCCATCCACCCGACAATGCAGAAATGCATACGACAAACTCATTTCCACTCCAACATGAATAGACATGACTCCCTCCCCCCACAGACAAGGGTACATATAGCTACTGGTAAACACATTGATGTGTGCACTCCCAGCACTCCCAGTTAAATACAGTCCCCTTCCCACGCAGAGGACCCCCATTGACCAGGCATCTATGCCTAGCCACACTGACACAACTCTCTGAGCAAATGGCTATCTACACAAGCCCTGCTCCCCGCCCCGGCCTTGTACAGATCCAGCTTTATATCTGCACAGCCCCCAACTCCCGCTCACAAAGCTGCAGTTGCCCTTGCCAGCACAGAAGCAGGGCCCAAGGGGGACTCCATGCTCTTACAAAAATAAATAAAACAGACCCCTAATCAAAGCCCAGCTGAAAGCAGTGAGCACGAAGGGAGAGGGAGGATGGCTGGGGTCACATTGATAGCGATTATGTGCCTCTGAGCCAGGCTGCAGCCGGGATAAACACATTACAGAGCGCAGCGAAGGTTGGACTTTATTAGATTACCCGGACTCTGTGTTCTCTGGTTTGTGAATGACTACGGAGAACAGAGATGTGGAAAAACAACACACACCCCCACCGGCCCTCGCCCCCTTCTAGGACTGAACTGTGCTTCCATATCACTACGGCCCTCAGCAAGCGGGTGAGGAGGGGAAAGGTAGAGAAAAGGAGTCAAAACCTTGGTGGGAGTGGGGGTGGCTAAAGAAAGAGGGCTGCGAGCAACTCTGCCCCAAGAATGCAGGGTGCCTATGATTGCCAGCCAGCCACCCGCTGGAGAAGACCCTGAGAAGAAAAATTCCTCTCCTCACCCAAAGAATTGTGCCAGCTTTTGCCACCTTCTCAATGGCAAAGCTGGCCACAGCGCCCCAGAAGCTCTGGCACTAGCGTCCCAGACTGTCTGCCATGGCTACAGAATAGATGCGGCTGACACAACATCATGGATTTCACTCTGGGCTGTCACTAAACTGTATTTATTACCCTGGTTCAAAACTACATGCTGCCCCTCACCCTGCAGAGCCTTTCAGGGCAGGTGTGGGTGTGCCTGGGCGGAGAGGGCCTTGGAAGCCCAATTCTGACTCTTAGGGTGGGTGTAAATCCGGAATATCATCACTGATTTGACACTGCAGGGGTTACACCACTACAGCTGAAATAAGACTAGCCAGAGGCAGTGGCTACCTTGTCCTGAGAGCAAGGAATGGACTTTTCACTGCAATCCCAGGTCCCTAGACAGTGTCCTTCCATCTCTAGCCACAGAGGAAAGAAAGCTTGGGGCAAGAATACGTGCAGTTCAGAGCAAGGGGTAAAATTTGTGGCTTAGGCCTCTAAGTCCCTTTGATTTACACTGACCTAGGCTCCTAAGTCACTTAGGTGCTATCCAGCAAGTTACACCAGCTGCAGATGCTACACACAGGCACATCCTGCCAGAGTGAAGGGGCAGCAGCCTTCGGGGTGCAGAATGACTCCCCTGGAAAATTTTCCAGGCTCAAACTTTGGGCTAGATCCCCAACTTCAGCCAAGTTTCTCTGTCTCGGAACAGCAGTAAGGAACTGTGTGGTAGTTTTGAGAGTGAGGCAAAGGCACAGAGACCTCGTGCCAGCCTCTAATCCTCCTCAGCCACACAAGGCACCTGCCAGCTGGCTGCGACCGGGAGGTACAGAGACCAACTCTTGGGGTGACGAAGAGAGGGAGCAGCGGGTCCATCGTTGGTCTCTCTGGGCTGCAGGGGCTCCTTAATGCATAGTGCTCACAACTTTTCTGACCCGGGCAGGATGCGAACCAAGCACCAGATTGCAAATAGCTCTCCACCCTGCTTCTAACAACGTCTAGAGGAACGTCACAGTGGCAACAAAGTAGGCTTGGTCCTGTGTTCTTCATCCTGGAGACAGCACTGAAGATCTCAGCAGTGAGTGAGCCTCCACAGAAGCTTCTCAATGTTGGGTGCTTAGTTTAGTGTGTCTCCAGTCCTCCTGAAATACCAGCAAAGCCGCCCGGAAAGGAAGCATCTGTTTGTCTGGCACAAAAAGGATTATGGGCAGAGTGGAAGAGCTTAGCCTAGCTCAGAGTATTCAAATTGCCTCAGTTACACAAGAGAAACAACAGTCAATTGATGACAATGGCTCTATTTTGAGGAATTTCTCCCAGGTCTCCTTTCCTCCCCAAAATACCCCCTATTTATACAAAGGAAATATTTGCAGGATTTTATTTTGCTGCCTTGCAGCCCAGACAGAGTGAAAAGAAAAACACACAGGAGATGCAATCCCAGCAGGAATGCGCCCAGCATGACCATGTACACATCTTTTTACAGTGGCGCCACAAAATGCAAAGCTGAGCTGATTTCCAAACCATGGCAGTGATATGGTCAGAGGGGAGAAGAGAACAAGACTGGATTTCCAAAGCTCATCCCTGGCTGTGTGCTCATCAGAGTGCTCCAGACATCCACTGCTGGGAAGACACACTGCCCAAGGGGAACCCAAATGGGGCAGGCTCTGGTACATCAGCCAGACATGCTGTTTCTTGACTTGGACTGGGGGAGTGAGCTCTGCTGCCCCCTGCTTTGCGGAGCTGGAGAGAATCCCGATGAGCGAGAGTCCCGAACTCAACCAGTCATAGGGTTACCAGCTGTCAGGCAAAAGGAGGACGTGTCCTCGTTTTTACCGTCACGTCCTCCGTCCAGCAGGCATTTTAAAAATACATGATTTTGTCAGGCTTTTTACTTACAGGGGTTAAAGTATGCTCAAATGCACTGGAACACCCTATTTTTAGGGGGAAGCTTTCCAGGGCTCTCTAAAAACAGAAGAATATTACATTAATACTTTATTTTCTCCATGTGTCCTCCAATGTCCTCCTTTTCGTACTTCCCTATCCTCCTTTCCATGCTTTGGTATCTGGTAACCCTGGCCAGCTGGGACATTATGGGAATTGCCCAGTGGCCAGCTGTAACAAGGCTGCCTGCTGGGCTGTTCCTGTCTCCACTGTGGGACTCTTGGGTTGTGCGGCTTTTCTCTTCAATGCTTGGGGAAGTGGGGCAGTTCCTTCAGCCCAGGTCAGGAGGCCGAAAGGAGAAGCTGGTCCCCAGCAGTCTTTGAAGGAGAACTGGTGGGGTTCAGAGGGCACAGCCCATGCTATGATGCATGGTGTTGGCTGGAGTGAGGAAGAGCAGCTGCAGAACCACAGATAACAAATGGTTTGGATCGTCCCTGGCTCTGCCTGCCTGAGATGTGAGAGGAGGGGAGGCAGGGAAAGGAAAATGAGGACCATGCTGACACCTTTAGGCAGTAACAGTCATTACCATGGGACTGGACTCAGGGACTGAGTTTGAGACAAGGAGAAGAGAGGAACCTGGGGCACCTGCCCATGCTCTCAGGTGCACAGAGCGGAGGGCGTCCAAGGGTTGACTAGCCACAGTTCCAGTGCTGGAGGCAGCCGGGGACTGAGCAATGAAACCCTTGAATCTGAGCTCCCTTTCCCCCCACTCATGCTCACCCCAGTTTGGAAGTTCAGATATCTACAACTAGTCTGCTACCTTGCCCAGAGCAGGGAAGCTAACACACAGGCTCACCCAACCCCTTCCATTTTAAAGAAACATTTTAATTATGACATAAATTTTGGCTCTGTGGGTTTCTGGCAAATGCCAGGATATTCTCTTTCCCCTTTTTCATAACAAAAACCATATTGCTGTGTAATCAATTCATCTTGTTCCTGAAAGCTGGGGGGGGGGGGGGGGGCAGGAATCAGAAGCAGAGGGGAAAAAAACCTAAAGGTGTCTTTTTTCCTTCCCCAAAGAGAAACAACTGAGGGCTGGCAGAGTAATGGGGCATCAGATTTCAAGGGTCTGGCAAGCTCCGAGACAACAGTAAGGAGCACAGTGTAAACACATGCCTAGAGAGAGGTGAAAATGGCCCATGTTGTTATTCAGTGAAGATGGCACCTGTTGGGTTAGGTGGCACATTTTTCAACAACTATACAGGTGAAGATCATCACACAGGCTGCCCACATTTAACCTCCTATGCTTCAGGGACTCGATCTTGTTCCATACAGGGGTCAGGATGTGTCTAAGCACAAAGGAGAAGCCAAAACATCGAGCACTGAGCAAACCTCTTCTAAAAGGACTGGATTAAATGAGCATCAGATTCCAGTAGACACAGCTACAGCATGAAGATTCAGGATCTCATCTCAGACACAATGGATAATTGCCCCCTCCATGCATCCAGCTGTCAGAGAACGCACTGTGCTCCCTCGGGGAGATTTTCAAATGTTCTGCACCCATTTAAGCATCAAAGAAAAGTGCCAGACTCCACAAAGAACTAAGGTCCCACTGGCACTCAGGACAGCTTCTGCAAAGAACTCAACATTCAATATGCCCTGAATTTGTTGAGCTGGGAGCCAAGTTCTTGGAAAAACCAGTCCCCAAGGCTATGCAAAAATTCCTTGCAAGAGAATTATTGGCCCATAGCAGTGATGAATCATGGCATGGGTTGGATACAATCAGAACCAAACAAAACTGTCCACGAGTCTTTAAGGGAATGGGATGCATCTGAAGTTCAGAAGATGTCTAGATAATGTTACCATCCTTTATTTTTCATTCGGTGCACATGTTCCCTTGCTTCCCCACTGTGGAAGGACTGAAACCCTAAAGCAAGAAGCACCATAAATCCTATACAGAAGCTTTTTCTTGTGAGTTTTCTTGCTAAAGAACCAAACTTTAGGGTACTTACAAACAGCCATCATTGTAGAGGTCCACCCATCACTAATGGGTGAGAGCATATTCAGGGAAAAGTGAAGGGAGATCATTGACAGGGCAACGTTGAGGCAGCTGAGAGGGTAATAAACTTGGAGATAGAGTTCCCACGTTGTCCTAGGTAAGGACAGGTGCACCGGAAAATCTGAGCGCTTTACATTGTCATGGTGCACTGTGATCAGTCACTAATTAATCCTCACAGCACCAGTGTAAGCCAAATAAGTTGTATGATATCCATTTTACAGATGGAAAAATTGTGTCATTGGGATGTTAGGGCAACTTTTTCACATACGTTCACTAATTTGGGATGCATCTGTTTTTGGTTGGCCCAATTAAGGCACCTTGGGGTTGATTTTTCAAAGGCCTCAAGAATAAATAACTTCACTGGAGGTCAATAGGAGCTGCAAATCATGGGTGCCTCTGAGAATCAAACCCTATGGAGCTCCCAAGTCAGGCACTCATAAATCATTGGATACTTTTGCAAATGTAGGTCTGACAGTAGGATACTCTGTACTTACTACTACAACAGGAACTGCGGGAGCTCTGAACCTGTGAAAGTCAGCCCTTACTACAGGTGCCTAAAGTGGGTCACCGCAAATTAGCGAACACTTTTGATAACTTTGCCTTCAATGACATGCCTAAGCAGCCCCAGTGGATTTGTGGCAAATTTGGATCTAGAACAGGTGAGTTTCAAACACAATCCACCTGTTCACACTGCCTCTGAAGTCTTGACTCCAAACCCATGCAAGTCAATGGAAAGACTTGCGTTGACTTCAGCAAACTTTGTATCCAACCAGAAGGTCAGACATTGGATCCAGTGATTGAATGGCACAGAAAAGTCCAGGACTGGCAGACACTCAGTTCCCCTCTCAAACATTAGAAAAGAAAATGAGACTAACTATATGGAAAAACAATAATAGGGGGAATGTTCATTTAAGGTATACTGGAAGGCAGCTGAGTCTAGCAACCCCCTCCCAAGTCATCTGTCTGTGGAGGATTTCTGCATCCATCCACCTCTCCACTGCAGACTCCAAGATAACCACACTGGTGGACTTGGAAACATTTTTTCTCTTGAAACCTTGAGTTGTAAGACTGGCTTGCACAGCTGGGACGGGTTGTTGGTGGTATCAGACCCTGATAAAAGACAGCAGCAGGGCTTGGAAAGGGTGCCTATGACGTAATCCTTTGCGCAAATGAAAGATTAGGAGAGAAATATTTTTTTAAATAAAAAATTAAAAGAAGAATATGAAGCACCCTCCTAAAGATAAGGGGTTGGCAAGGACTTCTTGTGCCTTTGTATTTGTTTTTTTTTTGTGTGTGGTTATTACAAGAAGGAGGGGAGAAAGGGGGATCTGTTGCAGGTGTCAGCTGGAGAAAGAAAAAAAAAAGAGCCCAATTGATTTTACAGACTTTTGGGCCAATCTGACAGACTCCACTCCTGTGATGAGCTTTCAGGTCTCAGGCATGTCTCTAAAAGTTCTCATGCAGCACCCATCCCTGCAATGTTTGAGCTAGGCACTACAGCACATGAAGGTGACTATTCGTTGGCAACAGCAGAAGGATTAATTTTTGGTTTAATGTTCTTGAACCAGGACCACTTTTAGGGACACAAAACTTTAGGGTCCAGTCCAAAGCCTATTATAGTCAATGGGAGTTTTCTCATTTCTTTGAATAAGTATGAGATCAGGTAGTTAGCCTGAAGTTTTAGATGCCCTGATTGGATCTGTGCTCTTTCTGCAACTCTACTGTGCATTCAAAAATCTGCCCTTAGCTCATCAAGAGTCAGGCTCAGCGGCAGCATGTTTTTGTACCAAGCCTGGTGCTGCAGAGACTAACCCTGGGGTTGAAGCGCCCCATGGATGAAACAAGCCTCTGTAGAACTGGAGTCGTTTCAAACATCTTGAGAAGACCTTAAGGCACCTTAAGGAGCCATCGTAAGGCTCAGGGGGCGGAGGGGCAGGACTACTCTAGCATTCCCTGAAGAACAGGCACCACTGGCTTGAAACAACAGACTGAACTTTTCTAGAAATCTTCATCCCAGCCTGGCCAAGTATTTTACGAGGAAGGGCTTACTGCCCTCGCTGGCCCAGATCAGCACCTATTCTGCATACTGGGAAGTGGGGTGGGCAGGGGACACAGAGAATCAACAGCAGGGCTGACAATAGAAACCAGGACTCCCAGGCCCTCATGAGACAACACAACTTCTCTGTATCAAATGCTTGATTTACCCCTTTCCAACCTGGAACGAGCACCATTTATGGACTTAAAGCAACTGTAAGTTCAGGCTGCAATGTTTCTTTCCTGACAGGAATCGACGGGACAGGTGCTGCTGAATAAACCATAGTGGAGTCCTCTCACCTTTGCCAAGTTCCTTCCACAAGGTCTGTCATTGTCAAGATGAAAGAAAGAAGGTGAGGAGCAACAGATAGAGTTTGGGACTGGACTGTTTAGGGCAGGGGTCTCAAACTCAAATTACCACGAGGGCCGCAAGAGAGTTAGTACGTTAGCCCGAGGGCCACACCTTTGAAACCTTTTCATACAATGATATTGCAAATTTCGGTAACAATAGTGCTGTTGCGGGCCACAGAAAATAACTTTAGGGGCTGCATGCGGCTTGTTGGCTGCGCGTTTGAGGCCCCTGCTTTAGGGCAGTGGTTCCCAAAATTTTCTCTGCCGTGGCACACCTTCCTACCTTTAATTAATATGAGACACACCACCACATGGTTTCCAAATCAACAAATGAATATTCCTGAGCTAATGAGACAACCCAGAGCTCTTTGAGTAGTTTTGCAAAAAATTTTGTGGCACGCTGGTTGGGAAAGACTGATTTAGGGCATCAGAATCAGCCTCTCACCCACGTAAGCCCCTTGGCTAGCCCAGATGTTATCCCTGCTAAGGAAATGGGAAAGATGGAGCCCACCCACTACAGAAAGAAGACGAGAAAAAGTTGCTGCGATTCTGTACAACTCTCAGCCTCTCTCTGCCTCACCGGCGGTGGCATCTAACACCTGATCTAGCAAGGGGCTTCATGTCAGTGCTTCCCTGGAGTGGGGATGTGGTGGTAAAAAGTGATTTCTAGAAAAGGGGGTGTGGTCTCGTTGCTGTACCCCAGCACTATCAGGCATCACGCCACGGTTCTAGATTCCAAATTGCTGGATAACCTCTGGCTAGTCATTATCCTGCTCTCTGCCTCAGTTTCCCCAACTTTAAACTGGCTCACAGGGGTCAGCAACCCAGCACTGCAGAAGAGCCATTTCCCCACACCCTCCCACCACAACTTCATGAGCCCAAGCTGGCCCAGCAGCTGCACCACAGCCCACTAGCGGTGGTGTGTGTGTGTGTGTGTGTGTGTGTGTGTGTGCAGGCGGTATGCGCTCCCTCCGTCCCATCCTCCGCTGGCGGGGTGGAGCAGCACTGCCTCACCTGCCTCCAGCCAGCCATCCTCCCAAAAGTGGCCGGCGGTGAGCTGCAGCTCGCAGAGGTGGAGCCCTGGAATGGCTCACTCCGCGGAGTTCAAGCCACTTTGATCCAGCCACCCTAGGGTTGACTGGGCCTGATCCAGGGCCCGGGGGCGAGGCGGCCTCTGTTCAGCCCCACAGTTGTCAGATTGAAGTGGCCCAAACTCTGCGGAGGGGCCATTCCAGGGTCCCCCCACTGCAAGCTACAGCTCTCCGCTGGCCGCTTTTGGGAGGGTTGGCCGGCTGGGGGTAGGTGGGGCAGCGCTGCTCCACCCCACCAGCATAGGGAGGGAGGCAGGGACAGAGGCAGTACACTGCCTGCCCACCCCATTCCCCCAGCTCTAGGGGCTACAGTGTGGCTGCTGGGCTGCTTCCAGCTCATGTGGTTGTGGTGGGAGAGTGGGGCGACCCTGGCATCCTGAAAGTGGGGGCCTGCGCCAGCTGGGAGCCCCGTCTTCGGCCCCATTGCTGGGGCCAACCAGGAGTCTCTGGAGCACACCTGGAGGAGATTGCCAGGGATCCAGACAGGGATACTCAGGGAACCACAGGTGGCTCACTGAGCCTGCGTTGCCGATCCCTGGACTAACAAAATCAGCACCACTTCTCCGCCTTCTAGGGAGCCAGCTTTCCCCTGTGGTATGCGCCCACTCAAATTAGCAAGAGTTATGAGCATCATTCAGTGCCCAGGGGGAATCTCCCCCCAGGGTTGCACCGAGAGTTAAATCAATGTTTGTGTTGGGCATTAATATCTCCTGGTGAAAGGTGCTGTCCATTTTGGGGACTAGGTGTCAAAAGCCAACGGGTAGGACTGAATAGCACAGAGAAGTTCTTGCTAGCTTAAAGCAGACCAAAGCCAGTAACTTCTCTGTGTTTGTTGGTGTAGCTCCCTGAGTCTCTGGCACACTTTCTTCCATTACAATAGGAAAGATAAGACTAAGAAAAATCTATTTACGAGTATTTGGTGACTACACACTCAGAAGTGAAACTAATCTTCAAGCACAGATGAAAGGTTAGTAAATCTGCAATGTGAAAGTGGTAGGACCAGTAACAGCCAATTCCACATCACCCTATCAATAGACCAGGCTGATAGCGTCTTCCCCCACCACCCCGTTAACATTGCCACACAGAATCATCAATTTTGACATTTCTGTCTGCAATACCTTTTACACAATGAGCTGAGAATTCCACCTCCTCCCTCCAATGCTCCTATCTCGCCTTCCTCCTCCATCCGACCCCAATGGGCTGATGCAAATAAGCTCTGAGACGGCTGGGGGTCTACAGATCAGATGCCAGGAGCTTTGTAGCAAAAATGCAAAGAATGTTATTTCATTCCTGACATCCTGAGGAAAGGTTGGGCGTGGGGGGAATCTCTAATGCTTGCTCCAGTTCTGTTTATAGTGTGGGGTGCAGCCAGAAACACGGGAGGGAGGGACGGAAATTTTGCCTATCGCAAAAAAGAGAAGAGAAAAGACCAGCCTTCCAACTACTGCAAATCATCAGGGCTCCACTGAAAGCAACAGAATTACCCTTTTTTTATACCACCAGAGAACCTGGCCCACAGGTCCAAGTCTTTGGACTGTGAGTACTCCACAGGTCTAAGGAGATGGTGAGAGGCAACCTCTGCCCTCAAGAACTTAGATGCTAAAAAGAAAAGATAGACACAGAAAGGGAAAGAAGGCAGTAAGTAATTGTCTTAAAGCCACAAGGCAGACCTGGGATCAAATCCCAGAGCCAGCAAGCTAGCCACTACACCACACTATCTCTCTTACTGCATGCTTGACTTGGCACTCCTGTGAAGATGGAGCTGAATGTGAACGTAATTATAGCCCAGGTAATTTTGGAAAAGTGGTTTTGTGGTGGGCAGGTAAGGCCACGCTGCCATCAGTAAAGGTTGCTGGCACAGGGATAGGCAGAAGGGCAAACACAAAAGCCAGCTGCTGTTGCACGGGAGAGTTGTGTACACAAAAGGGAGGGTGACGGCCAGAGAGAGGAGAGGGAAGCTGTGAAGAAGTCCCGTTCGATTTCTCTCTTCCATGTAGTTTCCATTTGTGAATCCTTTGCCAAAAGGGTACATGTGACTTTAATGCTTGTGAAAGAAGCCAGGCTTGGAAGTTGCCTCTGGGTACCACTGCTATATGGATAGGCCAGGCAATGGCAGTCCAGCCTCCCCCCACCCCGAGGGCACCGAGAACGGAGGCCGGCCTCCATAGTCCATTCACTTCTGGGCCCCTCTGCAGCACCAACGTTTACATGGGGTGCCCACTGCTATAATGTTTCCCCTACAAACCGCGCCTATGTGTGAGCAGCCCCATTTTGCTTCACCTCTAAGATCCTGAAAGGAGGGTGTTGTTGTTTAAGCCCGGATCTGGAACCCAAGAAAGCTGGGCTCAGTTCCTGGCTCTTTCATGGAATCCTTTATGAACTTGGGCAAGTCCCCTCATTGTTCAGCGCCTCAGTTTCCCATCTGCAAAATGAGGATAATGCTTCTTTCATGCCTCATCTATTTAAGCTGCAAGCTTTTTGGGGTAAGGTCTGTCTCTTACTGTCTGTTGGTACAATGCCTTGCATGATGTGGCCCTGATCATAGATAACGCTACTGTAACATAAATATTAAAAGGCTGCAACTGGAATTAGCTATATGCCTAGCTCTCATCTTCTTTAATGTATTTAGACTGTGAGACCCCTACGGCAGTGACTGTTTGTACAGCTTCTAGCAAAAGAGATGCTGCCCCGACAGTAGCTCCTAAGTCCTATGGTAACGTAGTAAACTCAAACTCAACCTTAGGTATTAGCTAGCCAGGCTGTACAATCTACTGGAACTGCCTTGGTGTGGGACGATATTCCTGAGAATCCTGTGGCTGTATCTAAGGTAGATTGAAAATTGAACTCGTGAAATTTTTTACTGTTCAATGAAAGAAAAGAACACATGCACACCCCCAAACATACATGTTTTGCTTAGCTCGCTTTATGACTTCTCTCCTCCTTTTGTGTCATGTATGGTTCAGGCTATGGATGTCTTGGCCAGATAAACAAGCACAGCCAACAGTGCATGCAAGACAATTATATGGTGCTGTGAAGAAAGTGGGGAATATTTTTAAGATTCTTTTAAGTAGACCATACATCCTTCTAACTACTAAGATTTGGATCTTTGCTATATGGGGGCAAGAAGTTACCTTCATGGGGAGGGGCCAGGAAGGCAGATGCAACTCCTTTGTCCAAGTTCAAGGGGCGACTACTAGCCAAAGACCATGGACTTGTGAACGACTGTTCTGCTGGAACGAACATAGAAGAGTGGACCATGGGGGTGGGAAGAGACAAACATGTTAGAAACTTCAGTTAAAAGAAATTCACTCTAGCAAGGGAGAGCAGACCAAAACCAGAAGAGAAGAGTGGGCAGGAGGTGAGGGAAGGCAAAAGGCTCCTGAATTTCCAAGAAGACACTAGACCATACCAGCATACCAGCAGCAGAGTGCCCCACGTCCAAGCCGGGGCACCAAACAACCATCCTGCACCCTGCCATGTGCTTGAAAGGCCTGACATAGGGACAGTAGCTGGATGCTGCACGGGATGCAATGGAAGGGAGCAGTTCCTCAGCCTAGTGACTGTTCAGATTGGGGAGATCAGCCAGGACTGAGTTTTCACTGAGTCTTTGGCTACATCTACAGTGAACTAGGGGTGTGAGTCCTTCGTTGCTTAGACATACTGGAGGAGAACTAGCCTGAGTATAAAAGAAGCATAGCTGTGGTAGCAGCAGCCAGGGTGACACCACTTAGGCAGGCCAACTACAAACTTCCCTGAATCCCTGTATGGGCTTGGCACAGCTTGCTACCATCTGCTACGAGGCTGTTCACACTCCCACCCGTTCTCATCGAGCATGTCCATGTGAGCTGGGAATCAGAGCCTTGCTCAAAGAGTGGAGACAGCCTTTGAGGACACAGACACAGGAGCAACCTGCTGCTGGTTACTGAACTCCTCCCCTGTCTTTCTGATGCCTGAACAATAACAACCGCTAAAGAGCAGCAAGCAGTTGCCATCGTTGGCCAACTCCTATACACAGAGAAGTGCAGATAAATAGCCAGCTGTGCAGTCAAAAAGCCATATATACAGTCTAAACAGGCTAAGCCTCGCAGCACTGAGAATAGTCTCTGTGCCAGCCTGTGAATTAAGCTTCCTAGACAGGACTTGCTGGCTCTGGTCTGCAATTCCCCCAGAAGAGAGTTTCTTGCACTGTAGTCGCATTGCTATAATTCATTATCGTCCAAGGACCTGTCCTTTCTTCCACAGCACCCCATCAAGAGGTAGAGCTACAAAGAGCCATTTCCTTTGGCTTCCAAGCTCCTGTATCTATGAGGCGATGATGTACAGCGACCTCTTTCCCCATGCCCCCTCTGACACATTTGCAAACTCGGGATGGTGCGAGGCCTCAGGTGAGGTCAGGCGCACACCAAGGTGGCCTATCTGACACGGTGAGAAGGAAAGCAAACTCAGCGGGAGGCTGGAGGTTCCTGCTCGGCAGAAGGACCCGCTCCAAGGAAGAGGCTCTGGAGGGTTCCTGATGACTTCCATATTGTTTCCAGTAAATTTTGTGCTGATTCTTGGCACAAACACCGGAAATGAATAGGCTAGGTCAGGAATGTAAATAAAGTGAAACATTGGGATTTAATCTAATCTATAATTATAGTATCTGTGGTGGAGGGAAGAACTGCTGGTGCTGCTCCTGCTCTTGCAGAGCCGATCTATAGAAGAGCCAGAGGGGGTTTCATCTCCTTTTCCAAAATCTCCCTCTTTGGCCCTCAGCTAATGGCTTCTCCCCAAGTGCTCTGAAACAAACATGCTGGGCTGACAATCCAGCTTTCCAGCAACTGATCAGGTATAGCACTTGGATGCAGACGGCTTTTACAACTCAGAGAGCAACTAGGTAAGGAGATGAGATTTGGGGGGTGGGTAGGGGGGTTGGTTGCAGACTTTGGAAGCTGTGGTGTATCAAGGGAAATAACTCAACCAGTCCCATTTAGGAAGAGGGAAATAAACGGAGCTGGTGGACTCTGTGGGATTGGGTTATGAGCAATGCATCCTTTTACCTCTAGACTGAACTTTATCTTTGCTCAGATATAATGGATAGTCCTTCCCATTTAATGGCTGATGTAGAATGAGCTAAAAGTCTCACAAAAGTGGCCATCTTACTGACCATCTCAGAGCAGCCAAGGACTGAACAGACATGGAGGTGGCTCCCCCAGTCCAGGCTTGGAGGAGTGAGTGGGTTGCCTAAGTTCTGTCTGTTCTCAGGGGACAGGAAATCTAGCTCAGGGCTCATTTTGCCAGTAGTACATTGAGTTCTTTTCGCTCTCTCTCTCTCTCTTTTTTTTTTAAAGTGGTAGACACCAAATACAGTATTCTTCAAAAACATCCACTAGTAACACTGCTGTGTGTTTTAAAGTGGGTGTTGGTGTGTTTTCATTGTATACCTGTACATTTGTGCGCTTGCCTGCATGCATTTGTGTACGTGCATGCGTTTACCGGCAGGCACCTATGAATTGTATCTGTTCTTCCATTATATGATCTTATGCCACAGGACTGGTGTGACAACCCTAATGTTTTACAGGCAGAAAAGCAAAGGCTGGAAGGCAACTTGTTCTCATCAAACTGAAAATGAAGAAAGACAGAAAAAATTAGTTCTGCTTTTGTTAGTTTATTTATTTAAATTAAAGAAACCTCAAAAACAGAAAAATCAATTATCTTGTTTGTTCAGAGTTTTGTTGTTATTTAAGAAAAAAAAACAAACCTGAACCCCAGCTTTGATCTAAGGATGGAAATGTGCTGAGCAATTGGTCAATAGTGTTGCTTAATTGGTTTAGGTCGTTCCGAAGGAAAAGGCAAATGGACAAGACCATAGGTCCCCATTTACAGATTTGATCAGCCCTGCATGATTGCTCTCATTTTAGATGATACCCTCTAATAGCCCAGAGGGTCTTCCTTTTAAAAGTAACAGTGCAACACAGGACATGTTCATCCACTAGACAGGTTAAAATAATTCTCAGTTCCACACTGAATTGCTGTGATCTGGATTTTGCTCATTTTAGAGTCTTCCAAGAAAGTGATTTTCTCTCAAAAACAAAAACAAAAAAATGTAACTAGCAGAAGAAATTCAATTAAAAACCCAACCTTGGGACTATGCCTTTGTCTTCGTTATGTCTGTGTGGGTTTAGAACAGAACATTCACCTCACATTTCACTACCCTGACTTTCAGCGCAGTGTAACACAATGGCACAGATGTTTGCAGAGCACAGGCCTGAGGATTATGCTGTGTGTGCACGTGTGAACACTTCCTGTGCTTATATGTATGTCTATGGACGGGTGTGTGCATCCTCAGGTACTCGTGAAAGTGTGTGTTTAGATGTACGCATGCAACAGCCTCTGTATATGCATCTGTATGGATCAAAGTGTGTGCACAGACAATAGCATGTGCACATGGTGTGTGTGTATGTGCATGCAAGTGTAACCTTCTGGGTGCCCAGGGGAAACAGATGCCAGCCCCCACAGATGCTGACCCTTCTCCATGTGCCTCCCAAACCCCACCCACGCTCCTAGCAAATTCACATTTGGCAGCCCTTTCGACTCAGGTGCCTTCCAATTTGGCTTAGAAAGGCACAAAGAAAGAAAAAAGGGGGCTGGAACCACAACCCATGTTCTAAGTGGAAAGACTCCCAGGCTATGTCTACACTGGTAATTTAGGTCGAATGAAGGGGGCTTAATTCAACCTAAATTAGTGCCTGTCTCTACTGGACTTTCCTTAAATCAAATTAAGAAGTTCTTTAATTCGACTTAATGAAAGCTTAATCAGAATCAATAAGACCCACTTGTTAGTTCAAACTAAATCTTAATTTGACTCCATAGTTCAAACTAAAGACAGTGGATTAACCCTTAATTTAACTTTATTAAGGTTGAATTAAGGGCAGTTAGGTCGAACAAACAAAGTGGACTAAGTCTACTTAACTTTAAGTCGACTTAGTCCACTTGGTTAATTCGACTTACTAAGGTCGAGTTTAGTTCGAATTAAAGTTGAGGAATTCACAAATTCGACCTAACTTTTTCTGGCATAGACATAGCTCCGCTGACTGCAATGGGAGGTGGATCAGGCTTTCCATGCAGAAAGCTGCTGCTTTACTGTATATGCCAAGCTCCTGCATGGGTTTGACCTACTTCCCCTGCAGACTACATAGGGGAGCTGTTCCCACAGTCCCCCAGCCACAGCGCCAAATGCATGCGTCCTGCTTGGGAGTCGCTAGAAGAGAGGCTGGCAGCTGCTCGCTGACTGAGGACTGCTTTCCCCACTCCAGAGCTCGGGGACTCAGTGCTGTGCAGCAAAGGAGCCTTCAGCGCAACAAAAGGACACAACGCCTCTACATGCCTTCGAGAACATGGTAAAGCTTTGGCCCTTCCTTCTGAGAACATGTAAACCCTTTACAAAGACTGGTGAAGTCAGCCACAAAGCCCTGCAGGAGGCAGGCAGGAATACCTCTATGTTATAAATGGGGCAACTGAGTCACTGAGGGGCCTCGACAGGTCAAGCAGGGAGTCTGTGGCAGAGCTGGACCCAACCCCCAGTTCTCCCAGCCCAATACATTAACCTCAAGACTAGCCTCCTCAGAGCCTGGAAGGCCAATAGAGCTGCTCATCCCTTCAGGCAACCATGGATCAAGCTGCCAATAGCTCACAGGCAAATTATTAGCAAGCTCTCTGCCAGGCTCTTCCAGGCATCTGTTCAGGGCAGCCTGACTCCCAGCGATATTAAAAATTATATTATGTATCTATATATATTTTAACAAGGAAACATTTACAGTTATTCATTGGCAAGTACCATGTGGAGCCTGCCCACAGCACAGCAAAAGAGCTATGTCAGAAAAGCTCTTGCTTCTTTGGAGGGTGTCTTGGGGAGGGGAGGGCAGGGGCAGAAGGGGGGGCGGGTAAAGGGAAAGGATTAATCAAGAGCTGAAAAAGTTCTCGCTGACGTTCCATTTGCCAGCTCTCAGCTTAACTGCCTTTGTGGTCCCATAAAAAGTTTCACTGCTCACTCCAAAATGTGTTTTAATTATTACAGCTGTTCTAATGTTAAACTCTCTCCCTGTCCCCGCAGCCAGAGCAGGCTCTGTGGAGGATGCTGTGCATGGTGAGAACAGGCACAAGGAGGGACGGGTTTGAGGTTAAGGCGCAGGAGTGGGCCTTGGGAGTTCTGCGTTCACCTCTCAGGTCAGTCACAGGCTCCCTGTGAGACCTTGGACAGGGCGCTGCGTCGTTCTGTGCCTCAGTCTCCCTGTAAAAATGGACTAACAATCCTTCCTTCATCTACTTGGATTGAAGACAAAGCAGAGCATGTCACTCAGGGCATGTTTGCACAAGGCCTACCACACTGATGTCTCTAAGCCATACTGCAATGTTCATAATAGCCTCCTGGCTGCTTTGCCAAGGAAATGGAGAGGGGAGAACCTGGCAAGCACTCACACTGCTCAGAAGAACTCCCATTACGAGTTTCCCATCTTTCTTATGTTGGTTTTAGACCCACACGACTCTGCTGTCATCAATGGAGTTATGGCTGATTTCTGCTGGCGTAAGAGAGAATCAAACCCAAAGTGCCCTACAGGAGAATTTACTGCACTAGTGTTGAAATCACCACATGACTGCTCTGAAAAATTTCCTTCCACCATTACAACAGAAAGATACCATTTCCAGCTCCTGAAAAAGCACTGATGAGTCTAGCAGGCCAAGGCACTAATGCAAATGATGAAGCATCATTCTACGAATGACAGGTAGGTAGATCTTGGACCTGTTACTTTGCTAATTGTAATAAACCCGAGCACATGTAAATAAACAGTGTGCACAGCTGCAAATGACCTTGGACTGCTTTGCCTGGCTGCCTGCCATTTGTTCATCAGGAATTCTGCTGGCCCAAGAAAGGAGGTTGCTTTGCCCTCCCTTCACTGGCTCTGTTTAACAGACTGAGGCAGACCATATCCCATCATGCAAATGATATTAGAGAGGTGGGATTAGCTCAATAGGATCTCTTTTCTCCTGCTTACTCATTGACGGAACTGAAACAAACCCCAAGATCTGATCAGCTCCAGGCTTTCCGATGCTGGACAACTGGATCTCAGTTTCATGGACTGAGCCTGTCTCAGCGTGTAACACACAGTCAAGAAACATACACCAAACATAGCTATCTGCACAGCAACGAACAAAACAGGGCCCATTCCTGGTACAGCACCTTTAGGAACTACTGAAATAAAAATGTTAACCAATCATTGCATGATATGCTGTCACTCAACTCAATCCCACATTCATCACTCCCTTACTTGTATAAGCCGTCTGGTTCCAGGCACTTGAAAATGACTGAATATAGGCTGGTATCCGGGATTTCTCCATGGCTCCTGCCAGCTGCCACACAGGAAGTTCCGAGTCCAGAGAGCAAATCGTCAGCAAAGCTCAAGGATTCTCCTGAAAACCAAAGAGAAGAAGGGAAAGATTAACAAAGCTAATCAGCCATGCACTCAGTCTTCTACCCAGGTGTTCATTATTTCCAGAGCCTTTCCCTAAAAGATGGAATCGACACATATGGCACAGGTGTGTGGGCAATCAGCAAATATCAGACACAAACAAGCTATACCATACACAGCACAGGTCCACCAGCAGTACTCAAGCCTGTTGCAGGAATATGGGCCCATACAGCACAGGACAAACCCAGACGGAGCTGAAACACAGATTGGACTGTGCATTATGGGCACTCATAGAGCATACAGGCAACATGCAGATTCACTGCAGTGCTGACCCTAAAAACATTCAGCCCTGAACCCATATTTTTCTAACGTGGCAATGCATCCTTCTTTGGAAGAACGTGGACTAAAGGGTTTGGTCAGTCCTTTCCACCTCAAAAATCTCTGATTTCAGATTTTGTTTTCAAAAGGACATTGTCACTTAACAAACTAACAAACCTGCCATGGTCCAACAGGTTTCTCTATCTGGGATATTACTAACACCTGAGATTAGCAGAACCGAATGAATTTCTTGAAACACAATTTCCTTGTCATGGCTCTGCTCTTCATATGTTATTTTTCTCTCAGGCTGGACACAAAAAAATCATTGCCTCTCCATTCACTGACCAGTGTCACCCCTTCAGATTCTAAGTGCTCGGCTTCTTTTAAAACAATTGCTCTCATGATCATTTAAAATGAATAACCATAATGCAAGAATATTTTTGCCTGTCTTAGGTTTTAGGCAAGCTTTGTCTTATTACCAGACAACTCAGCTTTTATAACATGATCCAGTTTAAGTTTCTCCCTAAGTTACGCTTTTAGGGCCTGACCCCCCCCCCCCACTGTCTTCTCCTATGTACTGTTATTTACACCAGTGCAAACTCTTTGGATTTTGCTACATTGTACACACACTTTTGCACTGAAGTAAATGACAGCTCACAGGCAAGGTTGGGGAAAATCAGATTCAGCTGGCCAGGGGGTGATCTCGCTGCTATTGGTGCACAGGGGGAGTAATTCAATTGAAAAGAGATGAGTTACGCTGGTGTGAGTGAGCTCAGAATTGGACCCTTCATTTCTTCTTGTACTAGAGCACCTTGTTTGGTGGCGTCTAGGCGCACAGTGGGTAACAGAAGAGAACTGGCCCTTACCATATTTCTTTGCATTTTTTTTTAACTGAAAGTAAATCTGACTGAGGGCCACAGAAATAGAACATAAATTTAAAAGTCTGGGTGTAAAATGTGAAAAGAAACACACTGCTGTAATCAAGATGAAAGGCATAATTCCACACGCTGATTACCCAGGTAGCACGGAAAGCCATTTGTGGTTTGTCACAAATTACATAGTTCAATAACAAATGACTGGAGAGAAGAGCAGTAATAAATTTCTTCCTTCCTTAAAAGAATCCAAGTCTTAATTATTAATTTTAATGTACCCTTCAGGCCCAAGCATTCTGTACGATTTTTTCCCAGCTCTTTTTCAAGAAGATCTATCAGTCTTCTCCATAGTTTAACATCATTATCAGAGATAGGCCTGAGCCAAATTTTGGGGAAGTTTGATTGAGAAGGTTTTAGGTAAAGCGCTGAACCTGGATTCAGATTATTCAGCTGTTGGTTCTGCCGTGAACTTCACTTGAAGTCTCTAGGATTCTGGACAGATCAAAAATAAATGAAGCCCCCATCTTTCATTTGATTGACCCATGGTTCCAACCTTAACTTCTCTACCTTTTCATACAATACATAGTTAGGCTGCAGAACTCATTGAAATAAGAAAGGCATTAAGACAAAGATTTGCCAAGATTCAAAAAAGGGATCTGTCATTTATATGTAAAACAAGAAAACCCAGAGGAAGAAAAGCTCATGCTATCAAATTTTGGAAGGGATATAATCTGGCACCTTCAGACGTTTAATCAATCAATCTCAAACAATTAGAAATCAGGAAGAAACGATAAGAGTGTGGGGGGTGGAGAGGACAACAGATTAGCCCACATGGGCCTTCTGCAGGGTTCTTACACCTTCGTCTGAAACATCTGGCACTGGGTGGTATCAGAGACAGGATGTGGGAATAGAAAGATAGGCTCAGTCCAGTCTGACAATTCGTATGTCATTGCTCATGATCTTGATGCCCACTACATTCAATTGTGTTTTGAACAATGCATGTCACTCCTGCTTAACCTAGACTTTATTCTTTGAGACAGGATAACTTGCACCTTTGAACAGATACAAGAGCCCATAGGTGTGGTTAACATTATAGATCAGCTAAAAAATGACCTTTCATCATTACAGCTTTGTTCTAGGGAATTTCTGCCAATATCTTTAAGGCTCCCTTATGAATACGGAGTGGCAGTTTACTTGAGGATAACCAGAGGGCATTTGGGGTTGAGGTGACACAGCGCAGGTTATCAAAAACTTAGTGTGTATGCTTTTTGTATCAGAATACAAAAATGTATGAGCACAGGAGAGATTCTCACTGTTCACTATGTCACTAAAACTTTTCTGACTCACAACAATGGCCACTCATTACTTGTTTAAGATGTTATTTTGCAGCTGCAGAGTTTTAGGGAAACACAGCTATGTCTAGCCAGCAATTTTGGGAAATGCCTGCATTTGAAATGAGACAAAGGGGGTAACAAATGCATGCAATGGGTAAAGCACGCCAGTCCTATTATGCTGCAAAAGCCAACAAGCTTTTTCACCAGCCAGAGAAGGGAAGGAAACTTCAGGCCTCAGCTTGTTTCAAGGTTCTTTGAGCAATGGGCACAAACATAACAAAAATTAAGCATGTCAGTCGAAAATGCTGGTTTCAACCTCCCAAGGCTTTTTCTTCCTCAAACAGGACAGAAAGAAACCAAACCTTTCCTCCCTCCACCCAGCTGCCCCTTCCTTATATACCCCACCCAGCCATGTGATTGGAAGTGAGGGTTAGCCCTTTCCAGACTGCTGCTTTCCCCCCAGAGGATTTCAACACCCAAGACTGCCATGCCTAGGCAAGCCAGAGTATGGCCTGGGATCTGTGGTGAAGTAAAAGATCGATCCAGAACTCTAACACAGCTCCAGGAGGCACCATGGGCTGGATTTCAGACCTACACAGGAGACACCAAAATACACATCTGGGTATTTCTAAAGAGTCCAGCACACAGAGAGCCAAGCACTTTTGAAAATCTGACGCAACTCTCCTGTTACTTCTGTGGACCCCATCAATGCAGTGTCTGGTCACCTAGCCAACATTAAGGAATTTATCAGCACGACACTCCTCTGGGGCAGGGAAGCATTAATATTCCCACTTACATGGGGGGAACCAAGGTCCAAAGAGCTGTGTTGGTGGCAAAGCCACATACTGACTCCTGGTCTCTTGAGTCCCAAACTAGTGCATGAAACATGACAAACTTCCTCAAGTTTGGATATAAAGAGTTTGCCAGAGAAGCTTGCTGCTTAGAAGGCAGGAAGCACTGGGGAAACATAACTGCTACCCTAGATAAAAGTCCTGTGTATTTCAAGGCCAAAGAATTTCCATGGACTATCCCTTTGCTATAGAACTGTGCTTTGGAATCGCTGCTTTTCTTTCTAGTGTAACCCATGGGTGAGCATGTGCAAGCTCAGGGGAGCCCCTGCAGCTGGCCATGTAGGTATGTGAAATGCAGGATTTTCATTCATGCTATACCAGCTTTTATTTGTAGCTCTAGGGGACCCTAGTTCAAGCCGGGCTGTAGGAGCCATCACACAGGTGCTCCACGATTGCAAAAAAATAACTTTAAGAAAACAGCTAACATATAAATTGATGGTATGGGGTCTGCAGAAAGCCTAGGGAAATAATTTTGAGAGATATGACCTGCCCTGTGGAATCGACAATTTCACAGCCAATGAATATTTTTCAAGTTGCTGCAGAATTTAGCTCTGATGTTGTGGAATTCACCATTTTGCTTGAACCAGACATCTGACATTTTGTTTTCTGTTGGCTGGGGTTTGTTCACAGCATGTCATTCTCTCCAGCTTGCCTGACAATGGACAGTTATCTGGATCAGAGTGCATTCATCCTCCACCGTTCCACAGACCCGAGTAATAGGAGGTTCCATGGGAAAAGGGAGTGAGACAGAAGTATATATAGGTTGTAGTGAGAAACAATCAGCTAACGTCAAAAGAACAACTAAGGCAGGGTAAAAACTCCCTGTTCCATGGTGCACATACAGGAGGCCAAACTACAAGACTGATAGAGTGGGACCAAAACCCTGCATATGGAGCCAGGCCACCTGGAAAGTCAAATCTCCATCCTCAGAAATGACCATTTCTGAAAATAATCATCGATAAAATGTATCTCACTCATCCCTACTTGTGTATGTTTGCACAGGGATGGGGATGGACTAAGAATGAAAGATGTTCCCTGGTAGGATAACAGATAGAGCTGGTAGGACTACATACTACTAAGTTTGCTTAACACATTCCATTTTAAGATCCCATTTTCAATTTCTTATAACTTTGCCACATGTTAATTGTTTGGACTGAAAATGTCCATACTGAATGTTTGCTTTGGGCTGAATGATCTTAGGAAATTTCAGTCACAGTGGTCCAGCCTTTTCAGAGAACAAAGCTAAGGAAAAAAATACGTTGTTATACCTGTTAAACATATCTGGAGACCTTTGCTTGAAATGCTTTAGTGTCCCATGCTGGAGAAGGCCCACAGTTGTTAGAGATGGAAGATATTGCCTCCCTCCAAGAACAGGCTACCAACACCCACTGAAAAAATGTATTTGACCTTAATCTGATGCCACAGTTGGTATTCCTCAGCAATACCTTGCAGACATACAAAGCAGAAAATCAGTATTTTAATAAGGGGTGGGCTTTTCTGACCAAATGTAATGATACATGATGTGTCGAGCATCCACAAACCTCAGTGAAGTCTGGGTTTGGAGGAGCTCACCAGGCAGGAGGTCCAGGGTGAACATGGAGACCAAATTCCTATGTTGCTTTGGGAAATGGCACTCCTTCCATAGCATAGTCAATAGTGGACCAACATAGGAAGCTCAAGGCTGAAATAATGCAAATGGTGAATTGCTCCCTGTTTGTTTCTATGACAAAGTTGCCCAAACATTTTCTCCGATGAGGCAGGTCATTAGAAACCAGACCACCATCACTATAAAGAAGGATGTTAACCCTGCAAACATAAATCACAGACATCTCCACCTATCTCTAGCAGCTTTCTTAGATTACTGGCCTTCAGAGAAAAACTGAAGCTCCCTCGCTGAGTAAATGATGAGTAATTAGGTCACCTCCATGGAGCAGGAATGGTTTGTATTGACAAGCCAGCCTTGTGTGTCTTTAATTAGCAGTATTTTATTTTCCATGTTGATAAAGCAACAAGTAAAGCAGTTACTAATGACCAGCTCCCAGCTGGATGTCACACTTGTGTTTATCACTTAGCACAAAGATAACCTCATCTGGACTGGGCTCCACTGTGCTAAGACTGTCCCTTCTCCAAATTTTTCCCTTTGTCTCATAATACTGGTTAGAAGATCAGGCCAGTAAGGAATGGCCTATCCACAAACAGTAACTCCATGAGACTTTTGCTTGACTTGACAATGAACACACCCTTTTTTTTTTTTGCACATTTCAAAAGCTCCTGTACACAACTCCTTATTATTGCATCCACTGCTACTCAGAGCTGCATGAAACTTGGCCATAGTAGGTTGATTAAGATTTGACAAACTTATGATGGTTCCATTCAGTCTCTTCCCCTGCCCTGTGACCCACGGGGATCAAGCTGAACTGACCCCAAAACTCAAAGCATATGGATAGATTATACAGGGGTGAGAGTGGGTCATAGGGAAGCCAGCTCAGGTGTGTAAACCTCCACAAAACTTTCTTACTCCCTGGATGAAGATCTGGGGAGGTTCCCCTTTGTTGCTAATATTCCTAGAACAAGGTCCCTCATGTGAACCACATCTCTCCACCATGGTTTGTAAACGCAGCATCAAAGCATTAAGTCTAAGCACCAGCCATAATGTACATACCCTGGGATTACAGGGTACATTTAGTGCAAGAGGTAATGCTCGGGTTTACGCTGGAGTTAGTTTTCTGAAACTGTTCCCAAGAATCTTTAACACCCATTTAACCAGTCTTTCGCAGGCAACTGAGTTTAATGACTCACATGTATGGCATCAGACCACTCTATATCAGACTCAGCATACCATTTGGAGATCCAAATCCATGATCTCCTGGCCTCCCAGCAAGCAGGCTACTAGTCACCCTTTCTGGTGTGAACTCTAATCAGCACTGATGGCCAACACCTCTCCTCATTCACAACTGTGTAAACCAATAAGAAGTTTTCCTGGGACTTCCTTGTAGAATCATAGAAACTGGACGGGACCACGAGAGGTCATCGAGTCCACTCTCCTACACTCCAGTTCTGGGCTCCTCATTTCAGGAAAGATGTAGACGAATTGGAGAAAGTCCAGAGAAGAGCAACACAAATGATTAGAGGTCTGGAACACTAGACATATGAGGGAAGATTGAAATAGCTGAATTTGTTTAATCTGGAAAAGAGGAGACTGAGAGAGGACATAACAGTTTTCAAGTGCCTAAAAGATTGTCATGAGGAGGAGGGAGAAAAATTGTTCTTCTTAACCGCTGATGATAGAACAAGCAGCAATGGGTTTAAATTATAGCAAGGGAGGTTTAGGTTGAACATTTGAAAAAAATTCCTAACTGTCAGGGTGATTAACCACTGAAATTAGTTGCAGACAAATCAGGGTAGAGTAGAGTGGAAGAACTACTTCTCATGTCTTACTTGCAATATTGCTGTTAATACATCTCAGAATGGTGTTTGCTTGTTTTGCAACAATGTTACACGGTTGCCTCATATTTAGCTTGTGGTCCCTTTCCGCAGCATTCCCTCCTCAGCAGTCTTTAGCTATATTGTATATGTGTAATGGACTGGTCTTTCCTAAGTGGAGTACTCTGCACTTGCCTTTATTGAATTTCATTCTGTTTACCTTGGACCACTAAGACCTTGGCTGTGCAGAGTCCAACAAAGGGAGAGGAGAATCAAGCTGTGACTCCTGGCAGTGGGGGATATGGAAACCCTTTTGCCACAGGTGAACGCCTGCCCATTTACCCAGATTGCCCACTGTCCTAAGAAACCACACCAGGGAGATAACAGGAGTGTGGAAAGTGCAGTGAGAGGATGACTCATCCCAGCTCATTTGCGGGTGAAAAAAGGTTCGGTCCTGGGCCCTGTGGTTGTACCTGGTGGCACAGGCAGGCCCTACATGGCGTAACGTGGCAGTACAAGAAGGAAGGGAGGCACTCTAGGAACTGCATGTTGCATTTCCTAGAAAGAAACTGAGAACACTCCCGTGTCCATCTGTCAACTTGTTTATTGGCCTAGAGTGAACCAACTCCTATGATCTTCCCCGTCACTTTCCTCTGACTGTGGTTTTCTTTTTCTCTTTCTCTCTTCCTTTTGCTTTCCACCTGTTTTTAATTTACTCTTGTGCCATCTCTGACTGTGACCTCAACTCAATCTGCTGCCTGGGGAGGGGAAGGAGGGAAAGACAAGGAAAAAAAGTCCTTAAAGGAAAAAAAAATCATATTTTATTTAGTTTGCTTAGTTTTGAAGCTTCAGGAGAAGAAAGATTAACCTTTTCTGCCTAACTTAATGAAAACAAGGAGAAAGTCTGTATGGATAAATAAATATATGTGTGGGTCTGGGGCAGACACTCTCGTGTTACGGCCCCAGTGGAGCCGTAATGGGGAACAGGCACATTCCTGCACAGCAGCTCCCATTTCCCTATTTGTGTTCAATGAAAGAAAAAACAGACTAGAATGGCAGAAGCCCGAACAGGCCCACGTGGTGGCGCCCAGTAGAGGCAGGTGGGACCCGGCCCGGAGTTCTGTCCCCAGAGATCAGCCCACAGAAAGAAGGAGGAAGGCAGACAAACTCTGCATTGGTCCTATTTGGTTTGGTTTTCTGATTGCAAGAAACAGCTGATGCAGCAAGGCCTTTAAATTCATGGCAATTTCAGGGTACTTCTCACACCTAACCCCATGTACAGGAAGACTTAGGCACTGCCCCAAAGAGACTGTAGTTTATGAAACAGTCCCTCTGTCCTGAAATATCTTCAGGTGCTTTGCACACTATCCGCAGAGGAATCACTTGACCCACACCTGCAGTGCAGCCACTTCTAGGGTGGAGCACAGAAGCTAACTGAAACTGTGCCTTTGGACAGGTCATAATCTCTCTGTGCCTTAGTTCCCTATTGAGTAAAGGAGGATAGCAGGCACTTCCTTTTCCCCGTCCTTCATCTTGTCTAAACAAACAGTTCTAAAGACTAACACATTTATTTACTTATTTAAAGATTATTTATTTAAAGAAATGTGTTAGTCTTTAAAAGTGCCACAAGATTCCTTGTTTGTTTTACTGAACTACACTAACGTGGCCACCCCGTTGGCACACATCTAGTCTAGTTAGACTTTGAACCTGTTCGGGGAGGGATGTTCTCTTCCTGTGTGTCTATTATAATATTAATTGTTATTTCTATTTCTGTAGCACATAGGAGGTGCAGGGAAAAAAACCCAAAACAAAACTGGGACCTTATTAAAACAAACAAGGAGTCTTGTGGCACTTTTAAAGACTAACAAATTTGTTTATTGCATGAGATTTCATAGGATAAAAAAAAATGTTCATCTTTAGATTGTTTGTTTTGCTGAACTGAACTGACACGTCTGCCCCTTTGGAGCTAGGACCCCATTGTGATAGGTGCTGTACAAATGCAGAACAACACAGTGCTTATGTGCTACTGCTATACAGATACACAAATAATAACAAAAGAGTCCATCTTTAACCAATGCCCTGAATATTCCAGTCCCTCAAACACCTGCAGTTTGCATTTGTGAATGGCTGAAATTACAAGAACAACCTTTTCCAATTTGTTTAGAATAGCATAAAACAAAACCAAACCAAACCCTGGATGACTCTGTCCATATCTTCCAAGTCTAAGGCCCAGTGGCTACAGATCAGCCACACCAGTCTGCATGGTGGACTGCAGACTCGAGTCAACAGCAGGTTTTTCACTTGAATGAAATGGTGTTATTTTGAACATGCTGCTATGCCCAGAACATAATGCCCCTCATTAGAAACCCTTGCTTAGCAACTAAGGGTTTCTTGTGGTATCCTTGTTAGTGCTCATTCCCTCCTTCTCCTTCATTAATGACACAAGCACAAGTGAACCGCGTGAATTCAGTTATCGCATTGGTAGCAACAAAATTCCTCTTCTCCCTGACTTAAAGAGTTAAGCCCATGATAATCTCCCACTGAGAAAGCATCTGACAAAGTGGTATTTCCTCTCATGAAAGCTCATGCAATAAATACATTTGTTAGTCTTTCAGTGCCACAGGACTCGTTTGTTTGAGAGAAACGGTGACACTTAAACACTGCCCCCATGCTGTAAGGCACCATACAAATGAATAAATAACAAAGAGATGTTCCTGCCTCAAGGAGAAATTCACTGTAAAATTGTTCACAGAGAGTCACAAATCTGCTCAGCTGGGTTTGTCCCTACACTCGTTTCAGATCCTTACTCTCATGCCTCTTGTATTTACAGCTTTTTCCAGCTCACTTTCAAAGCTTGGACCCAAACACGGCCCCATATAGCTTAGCTCGGTCTATCCAGGGGGTTGTGAGGTTCCATCTGGCAGTAGCAGGAGGAGAGGCGGCCCAGTGGACAGAAAACTAGCACTGGTGGAAATGCAACACTGGGTTTAACATACCAACCTACCTACTGAAGAATGCAAGCGGGGCCTTTGAACCAGCGATGGAGCAAAAGAGAGCCAGGTAAACAACGGGCTGCCAATCCCTTATTTTCAGCTCGGCTGATCACACCCCGCTGTATGCCCAGCTCTTATACAGCCAAATTTCTCCATTGATTTAACATCCTGTTGGCCCTCACTGATCGGGTGCAAGTCAGTGCAGAATCAAAGCTGTAGTGTGTAAGGAATCACCCCCTTACACATACGTCCTGGCCTTAAATCTGACCTGGGGGGAAGCATTTCCTAGAAAGTAACTCAGAGTGTATAATTCATCTATAAAACCATGATTGCCCAAGGTAATTTGTCAAATCAAGTCACTGTAAATTGAGACCAAACAGCAATCCACTGCTCTCTGCTTCACTTCTCCTGGCACTTTTTGGGGTAAGCAGACCTTTTGTAGCTCTGCAAGACCAGAAAATTAGTTCTATAGAATCACAGTTGCCTTCCCCTTCTCCTGGCCCCTTCATACACTGCATGGCTCAGTGCCGGAGAGTGGCTTGACTAATCATGCACCCAAGTTCACTTCCGTCAATAGAGACCAATTTAAAGCAGCAACTCTGGCCAGTGCAATTTTATTCCAAATACAGGCGATACTGTCAGACACAGATATCGGCAGCATGCCGGTGATCATACCATAGGCCTCAATTGGCTGAAGGACTCAGCACGCACAGTTAGTGCCAGATGGTCAGCACTTTTGAAAATCTGCCCCTTGGTTACCTCAGTGGGAGCAGTCCTTTGAACATCTGGCCCCCAACCGGAGAACTAAACACTTGAAAATCTGGGGGGGGGGGGGAAGATTTTCAGCTGGTGAACTGCCCTAGGTCCACTGAAGTCAATGGAGCTGTGGCAATTTCTGCCATTCGATGATCTCGCGCTGGCTGTGAGCTATCTGGGAAAATGATGCCATACTAGTTATTACAGACAGAGGAGGAATTCACAGAAAAAGAGGATTTAGTGGATGTTATCATAAATAAAAGCGTGAAGTCACTTCACTAAGATTCTTAGGGAATTATTGATTCTGCTCATGCAAACTGTTACACACAGTTAATTCAGGCATGTGAGCAGGTCCATTAAACTAAACAGGACTGCTCCAACGCATGTGGTTGCACGTCTGTCTGTGTGTTCGCAGAAATGAAGCAATAATTTGTGAGTAACCTGACAGCTGGAGAATTTTTGAAAATATTGGTGAATCCTGAACATTTTAGTACAGAAGTTTTCCTCTGAAAATTCATACCAGGAAGTACTACTGGGCTATCACACCACAGCTACACCCATGTCCTACCCATCCCCAAACCTCTTCACTTCCTTTGCACACCCCTCGTACACTTCTCACATGCACTCCTTCTACAGGACGCTCAGTGAGGTTGCATTTTTCGCTGTTCTTGTCATTTCACTCCCCCAACTGTCCCCTTGAACTGCCACGGAGCTGCATGATTCTGTTTTCCCCATAAAAGATGCCTTCAACGAGATGAGAAAAGCAGGACCAGTTTAGGAGCTTTGCACACTGTGGGAAGAAAGCCCTTTTGGAACTCATCAAGGAGACCACTGGGGATTTAGACCCTGTGAGATAATTTCTCTGTCCATGAGTCCATTTCTTCATCCATCTGGTATATTCCCTCCACCCCCATCCCCACCCTTTTCTTTTTATCTTAAATAAATGAATCAATTCCTTTCTCTCAAGTCCAGAATGAAAGCTGTAAATTTTTTTCAGATTGGAAAATTCTCCCGGTCAGTTTTTCCTACTGTTTAATCCCTGCTTTCAGTTACAGAATGAGTAAACACGTTTTACAAGGTTCTAATTCATACCTAACCCATACAGTTTATAGCTTCACACAGTGCAAAATAAAATAAAATAAAAACTAGCCATGACTCCTGCACGCCTCACAGCGCACTACTGATCGCTCTGACATGTGCTCAGTTATCAAAGGCAGCCTGGCTCTGAAAGGCGTGAGCTGGGCTGGGAAGTCATTTCTGTTCCAGATTCCTGCAAGCCTCCTTTGTAATAAATAATTAGTCAGCCTCCGTTAGGGAGATGTAAGGGAGTGGGAACATCCACTCTTCACTCTTTGGAGAGATGAGGCAGGCCAATGTATGGTATTGCATGAACAGCTCTGTCTACTTGCTACCCAGCAAGCCATCCAGAATGAGGACTAGTCCCTGGGACACAGACAGGGGTGATGAAAGTGGGGAAGGGTTTAGCTCTTGTGTACCAGTGGCAGGAATCCAGGCAAATGTGTTGTATGTCTGCAAAACATTTAGTTGTTATTGGTTGTTACGGAGAATCCAAGGACAGGCATTGCAAAGGGAAGGAAAGGTGTCTGAACAGACAGCTCTTGATTCTGAAGATCTCTGTATATCCACAGGACAGGATAAGCATGGACAGAGACATTGCAAGCATCTTGACACACCCTCAAGCTATGCTCTGGCTTGGAGGTATCACCAAGAGGAGTCATGGAGCTCATTTTATTGTGGGTCTTTCTGCCAAGTCTACCAGCAAAAGTGGGGCAGCTGTGCTGGTGGGTTTCTGCATATGGCGTACTGCCATGGTTACAGGGCTAGCTGTATCTCTGGACCATCTCTGGCCTCTCTAAGTGCTTCCCTGGAGGTGACAAGCTACAAACTGTCTGGCTTGGATGTGACCTTTCCTGGGGCAGATTTCTCCCGCTTGTAGATGGGACCCTGGGCTGTTGCACCTTGGGTATACTCTGTGTTTACCCAACAGGACCAACTGTCCAGTATCTTCTGAAGTCTGTGACTAGAGTGACCAGAACCACCTTTTCAAACCAAAATGTCTAAAGAGTAGAGGTCAAATAAGGCTTAAGAGACACAGGATTTCAAAACAAGGAGCAGTCCCTATGCATGTCTGTCTTATCTAGCAGTTTACCATTTAGGGCAGGGCTGGCCAGAAAACAAGAATTTTCTATCACAAAAGATTTTGAGTTTTGACATTTGTTTTTGCGCTATGTTGGAATAAAAATCTAGAGTGTTCACATTTTTTGGAGGGAAAAAAAAGAGTTGGGTGGGAACATCATCCCAAAATAGACACAAAGCAGCTGCATTTAGATCAGGTACTTTGCCCTGGCTCCCCCACACTGCAGATGAGTGCCCTCTCCCCCAGCCTGTCTGGTCCCAATAAATTACACCAAGTGGCATGGCTCCAAAGCAGCAATTGTGAAGTCAGCTCAATAGGCTGGTGAGTCAGGCATTCGCATGAGATGAGCGAGGCTCAAATGGAGGCCTGTGCCCTGGAATGGCTTTTCTGGGGCATACCTCTGCTTTGACCAGAAAGTCCAGCCTGAACCTGAAAACCCCCCGACACCATTTTCACTGAAACCCATCCATAACTGTGAAAAGGTTCCATTTTGAAAAACCAGCATTTTCCAACAAATGGCACTTTAATGCAAAAATTCCCACCAGCTCTTCTTACAATCTCCTGCTGAAAGCCAACCCTCTTCAGCTATCCCCAATGGGTGTTCATGGCTGCCACAGCTTCTTAGCCACCAGTGCTCTGACTTGTGGACCAAGAGTGTCCCTTTACAGACCTTCTTGCCTGATGGCCCCCATCACTGGCCAAACATATTTTGTAACCTGGCTGGAGCCATGGAGATGGACGTGTTAGTCTGTGTATAGCAAAAACGAGAGTCCCGTGTCACCTTAAAGACTAACATATTTCTTCGGGCATAAGCTTTCGTTTACTCTAACCCACTTTGTCAAACACTGTGAATTTTCAGTGAATGGGCCAAACATTATTTCTTAATGGCCATTAAATATTTACTTGGGAGATGGTTTATTTGAATTATTATCTCCCTTCCTACCTGTCTTTACAACCACTAGTAAACAGAATCAACTTATTCATAGAGAACGCATCCGATAACTGTCTCGTACAGTACATCGTTACAGAGCATGTCCACTTCCAGCACAGACACCTTTCACAATGAGGCCAATCACTCAATTCACATTGGACCCTTGAGATTTGACATTTGCCTTAGGGTAAATAGGAATTTTGAGGTTTTCTTTTCTTATTACAATAGGTGAGATTTTGCCTTTTTTCCACCTCACCTCCCTCTGATACGCTGTTCTCCACTGTTGAATCTAAACAACTCCTTTGATTTGCTGTAACAGTCTGACCTGATCCTATGCCTTACACTTCCCTGCATTTATTTTCCTCCCACTCTGTAAGCTCATTTTTAAGTGTCTGACAAAGTGGGATTTTCTCCCATGAAAGCTCATGTGATAAATAGATTGGTTTGTCTTTAAAGAGCCACAAGACCCCTTGTTTGTTTTGAGATCAGAGAATTGAGACATAACAGCAGTTAAAAGAATGGACAACTTCACGGGCAGAAAGGGGATCAAAATCACAAGTGATGCGAATCAGTGAAGAACCACTGGCATCCAGTGATTTTTTACAGCAGCTGAGAATCTGGCTTTGGGACACAGTCTGTGTGGTTTAGGTTCCCTGAGTAGGCTTCCGGGTGAGCTCTGTAGAAAACAGGCAGGGGAAGACACCAAGCCTCCATTTTTTTGTCCCTCTCCAGGAAACCCCTCTAGCTGCAGAGGTTTGAATTACAGTGGTGGGCAAGAGCTCCCACTAGTCAATTTTTCTACTCCCTAGCCCAAGGGTCTGCAACCTGCGGCTCTGGAGCCATGTGAGGCTATTTGGCTACCCACTTGTGGCTCTGGGCTCCCCACCACCACCGGGGGACCCTGTGTGGGGGCCAGCTCTGGTTCCAGGTTCCTCCCACCCATCCACGGGACCCTGCAGCAGGTGCCTCACTCCCTAGAGGCTACAGCCATTGTGGCTCTCAAAACACGTGGTTATTGAAGGAATTTCAAAAAAATGGCTCTTCTTTTCTTCTAGACCCTTGCCCTAGCCAGCCCTCTGAGCCTCTTACTTTTCAAAATACTGTTTTTTCATCTCTTGGAAAGGTTAAGATTTACCAGCACAGAAACAGGCCAGTAACAAATAGCTCACTATCAATGCTATTCAACTAGTCCAACAGCTCTTTGCTCCTGGCTCCTCCTCAGCCGCTCCCACCATCTCATTGTTCCTTTTCCCATCCCCTTTCCTCTCCCCAATCACTTCCCTTCCATTCACGTACAAAGGATGAATTAGTATCAACAATGACTCCTGCCAAAGGTAATCAAGAGTGGTACATTGCATATTCCATCCTTTGTCATCCCTCCATCTGACCCATCCTTCATTTGTTATTGCTCTCAAGCCAGATCCTGTACGTTACAATGGGTCCACTGACTTCAGTAGAGTTCTGCCGATTTACAACAACTGAGAATCGGGACCATTATTTCCAAGTGAGGGACCTGATCCCAAAACACATCTATTTTTCTCTCCTACCAAAAGTGGCTGCACTGAAATCCCTTGGAGCTCTCCTGCTACTAAAGTAAAGTATGTGTGTCAGTGTTTGCCCACGGGAAGACTTAGATTGCAATACAGCTGGTGGAAACTTATTGTTTGATTTTTTTGTTTTAAATTTCATTCACTGCCCAATCCAAAATTTCTGATGAGATGTGTCCATGTTTCAGTTTTGTGATTAAAAAGAACCTGAAATGGAAAATCTTTCATTTCTCAAAACAAAACAAAACAAAAATTCTGGTTAATCTCCCACGCTTTACTTCTCTCCTTTCATTTGGTTAGTTGGCTATTTGTTTTGGTAAAACTTGATTTTTACATTCATGGACATTTTTGAAAAGACACAGGACATTTTTTGGGAAATATACCATTATCTGACAGCTCTTTGTGGAGGGACCAGGTCATTCTTAAATCCTCTGGAAGACTTTCAGAAACTACAGTGATGCACAGTGTATAAATCAGTGGATTCCAAATAAGCAGACAGACCGAAGTATTTAAATCAGTGACTTGGCACTCTACTTATCCAATACTTAAACATTCAGAGACACACAGAGGTGTGTCTCTTAAAAGAGGTTTTATATGATTCCAGAGGGAATGCCAGAGTTCAGTAAAATGCAAATATGACCAGTAGATATCTCCATTAAAGGACCGTTGGTCACCTATATCAATAACAGAGAAGACAGAGAATACAGCTCTGAACAAAGATGCAATTTGTTTTGGATATCCTGGCTAGCAGATTCAGGGATTAAGTAAAGATACCTGGTCACTCAAGTCAATGCAGACCACTACCTGCTGGCATCTGTCAGGTCTGAGGAATTGTAGAATATTAGGGCTGGAAGAGACCTCATGAAGTCATCTAGTCCAGCCCCCTTCCAAAAGCAGGACTACTCCCACTAAATCAGTGGTTTCCAACTTTTTCAGTAACACAGCACACTTCACTTAGATAAACAATTCCATGGCTCACCACTTTTTTCAGCCTAATTGATTGCTCATAAACATCACATTTTCTTACATTTATTACGGTTTCAGTCTTATTAGAGGCATTGGCAACATAGTTCATACAACAAGTTAAAGAAGGGTCAAGTGCATTGTTTCAAATCCACCAGAAAGAAACACACTTCATCTCAATGTTGCCCTTTGGCCACTGTGTTTAGAATGGTTATGTTTTAGAACTGAAAGACCGATACCTCACTTTTAATTTGATGATTAATTTTCACAAGTTTTATGAGTTTTAATTTTGGTTGGAGAGAATATTGTTTAAAATGAAACAATGTTTGGTTTACATTGATTTTCATCACCTCTGTACAACATTTCAGGGTATGCTTGGACAGTTCACCATGGCCCATTGGTTGAAAACCATTGCATTAAATCATCCTAGGCAGTGTTTTGTCCAACCGGGTCTTAAAAGTTCCCAAAGATGGAGATTCCACCACCTCCCTAGACAACCCATTCCAGTGCTTCACAACCCTCCTAATATCCAACCAAGATCTCTCCAGCTGCAACCTGAAACCATTGCTCTTTGTTCTGTCCTTTCTTGCTACTGAGAATAGCCTAGCTCCCTCCTCTTTGGAGCACCCCTTCACGTAGTTGCATGGGATCCCCCCTCAGTCTTCGCTTCTGCAGGAAGACATCCTGTAACGATATTGCTAAGAGAAATCTGGTCCATTACACACAAACTAGATGCTGGCTTTCACCATTTGACAAGTCACTGCCCTGCTCCAATTCGTCAAATACCCTACAGCAGAAATTGTCTTCCTTGCCTGATATGGTGGCCACGTTCAATCCACACCTCACCTCCCCATGACTTCCATTCTCTGCTGCATCAAAGGGAAGAACAAGGAGCTTGAATTCAAGGCTGTTCACTAGATAGTTCATTCCTATCTGTGTCTTTGCTCAGTTGTCTGGATCCAGCCTTTATGTCCATATGCCATGCCCACTTCCATGCCTCTTCTCAACTTATCACCCATGCACGAATGCCTTTTCTGGTCCCAGTCAGGACATCTCACTTCTCTGCTTCTTTAATCCATCCCCTAGAACTGGTTATAAATGACGGCTGAGATACCATGCCGTCCCTCCAGGAGGTGCAGCCCAGGAAGACCAGCTCTAGAAATGGAACAATTCCCAACATAAAGCAGAGGAGCCGGGAGCTATACTAATTTATGGTCTCCCCTACTCCTATGAGCTGGTCTTCAAGCCCACAGCTACTGAGAATCGCCAAAGCTGACTGTGCTACAGAGATTGCCAGTCCTGGCTCTGCTCCTAGCAGGCTAAGATGTCCAAGGGAGCTGCAGAGAGCAGCCTATGACCGTCCTCTGGGGCACTGGAACCCCCCCGGGGTAATTCTCTCGTTGAGGCATTGTAGAGGAGTACCGGGGGCAGATATGTAAGTAATCACTCCCTACGGATCTAATAATATTAACCTGAATTCCTTAGAAAATATAAGCAGCACAGATACATGAGCAGGTTCCCTCAGTAATGTGCAGCCTTATTGCCCCAGACTTCAGCCTTCTCTCCATCTGTTGGTCTTGTTTTGGCCTTGCTCAAATCCTTCATGTATCTTTATGCGATCGAAGGATTTGCGGGGCGGTGGGTGTTTTCATTCTAAAGCTCTCCTGGGTGCAGTGCTCAATGGTGCTTACTTTATCAAGCATTGTGTGCACCTATAGTGTTATAATAAAAATGAATACAAAATGGCAGTCATGTAGGCCACATTTGAGTACTTCTACCATGGCCTGTCACACAGACATTTAGAGCCAGGCCCAGCCTGAAGACAAATAGACTGAGGCTGTCTAAGAAGCTATGCAGCCATCCACGATGAGATTTTCATTCTCCTTTTCTTCCAAGAAACTAAAATGAATGTTTATTTCCTGCAAGCCCTGGTGTGAGAGGGAACCAAACCTTCCTCTCAGAGTCAGGTGGCTACAAAGTATGTGTGGAGGAAACTATTTGCAGAATTGATCAATGAGCTCTTATTTTATTTTTCTTACTTATTCAAATGTAAAATTATGGGAAATCTACTGGCGTGAGATTAATGGGGGAGATTGCACTGTTGTTCTCCGCACGCCAGTCATTATAGATGGAAAGGGAGAGAAAGTCAGAGTTTGAAAAGAAATCAAGATGGACACAGGCAGAAACATGAAGGGCAGGTCTTCACTGATGGTGGCAAATTCGCCACCGTCAGATGGATTTCTGAATCAACTGATTGACTCTGTGAAGACCTGTTCACCTGATCAGGAAGCCAGTCCTGTAAGATCACCCTGCAGAAGTACTGATGCAGAGTTGGAGGGAAGGCATTTCCCTCTGACTCAGAGCACTGAAGACACCACGATAAGTAGGTAGTAGGCAATCAGAGGGAGATACGCAAGGTATTTTAAAGGCTTTGAGTATCTCCTTTAAATTGCCACTGAATTGCACCACGGTTTAGACCAAGGCTAAATGAAAGAGAGGGTGGTCACCAGGACAGCTGGGCAGGATATGGTGGGGTGAAAAAGCTCAAGAATAGGAAGTGTCCTGCTTGCAGGCAAAACAAAGAAAACTCTGCAGGAGTCAGCATGCACCAGTGAATAAAGCACTAAGCTGGGTGCCGGGAGAACTGGGCTCGGTTGCAAACTCAATCGTTGATTAGTTGCCAGACCTTGGACACATCTCTGCTTGTCCTCCCATATTTAGAGTTAGCTCTTATAAACCCATTTGTCCTGTGTTACCACCTAGCACAACAGGACCCACCCTGATCTCATTTGGGGCATTCAGGAATTACTGTCATCCAGCTAATAATAATTTACCAACAGAATTTCAGTCTGGATAAATGCAGGGTTCAGGACTGCAAATGGACAGGCTGCTGCAATGAATCCAATACCAAGTGGCATGATCTATTGCTTACTTTGGCTTAGCATGAAGGCCTCTAGCATCACTTGGCAGGAGAATAGCATGGATGATCTGATGGGCCTTCGCCAACTCTGCCTACTCCAGTTCTAGGAGCATAGCTTCTGTACCTCTTCTGGTTGGTCTTCTGAAGCCCTCTTACCCAGCCCTTGGCTGACACTCCAAGTCGCAAGGAAAAATAATGAATAGAGTTGTCTGTAACCATTGTTTGCCAGACAGATGCGAGCTGCCTTGCAAGGCCCACGGGAAACGGGATCTTAGAGTCAACTACAGCAGCATCCCTTTCTTAAATACACAGGTAAATGCAACTGCTAAGATCACTTTCCCAGACAGTGTGCAAACCCATTTCATCATCAACCTCCGTTCTTACAGATCATTGAAAGAAAGAAAGAAAGAAAGAAAGAAAGAAAGAACTTCTCATGCAGTACCTTGCATGTTGCCCAGTTCCAAAGCGGTAGCCGTGTTAGTCTAGTTTTGCAAAACAAACATGGAGTCCCGGGGAACTTAATGACTAACACATTTATTTATCACATGAGCTTTCGTGGGAGAAAAATCCCACTTCATCAGACACTTTGAAGATGGGGCTTTGATGAAGATGCTCCATCTTCAAAGCATCTGACAAAGTGGGATTTTCTCTCATGAAAGCTCATGTGATAAATAAATGTGTTAGTCTTTAAAATATCACAGGACTCCTTCCTTGTTTCGCTACACATTGGTTGAGGGCACTGATGAATGCAAAGAGCAAACAGGAGATCAATAGAGTGTACAAGATAATTTAAACAGTGAGGAGGATGTGTGGAAGCTCTGTTTAGATTAATTTAACCACAGTTCATTTACAGCATATTGCCTGATATCCTAATTGCAGCAGCACTTTGAGAGGTTTACATTTTCTATAAGCTGTGCAAACAAGTGTGTGGCATGTTTTCAACAGCATTCAGCACCCAGCAATTTCTATTATGATATTTCTGGCCAAGTTATCAAAAGAGATCTGCACCCCAAGAGCTGACATCATTTGAAAATCTGCCCTAGATCTTGGTGCCTAAGTGTAAGTGAGAATCTGGTGTGGAAGACCAGACTACTGCCAGCCCTTCATGGGTGTGGAAAGACAAGGCAAAGGAGTATACCACTATGCCAATCTTCTGCACTGGCAGTAGCTGCTTTTCCAGCCCTTTTCACTCCCTGAATTAAAACAAACAAACAAACAAACAAACAAACAAACAAACAAAGCCAAAAACCTCAAAACCCCAAACCAAAAAACGGCAGAGCAGTACCAAGCACATGACAAGATGCAGGCACCTCTACACTAACTGACAGGCAACAGCCAGCACAGTGGGGGAGTTCATGGTGCAACACCAAAAAGAAAATCTAAGTGCCACTCTTCAGCAGGTTCTTTCCTATGTACTCTACGACTGAATGTCCCCACTGAAGCAGACACATCTACAGCATCATTATACGTTGCAAAGACACTACAGAGTGCTGAATAACCAGTCCAACCATACACCCATGAGATTATATTAAACCCATTTTACACATGGGGAAACTGAGGCACAGAAGTAGAAAAACTTGTACATAGTCTCAAATGGAATCAGAAACTTCAGACTTCCTGTCTGCCCTATCTGTGCTCAGAACGCATTTCTCTTGGGTATAGTTAAGCTTGGAAGGATTTTATTTTTTATTAAGATTTAAATAACTAATATTCATGTTTATTTTAAGCAACTGTTTTTCAACTTTTATAAATTAAATTTTGACAGTTGTGCAAAAGTATGCATTTTACACATTGTTTTCAATGTTTATCAATTTAAATTTTCAACAATGCAGGAAATTTTGTGGGGGGGAGAGATAATTATTAAATGACAATTGATGGTGAGATTAAAGAAACAAACTGTTATAATCATTAAAACACAAACTGACAACACCTAATGTCAAAATATACACAGCAAATCAAACTAATAAGTTCTTGAGCAGGATTTCTCTTCACTTTATCCACAAATTTTGATTACTGTCAATGAAAATATTTTTTTATTCACTTCAATGTGTACAGTGAAATCGCCATTTATCAACATTCACCAATAAAAATCTAATCCTTCCAAGCCTAGCTATATACAATGCGTGTGTATCACTGCCCTGTACTGGATGGAATCAGAATTGCTCACTGCTGTGTCATGTCCTGGACTGCAAACAATCAGTGCAAATTCTCCTTCTTCAAACAGTAGCTGTATTTGCTTTGGCCCTGAGAAATCTGAATTCTATCACTGCTGTTATGTGGTGTCTAGCGGTGCAATTGTGAAGTTTTGGGGGCCACAGATTTCATCAAGCTACAATCAAATAAAGCATCTTAAATAAAAGGCTCTGAGGAAATCAGTGTATTACTTAACTGCTGGTTATTTGACTAATTACACTGCATTACTAGTTTGTACTTTCAAAGAGAATTAAAACAAAAAGCAAAGAGATAAACAAAACACCAAACAATGCCTTATTATATTACTACCACATATTTTTTACTAGTGCACAAAGATGTGTACAACAGGAAAATATGATTAATTAATTGTTATTTAGTTTGCCAGATAGAACAGTTATTAACATGAGCCTCATCTAATGTGGCCGTTTTTCATTACACTGGGCTTCCCTTTACACATGGTCCTTAAAAAAAAAAAAGTAATAATTTGCTAAACTGAGCAGTTCAGGGCCTGATTTAGCAAATTATTACTTTACCATTTCAAAAGCCACTTTTAATGAAAACCGGCCCTCAAAATTTTAGCCGGAATGTAAAGCACCGTCCCAAAGGAAACAAACCATGCTGATGTCACACCGTGTGTGGAACAGATTTTATAGCGTGAGCTGTTTTTTTCCACAGTCAGACAGATACATAGATAGATAGATAGATAGATAGATAGGTATGGATTTATTCTTTTAAAAAAAGCCACTGCTTGAGCTGATGTGGTATTAGTGCCATTCCCACGGTTGGCAAGTGGAATTCTACCATGTGACCGATGTGAAGAAGCAAAAGGACTGCACATGGCATGGACTGAAAGGAGTAACGGGAGGGGAGAGAGGCAAGAAGCTCTCCAAACTCCAGAGGGAGACTGGTTTGGCACAGGGTGCCTGCTTTTAGTTTTCCTCTTGGAGAGCCATGTGAAGCGGGAAAGCAAATGGCAGAGACAACATTGCACCACCTCTCCCATCCCACCACGCATGGTATGACAGCAATGGTTACCCAACTCAAACCACCCCAATCAAAAGAAGAATAAACCGAACTGACTCTTATATTATTAGGTTCCTTTCCAAAAGACTAAAGGCTTTTAAAATAAAATAAATAATAATAATAATAATAATAATGAAAAAAATATCCTAGGCTCACAAACTCCCTTGCCAACCCAACAATAATGCTTGAGTAACAGAAGTCCTGGAGATCACAGAGATGAAATTTTACAGACTTTGTTGAGTTAGTTCTGTGTGTGTGTGTGTGTGCGCGCGTGCGTGCGCACACGTGCAAACCAGCGAAGACTCCTCTGCAGCTCGGGTACAAGAGTAAGGATGATGCACATCAAAGTGAGGTAAAGAGCCAGGCACACTCCTTCCTGTCTCTTCTCAGGCTGGGTGTTTCTGTGGGCATTATCTGTTAGGAGGAGCCATGGCACCACTTCTCTCTGCTATGAGGTAGGGTGAGCATAAACATCATTCCCCCTTGCAGGGGTATGTCTGAGTAGACTCTGAAAGCCTCTAGCCCTCTCCTAGCTTAGCTCCAAGTATGCTTGTACCATGAGCAAGGGGATTTAAATCCTGGGCCTTTGTGTTAAAGTCACGAGTCTCTACCACTAGAGTTGCTTGCTAGTAGGCAGCTGTGCTAGACTCAGGCTTTCTGATGTGTAACAGCCACAAGAGGAGGACAAAGTCCCACATTCCCATCATGCAAGTTACACAAGCTTCCCTGGGATTCTCATTAGCTAATGGGGCTTTAACCCTGACTTGGAAGTATCCTTGATAACAAAGCAAACGTAATCCAGTCTCCATGACTGTTTTGTCTATAGCTCCTCTGCTATGGCTCCCAAAAAGAAAGCCAGTTAGCATCAAAGACAATTTAGTCTTTGCTGGATAAGTGGACTGAAGGATGTGTGTATAGACATTTCTTTTCTTTAGTCTGTCCCTAAATGAGGGGCAATCTTTCCCTATACCTCTTTTAATCCAGCCCATTCAAGCTCCTCTCTCCCCATGCTTCGCTGTCTGAGATAGAGGAGGCCATTACTTACAGACATCATGGTAGTGCCTCCTAAAGTTAAACTTGGCCGACACATCCAATTACCTGTTTTCAGCTGTTTATAATTTTGCCAGACTTTAACCATTTGGACTGAAAGTTTCCATGCCAAGCGTCAGCCTCAGGCTGAATATTTTGGAAAATTTCTGCTAAAATGGTTCAGCCACTTCCAAGAATGAGCCTAGGGAATGATGTGATGTGTTGTCCATATTAAAAACAAACAAACAAAAATACCTGTTTTGTAGCTCTAATGCCCAGTGCCACACAACTCGTTGTTTTTTTCCTGTACTTTAGGCCAGGGATCTGAAATTTGACATGGGTGTCACCTTGGTGCCAGGGATGTGCCTTTTGCCACCTCTGTGAAAACCTGCCCAAATCTAGTAAAGCCAGCTACAAACCTCCACAAAAATCTCACTCTGCAATTAAGCAGAGTCTCATGAGTTTGGCAACTAATTTCTCAGAAGGCTCCACCTGCACTGAGCCTGCCCCTACCCCTCACAATTCCCTGGTGTGACCAGACTACATGGATACCCAGCAAATGATGGAACATATTATGCTTCATGGCTGCTGGGGCTGAGCAGGACATTTCCACCAACTGCTCCTCCTGGGAACTGCTTGAAAACTAGAAACAGTTGCTAAGAATTTCCCAAAGGCTAGGCACACACAGCAGGTGCAAGGAGGTACAAAAATCAGCATCCCTGTCTGACTACAAGACATCACTAGAGAAAGGGAGTGTTGGTGAGGAGGAGGTGGCATCCATCTGAGTTCCCTCCTCTGATCTCGTCAGGCTGTCCTGAAGTCCTGGAAGCTTTCCAATGGGGACAGAGGGGGCAAAAAACTGAACTGGGTTCAAGACTGAGCTTGATAAGTTTATAGACAGGATTGTATGACAGGACTGTCTACAACAGCACACAGCTGATCTGTGTCCGGCAGAAGCAAATATCACCAATGGCAGACAATGGGACATAAGATGGGAAGGGCTCAGCATTATTAGTGGGAATTCTTTCTCAGGCATACGGCTGATGGATCTTGGCCACGTGCTCAGGGTCTAACTGATGACCAGATTTGGGGTCAAGAAGGAATTTCCCCCAGGACAGACTGGCAAAGAACGTGGGAGGGGCTAACCTTCCTCTAGGGCATGGATGATGGGTCATTTGCAGGTTTAAACTACTGTCAAAAGTGGATTCTCTGAAACTCGAAGTCTTTAAATGATGATCTGAGGACATGGAGCAACGATCTCAAGTTGCAATGGGGAAGATCTAAGTTGAATATTAGGAAAAAGATTTTCACTAGGAGGGTGGTGAAGCACTGGAATGGGTTACCTAGGAAGGTGGTGGAATCTCCATCCTTAGAGGTTTTCAGGGGGACGCTTCACAAAGCCCTGGCTGGGATGCTTTAGTTGGGGTTAGTTCTCTCTGAGCAGGGGGTTAGACTAGATGTCCCTCATCTTCTGTGAATCTATGACAACTTCAGTAACTCAGACAGAGGGGCAAGATGCCTTATTGCAGGAGTGGGTAAGTGCAGTTCTGTAGCCTGCAAGGTGCAGGAGGTCAGACTTCATGATCACACTGTTCTCTTCAGACCTTAATGTCTATGAATCCTGAATTTCTCCACTGAATATTAGGTCCTACTTCCCTGCTTCTCAATGCCAAACCCAGGCCTTACCTGAGCTTTGCCTCTGAATTCAAGAGGGCCAGGGTTTCACGCCGCATATTTAGGGCCTCTGCAGCCCCCAGAGAGACAGGAAGAAAGGGGGAGCTCTAGCAGAAAGAAGGAATCCCTTGGGTGCCACCAGAACAAGGTCAGGGAGGAAGGGAAGGAGAGAAAAACAGAGGCAGGACCAAAGAGAAATGGGAGGGTTCAGAGGAAGAATAAGAACGCAAGTTTAGAGGAAGGACTGACAGAAGAAGAACCATGGAAGGGGCGAAAGAGAGCAGGGGGATGTCAGGTGGAAAAGAATGAGGGTGGGGAGTGAGATGAAAAACACCCAAAAATGTGAAAGGGGAGGATTCGGTGGCAGGCTGCTCCTGAGATACCTCTGCTGGGGATCAGGCCAACACCTGCTGAACTCTCCCCCAAGGTTAGCAATGGGACAAGTGAGTCAATGGCTGCACTAGATAGTATTACAACAACAGGCTGTGATTAGCAGCCGTTAAGAGTCTCAGACAGTGGAGATGACCAGAAAACGCCTCCTACAATTCAGCAGAGTGCACATGTCCCTTGGGCAGCCAGGAACACACAACCTAGGCCAGTGGCTCTCAACCTGTTGATCACTGTGCACCACATATGAAAGTGTTTATTATGTGAGCTGCATCCATGCAATGGATGGCTCTGAGGATGTCACAGGGGCCACCGCTGTGTGCTGACTGGACCTCAAGTGGTCAGCAGACTGTGGGTTGAGCGGGGCTGTGGCCCCTTGGCTTGTTCAGAAGTCTGTCTTCTGAAAGTAACTTTCATCTGTAAGCAAATATGAGTTCTTTTGGGCCCAGTCCTGCAACAGAGTCCATGTGGGGAGACTTTTTCGCTTGTACAAGGACCCACAGTATCAATGGATCACCACACAGATTTGAAGGAAGGGTCGAGGTTCTGGGGTTTAATCCTTCCTCTTGACTTTCCTCTCACCTCAGGGACAGGATTGGATTCAGCTCTTCTAAGAATTGAGTCAGTTACTTTAATTCCTCCACAGCTGAGGGAAACAAGTAACCGTGACATTACCAGCAGAGACCTGACCCGCTCCTAAAGGCACTCACACCACAGGCTTAATCCACCACTCAGTGAAATCAATATCCAAAGTCCCATTCACTGTAGCGGGCAAGGTTGAACCTCAACTAGAAAGAGATTCTTCTTGTTATGGCAAAAAATATTTTGAGGAAAGAGATAGGAAAAAAAAAAGAAACACTTTAAAAGTTATTGCTACTTTCTTTAAAGAATCTTCTTGGCAAACAGTGGAGGTTTTGGGGGAAAAAAAACCAAACAAGCAAATCCAAGTGGCTTGTTAAATTCAAAGTCTTAGGGTTTCCTCCCTGTCATTAACCATGATTTGGATTGATTTGCTATTGTACGTTACCAGTAAAGATGCAGCACTCCAGGAATGGTCGGCCCTCTCCAATTTATATGGCATTAAGGATAAAAGTGGTGTGATGGTCAGATGGTAACACTAGAATTGTAGAAACCTGAGTCCTACTCCCAATCCCACCTCAGACTTCCCACAAAACCTTGGGCGAGTTACTCAGGGTACAGCCTCTGGGATGTTCAGATCTTGTAGACATACCCGCAATAGCTGTCCTCAAGCTGGCTTGCTCAACATAGCAATGAGAACCTTGCAGGGTGGCACCCTGTGTGGGAGGCACAAGGTAGGAGCTACTCAGGGCACCAAGACAGGGCAACTTCACATCTATTTTTAGCTAGCTAGAGAAGAGGTAGCATGTGTGGATCTACATGAGCTGTCTTTCACACCCCAGGCTGCAGTGTAAAAACTCTCTGTGTCTCTCGGTTCACCATCTGTAACATGAGGATTACAGCACTGCCTATCCTCACAAGGGCGTTGTGAGGAAAAATGCATAAAGACTGTGAAATGCTCGGACGCGACAGTGTGGCTAGACAAGTACCTCAGACATAAAACAGGGCTTGCATACAAACACATCCTTCTTCTCCCCAGATAAATTTACAGTCACCCACTTCCCTTACTCATCATTGTAAAATCCTAGATCAGTTTGATGGGGATGAAACTGCAGCTACAAGCAGGATTGAGGTACTTCATGGAGCACAGACCATGGCAATCTGGAACTCCAGCTGTACCTGCCCTCAGATTAAATAAATGACTTTAGTCTTCAGGGCTATTCAGCTTGTACCTTTCACCAACACTTAAAACAAATTGGAAAAAATAAAGAAAGACTAAAAGAAACCATCCCATCCTGAAACTGGCTTCAGTTTCACTCTATTAATAACATCCATGAGAAGGAGACAACCCTGATGTGACATTCCTGCCCAAAGGGTGCAATCCTTACTTCTGGGACATGGAGAAGAGGGGTGGAACCTGGCAGAGCGGGCAGCTGCTGAAAGCAAACTAGAGACCCGACCCAGCAACTGAGAGATTCCATAAATACTTCCCAGATGCTCCAAGACAGTTTCATCTCTTCCTTGTGCTCTGCATGGCAGCACTTACTAAAGAAAAAACCTTCAAAGGAGACAATGGTTCCTCGGTGTTAAGGAGATGCCCCCGGCTTCTTTGGTTTACAACATTGGCTATGCTTTGTCCTCAGCCAGGCGCTTTTGGAACTCTTTGGTCACATTAGCTATGTTACATGACGATCCATGGGAATTGCACATTCAGGGAAAGGGAAACAAAGCAAGCAGATGGCTATGGATGGAAAGGGATTGTCTGCAGAAAAAGAGGAGAGAGAAAAGCATTCCTTTGGCTACTTTTTTTGGCCGGTGGCAGACTGTGAGTTTTACTAATATTTCCATAATAAATAAAACAGAAGAGTGTGAAAGGCCATGCAGAGTGGTGGCAGCTAGACAATGGAATCTGCTATTGCAGGGTGGAGTTTGAGCACTGAGGAGGGACAATTTATTTATAGGGCATAAGAAAGCACACACAGAAAATAAAAACAAACAAAGAAAAAAAAAGGTGGGCCCCTTTAAGACCCCCTAATCCAACCCACCAATGCAACAAGAACAGAAAAGGTTTCTCTCCACTAGTCTGAATATTAAGCATGAAGGAAGTTAGAGCAACAAATCTGGCATCGATACAGCACCATGCATCCAGGAAGATCTACACCTGATTCTCCTCTCAGACCACTTTTAAACCACTTTAAGTCCACTGGCTTCAGTGGAATGAATCCTGATTCACGTGATCCAAGGGGAGAATCCAGGCACTTTGTGTACAGGAATCAGAAATGCAGCTGTCTCCAGGGTGGGACGTGGCAGCTGTTTAGAGCATGACACAGTAGCTGAGGATGGGGACTGCTGGAAAATCTGGCATTCGGATGAAACCAAAAGGAGAATGTTAGAGACGGAGAATGGTATTACTTACAGTGGAAATTCACTGTCAGAGCAGGCCTTCTTCAGCCAAAATACCCAGCCAAAGCACAGGAGTATGTGTCTTTCTTTCCACTATCATCTGACTATATAGGCACCTGGGATACACCAGCTTGTTGTGCTTCCTTTCATTTGACAAGTGCCTACCTAGATCTGTTCTTGCTGCAGAGTTAATTTGGCGGATCAGCACCTGGGTTTGCCTGACCATGATCTGAGCTGCCGTACCTGAATTACAGAGTCCTCACTCATGCTCTGCCCCAGGGTGTGTCACTGGAACATCCCATGCTTCTTTGTGCCATTCTGTGGTTCCTTCCCAATGAACCTGTCCTTTTCAGCATACAAGCGGAATTATGGGAAGGCATGGGAGGATTGTCAGTTCTTGTGTCATTTAACCCGTCCACGCTCAAAATGGCTAAATTACTAGCCCAAGCAAAAGCATCACTTCTGCTTTAGCCTATATCCAGGAGAAGCCAGCTAGCCTGGGTTACAAACACCACCACACTCAGTGAAGACAGCCCTTTAGGTGGAGGTGAAGTCTCTTTGCCTGCTCTCAAAGATACCTTGCTTATGCTATTAATCCTCATTAGTAGATTGCTAGCACATTCATACCTCATACAGGTCTAGCGTTTTCAAATCCCATGTGGGGTTTTTACTCCTAATGTATGTCTATACTGACGGCAGCAAAATCACCACCATCAACGCGATCTTGCGGGCTTGATTCAGCGTTCTGGAAATTGCTTCAGCAACTCCAGCCCTGTAACTGGAGTTGCTAAAAGCTGATCACAAGGCATTTGCACTCGGCTGCCCCTACTGTGTCGAGGCAGCTTAGAAAGTCACCGTCAGATACACAAGGTATTTTACATGCATTGCGTATCTGTCATCAACTGCTGCTGAAAAGCACTGTAAGTATAGACTAGGGCTTGGAGCCCCATTGCAATAATGCTTATCTTGTTAGGGTTACACCTGATATTCAGAAGAACTATCTGGAGGCACACACACGCACACACTCCTTCCCTCCATCCTGGCAAGGGGTCTGGAGGTGGGAATTGCATGTGGATTAGCTGCATTGAAAAGTCACTACCTTAACAGCTGTTCAAAGGCCTAGGTGGTGGACATCAACTTGGTCCTTCCTCAACAGATACTGACATCACGTACAGAGCTTGATTACCCTCTGAGTTACACTAGTTTCACACCTGTGTATCTCTGCTGAATTCACTGCGGCTTGTTTCTGATTGATACCCAGTGACTGCAAGAAGTCAACCCACAGTCAGTACCTTTATTGCCTGTTAATTATTGTGATTAGTGCAAGGTGCTTTACAAATGTGAACCACTACTGATCTCTATATCACCTTTTATTGCCTGACAAAGCAGCTCTGAAAGGCAACTATTATATTCCTTAGATAGATACATACATACATACATAGCTAGCTAGCTAGATAGCCTCCATTTCTGCAGTACTTACATCAGAGCTCATCTCCATTCCCAGACCCACCGAGCACTAACATACTGCAAAAGCGCTCTGAGTTGGATTTCAGCAGGGAAAGTGTTTGAGTTTGGATCAGTGTGAACTACCCTGGTAAGATCCTGCCCAGGCTACAATATAACTAAAATTAAGATAAATGTTTTCCCTTGCATGTAAACTGAGAAAAGGCTGAGTGTCGACTGGGCTTAGCTAGCACACGTTAGCTAATTTGGACCCAAAGTCAGTCCCTTTCTTACTCAAGGCAAACTTTGGGCTAACCTGGTTCTATGCTGTAGTGATGGGGGCCCATCATGTAATATGGTTTTCTGACTTGTTTGTTTTTTGTTTGCTTTTTTTTGTTTTTCAGATGGGAAATCTAAAGTGGTAGATCTGTTCTCTCCCATCTGCACTAATGATACAAAAGACTGTGTTTTAATGTGGAGCCCTTAACAGTTACTTTGCCATATTGGCTCACATCTGATTTTGTAATATATGCAGGCCTTCACAACTGCCTACGACATCTAAAGTATGGGGGAAACTGAGGCACAGATATATGAAATAACTCACCCAAGGTCGCAAAAGGGAGCAAATCCTCAGGTGGTGTGAAGCCATATAGCTGCTTTGACTTGAACAGCCCAGCGAGTCTTTAGCAGTGCTGAGACTAGAAACAATGACAACTCAGAGTCTTACCTTGCTTTCCCCAATATGATTCCACTGACTTGATCTACACCAGCATGGGAAGAGATTCACCTCTCAGATTTGCTTCTATTCTGCACTTTCACTGCGAGAACATCCTGGAAGACAAACTCTCAGCACCCATCCCAGTCCTTGACAATGGGGACTTTTGTTGGTAACCTCGAAAGAATAGTGAAGGAAGAAAAGGGACGCAGAGACCATATTGCCCTTTCACCCCTAAAGTGGAACTCTTCCAAAGAGGCCAAAGTCACGCTGGTGAGTGGGAGTGGGGCAGCTCACCTTCCCCATTCTGCAGAAGGAATGAATGTGAACGTTATCAGCGACGTCACTGTGGTACCTTTTAGCAGCACAACCTCCTTTTCTTTTGTTTCTGACCGAGGAAAACAGCTGAAAGGATCAGACTGCAAGGCGGAGACTGACTAGAACTTTTATTTTTATTTTGGCTTCTAACACAAGAATGCAAAGCATGGTCTCTTTGGGAAGAGAATTAAGTATGGGCAAGTGTCTTGGCAAATATGTCACTGATGAGGATGGGAGAAAGGAGCGGAGTGGGAGGGAAAACAGAGTCCGAGGGATGGTTTGGTCTTTTGTACATCTTGGATGGGGAGAGACACACAGATGGCTTTGTGTTTTAACATCATTCTAATAAATCAAATCCATAACTGTAAACAAAATGCCCCTGTCACCCCCCCCCCCCCCCCGAGTCACAGCTGAGCAACAGAGCTGGAGGATATGTCTGGAGATGGAACGGCAAAGGCTTGATGTGAGGACAGACAGGGACGGTATGAAAAGAGAGTGGATGAGCATATGGATTTGCAAGTATGTGGCTCAGTGTGGGGAGGAGGGTGAGTGAAAATCTCCAGGCAAGGCTGTGAGTGGGAGTGGGAGTGTGTGCACGCACATGAGGAAAAATGTGAGCTAGTGTGTCTGACTGAGTGTGTGTATGTGTCACTGCGAGTGTGATTACAAATGAGTGTGGGTGTGACTACAAGTGAAAGTGAGTGTGTCTCAGGGAGGGAATTCACCTTGTCTAGCTGTTTGCAGGTGTTCTTACAGGATTTTTTTTCTTTTCTTTTCTTTTCTTTTAACCATTGAAGGTAGCAAATTAACCTACTTTTGGGTGATGGGGGAATGGGAGGAAGGGAAGGAGGGCCCTCTCTCTAACTGGGGCTGAGCTGCTTGAGAGGAATGTAGAATCCCAGTGCTTTGTCTTGGCCACGTGGAATATGCAGCCTTTCCTCTGACTGCAAGAGCCATGGGCCCTGGACTGTGCAAGGGACAGGACCTCTTGCCATCCGGCTTTTCCATTGGGAGTGCCACGTGGCGTTAAATCCCATCATTTTCCTTGCCAAATGGAGACAGGTGGGAGGAGAGAACAAGGCGAACCAGAAAGCCAGGGAGCAGAGGGAATTGGAGATGGTCAAAGCAGTTGCAGAGAATGGAATTAATCAGCTCTCCGGGTGGAATATTAGAGCTCCTCAGCCCGTCAACATCATGCCTCCCCCTCCTTCCCAAAGACAGAGATGATGAGAGACCAAGGAATGTTTCCTACTGTTAAAGGGAATTTGTCCACCAGGTCTGGCCCCATGTGGAAGTCATTACAGCACAGGAGTGGTGGGTGTCTTACACACACATAGCTATGCCGGACAGGGGAAGGGAAGTGGATTCACGTAGGAGATTGGCAAGAACTGTGTAATTTACCTGGATATTTCTTGGGCACCCATCATCATGGCATCTAGTCCCCCATGTACAAAAAGTAGAGATCGCAATGGTTCAGAGTGGAGTGCCTCCTGCTAGGACCAGTCTATGCCCGTGAGGGCTGGTGCAGCACTTAACTGAAGAGACTCTACTATAGCTTCTGGCATGGAGTGGGGGGATCAGGGCTTTTCTAAAGACTTGCTGATTCAAGACAACCTTATCCCTGCACTCTGGCCACAGGACCTCTAAACTCCACCTGAAAAGCTGAACAGTGGCCCCTGGGACAACAGGAGCGCAGCCTTATGGCCCACGGAGGGAAGACTGGGCCTGTCTGTGTATGTGACTGAATGAGCAGACAGAGTTACTGTGGTCCCAGGAGAACACGGTCCTCTCTTAATATGTGCTATCCCACAGCTCCAGACACTTTGTGCCAAGCCACATTTAAATCATCAGCTCCAGGAATCATGTCATTGCAATCCAACACAAACACAGTGCCAACTGCATGAGAGACAGGTTAGAAGACATTGCTAAGATGAGCATTAAATGCATGTGCCCATTAATTTTCTCTCTGTCTTTGCCACCTCTCTCTCCTACCACTCAACAGTAGGTGCTGATCACAATGCAGTGAAACAGGGCCTGCCCAATGTGCATTGCCATTTGATACATGTAACGGCCGCCCAAGTGCATCCAAAATCCTTTGACCCTTTAAGGAGTAGATAGGAAAGTGGAAAATCAGCCAGAAAAGAAAAACACATAGCAGGCCACATCAGGATGGAAACAAAGTCATGTATTTCACAGAGAATGCAGCATACTGGATGGTGGAGGAGAAAGTATCATAGAAGGAGCTTGTAAGAGGATCCCTGGCTCATGCGAGCAAACTGGAAGCTTTGTGGCAAGGGTGTTGAGGGGCAGCTTGCAGAGCTAAAGAGTTGCCACCTTTAATACAGAGCTGTGGCTCAGGAAGACTATGGGTCCTAGTACACATGGCGGCATAACACTCTGAAATAGCACTGAGATTTGTGTTACAAGATGAGAGAGCTGAAACTTTTCTGCATTATTCCACCTAGAGACAGGCTCTGGGCTCTTAGAAATATAGAGGTGCATTTGGCAGTCGGGTGATATTTGGAGTAGAAGCACGCTTCTACTGAATATTTCTCTTTCCTGAAGAAGTATCTGCATGGCACACTGAAATATGCAAATATACAGCAGCCAGGGGGACGTGATCATTAAAAAAGACATGTACAGAAGCAGCACCCTCTATGGTCTACATTATCATTCAGGTTGCAGGTAACATCCATGAAAGCCTCTGGGAAGCGGCATCCACTACAGAGCATACCAAGAGTCTTGTTTTCAGCAGCTGTGTTTCTAAAGCAAAGACTGTTCAAATCCAGTCCATTCACAGAAGCCACCTCTCCTCTCCTTCCCCACACAGAGTTCTCCTTTTCTTTCCTTCTCGCTACTACCACAGCTGGTTAAAATTATGCTGGAATTTTGTTTTTCTGTCAAGTGAATTTGGACCTGGTAAATCCCTCCCAGCCACCACAGCGGCCTCCTGATGTACATGAAGGCTGCATGTCATAGACAGTGCTGCCGGGGTTATTTCCATGCATTCTCCCGCGATGGACAAGGAGGGGAAAGAATCCTAAGGTTATTACCAGTGATGGTCCCGGACACCCTGAAAACAACAGCCCTGGCACCTAGCGTGAACCACCTTGCACAGATGATCAGAAAGGTGGGGGGAACCCACACCATCTCAGGCTTGGAGAGACTCCAACGCTTTGCTTTGAAAGACCACAAGAACAAACAGGAAAACCCACCCTGAAGCCAAGCCCATGGGAAACCATGGCACAGAAGGAGAAAGGCACTTTCTTGGCCGACACAGAGAAGTGAAGCCCTTTTAAAAAGTTCCAAAGGGGTAGCCGGGTTAGTCTAGTTCAGCAAAAACAACAAGGAGTCTGGTGGCACTTAAAGACTAACACATTAATTTCTCACATGAACTTTCATGGGCAAAAATCCCACTTCATCATTTCCTCAAGCATCTGACCAAGTGGGATTTTCTTCCACAAAAGCTCATGCAACAAATAAATTTGTTAGCCTTTTAAGTGCCACCATACTCCTTGTTTGTCTTCCTTTTAAAAAAGAAAGAAAGAAATGAAATAATGGCTATAAATCTTGCTTATGAAGGAATTCCTTTCCCCTCCAACATGTTGTTCTGGAATCCAGAGCTCTCCGTCACCACCTCCTTGCGTGTTTTGTTTCCCCTCCTCTGGGGCCTTGTGTGTTTTCTTTCCCCTCCTCTGGCTTGTATCCGACCAGCCTTCTGTTCCCAACACCATCCCTGCTGCACACTCACCTGGGAGCATATTGGTGCTGATGGGAGCACAGAAAATCAACACTTCCCACCCGTCCATTTGATGATGTCCTGGAAATAGGCCCTAAACAGCTACCCCTAACACCCTCCAACCTCTGAATAAAGCTGTTGCCACGTGCTGAGCCCTCTAGCTCTGCCTGGGTTTGATCACCAGCCGTGTTTCTACCAGCAGTGTGGAGAGCTGCTGGAGAGGAACCACATCTGGGAAGGTTGCATGGAGGTGTAGAGATTACATGCAAGAGGTTGAGATTCCTGAGGTAAGTGGCTGTGTCCTGAAGCCACAGGTGGGGTTCTCATCCCAAACTTAGCAAAAGCCAGGAGTTCACCCGCAGACCTAAAGCAAGGTGCAGTGTGAGGAGGGCTCAAGCCCAGTACTTTCTGCAGGTCACTCTGGACACAAATAATGCAAGCAAGGTTTTTTGGAGCCTACAGAGGATGTAACAGATTCTCGGTCCCCCCTTTTCAGGCAACTGTAACATTTAGCTCGCTGAACTTTGCTGTGTATCTCAAGGTTGGACTACGAGGGCGGTGAAATTTGGCCGCAGTCAACGAGAGTTTTGCAAGCTACTCCTATTGCCTTCTGAACTCCCCTTCAGTGCAGCGTCTTCACTGTGCTGCACCAATGGGAAACATGTAGATGTGGCCTCAGTAAGCAAAGTGCCATGTCCCACAAAGACTAACGGCCACAGCTACCAACTGGCTACGCTACGAAGCAGTTGCAGAGACCACCCCTCATTCTTTGGGAAGATGATTCCTTGGATCAGAAAGACTCTTGCCCCTGCTGTGGTGGCAGTATCAGGATCGTAAGTCTCTGCACACTTTCCTGCTGAGAAGAATTTGTTGCTCGGTAGGTCCAGAAACTCTCTGTGGAAGAGACCTACTGGTGTCACCTTGTCAGACGGGAAAGACCAACATGAAGACTGGACATGTTGCTCAGCGAGGCAGTGAATGCTTTGCTTCGGGAGTGAGGGGACACCCTAGGCTAAAATGTACTCAAGACATGACAGAAAAAACTGAGCACATCCTTTCAAATGCTGACTTCTCAGAGTGCTGTCAAAGGAGTACCCTTACATCTTCATTATTAATGTATGACAGTCTCACTGGAGAACCCCCAACTGTGCTTGGGCAAAGAGCTGATCAGGCTTTTTCCGTCAAAACGGGGTTTTGCCAGAAAATGTTGGTTTCATTCAAATCCAAATAACATTTTGAAACCTGCACAAATTTCAACAAAATTTCATTGGTGGAGGGGATGGGGGAAATGAGGCATCTCAATGATGTTGATATGTCCTCTTTCTACATTTTCAGAATGGAACATTTTACTTCATTTCAAAATGACTTTTTGTAACCAAATTCATTGTTTTACACACACACAGCGTTTAAAAAGGTCAAGTGAACAAAATACTTCAGATTGATCCAAATTAAATGTTTCAGTCAACCCAAGTTCACTGCAGTTTGTTAGAAATTCCAATATGCTGTTGTCTGTTTCATTTTGGAAAAGAAACAAAAATCAAAATCATGCAATTTCCCAGGAAATGGAAAATTTGGTCCTCATTTCACTCAGCTTAGGACCCATTCACGCTTGGCATCGTGCAAAAATATCTTAAGAGACATTCCCTGTTCTAAACAGCTTAAAACCTAAATAGAGAAGACAGACAAATGGCAAGAGGGGGATCAGAGGGGAAATGACTTGTCCAAGGTCAGTTTGGAATCAGTATCAGAGGTAGGAGTATAGCACCACTGTTCTGATTTAAAGACCTTATCAACTGAGCCATGCTCTTTCAGGAAAGGTCATTGGGAAGGTGACAAATCAGCAGTCGTGGAGTTTGGATGCGAGAGCAACAGAGAGACAGAGAGAGCGCGTGTGCACAAGTGAGCACACATACAAGTCCACATCCTAGACAGCTTTAGCAACCGGCAGTGAATTTACTGACTGTTAGTAAAAAAAGACATCAAAGATCTAGTCTCTGTAAAAGTCAGTATTTTTTCCTAACATAGCTATAAAAATGGTAAATTAACTTCGAGACATTTTCCCTGTTACTCCAGTATAAGCTTCAAAGTATACAAGCAGTTTTAACACATAATCTAGATTTATGGCCTCTTGTCTTTTTTTTTTTTTTGAGCAGACAAAAAGGTGGGCTCTGGGGTGGGAGGACATACCTGGCCATAAATAGAAGTTATAAAAAAAACAAAGTTGTATGGAAATACTATTTCAGACTATTGTATGATGCCATCTGAGTGTGTGTGTTACTGCTGAACATACAAATGACTAGCAAGAGCAAAGCCCCTCTGTGGTGGCGCTGTTCAGACACATAGCTCCTAGTCAATCAAAAGAGCTCACAAATTAAAAGATGAGGCATAAGAAAAGTGGAAGAAAGGAATTATCTCCATTTTACAGAAGGGGAATTGTGGCAGAGAGAAATTAAACGACTTGGCCGGGGTCACACAGGTAATCAGTGGAAGAGCTGGAGGACTAAAGTTAAATGTCTTGAACTCAGCCCTGCTCTGTACTCGCTGCTTCTCAGGAGACACTACTTAATTCAGACCAATGTAAAGGGAGTGCAGTGCAACTGGAGTCATGTTTATACCAGCCCTCAATTTGGATGGAGGGCAGAAAATTGCAAAGGTGCATACATCGGACTGTAAAGCACTTGGGGATGGGGCCTTATGTGTCTACGTCTTCTGCAGAGTTTCCAGCACAGGTTTGGGTGCCATAAAACAATAATCAACAAAGGTGCATGAAAACTGGAACACAAGTGTCGTGCTTATGGGGGTGGCAGCAGGCACACACTGGCATTTTGGCATGTACGCACGGTTGGCTCTTCGCCAATGCTGAGGGAAGCTGAAGAGTTTACCTGTTAACAGATTGCTTAGCTTTAGTTTTCCACATGGCTGAATGAGCTCCAGTCTCTTTCCTTTTCTTCCTCTCCCACATGTGACAGTACAATGCAACTAAAACCCAGGCCATTAGAACAAGCCCATCCTCAGCAGCGGCTGGAGGCAGCCCTAACATGTAAATAATGACATACCATTTCCAGTCTATTACTCTGCTCTTTTGGACTGCGACTCAGATCGGAACAGCAAACCTGCGTCCTCAGATGACCCCCTCCCAGCCCCTTGCCCCCCAAAGCGGCCAAAGAAAACCGACATGCTATATTTGTTTTTCAAGACAGGGCCAGGAACGATTCCCGTAAGGCTTGGCCTGGCTTAATGGAGCTGTGTCTGTGCCGTGCCTCTAAGCCTACATTTGGCAAAGGGGCTGGTGTTGCTTTCTCGCCTGGCTCAGGTCGGATGCAGCAGTGTTTGCTTAAGGTAATTCAAAAGTGAGGAGAAGCAACAGAAGGAGGAAAGAAGAAAAAGAAGGGGGGATGGAGGGGCAAGGGAGAGAGGAGAAGGAGGGGGAGAGGGGGGAGAACGATATGATTTACACTGTATCACGGCTGTTCTGAAACGAACTTGGCTGCACAGAGTATTTCAAGAGAAGTCTGCATAGAGGCTCACTGAAAGAACAGCTGGGGCTGCAGTGACGCTCCGAGCGCTGCATCAGGCTTCTCTGGGACCCTCCTGGCCTTGTCTGCTTCACACAGGCGCCTTCTCCTCTTCCAGTCTCTTGCTCAATCGAGGCAGCAGGCTGGATGTTTTTCTTGGAGGCGGCCTCCACTCCAGTTGTTCAGGGGCAAGCTCTGATGTCCCTTGCCCAACGCCTTGGCCAGCGGCTGGTGATAGCCGTGCCAGGCGAAGCAATACATCACAGGCCGGAGCTGCTTGGGATGACTCTGGCCCTTTAGCCCTTGGTGCAAAGGGGGCACAGACTCATTCTGCCACCTTCCCAGCAGCTCACAGATCCCTTATTCAAAGGGGCTCCATCCACGTCTGCCAAATCTGACGGTAAGAGAGCAGTCTGCATTGTGTGTTGAGCCCGTCAGTTCAGCATGGTCCAGAAATCTCAAATCTGGTTTTCTTTCTGGGCCTCCCTCTTGTAACATGCCTTGGGGCGCTGCAAGCCAGTTTCCTTTGGAGCTAACAAACCCAGTCTTCCGGGCAGAGAGCCTTCTGTTCATCTCTGTGCGCAAGCTAACAAAGAATCCCCAAACTCGCTGCTGCCTTCCCAGAAGTAGTAAAAGCACCAAACTCCCCTCACCATGAAACTTCAACTTCAGCTGGGATGTTCCACTGGCAACCCTGACGTTCTTTCTCTTGTGGACATATGCCATGGGGTAGCAGAGGGAGCACTGGGATGCACAGTTGTTTTCAGACGCCATTGCCCTGGGACAGCTGCTTGCAAAATACCAGTTTTATCTGCATTCATACAGTGAGCTGTGAGAACAGAGCACACACTCCCTTAAGAGCCACAAACCTCCAGAAAGGAAAAGCTTGGGAATCGGTGACAGAAGCAGCTCCGAGAGCAAGAAGTACCCAGACAGTGTATAAGATGGTATAGCCAGGGATACAGAGACATTTAAAGGGGTAAGTTACTTTGCTAAGCTGTGCAATAAAAGCTGCTCTCTGCCTGACACCAAACTATGGCAAAACTAAAGTAGAACAGGGATGGGCAGCAGCGCTGAGAAAAGAGCAACAGGTTGGCATAAGCAATCACCTGCTTGTGGGTTGTCCTTGCTACAAATCATTTCAGAACGAGGCCATGGGCAGAGCCAGCAGCAAGAGAACATGATGATGTTATTTATACTGATTTGCATTACAGTTCAACCCCCTAAAACAGGGACCGACAACTTTTGCCAAACCCCACGCCAGCCCCTCCTCCTCAATCCTCAGTGAGTGCCAGCTGCCCCCTCTGCTGAAAAAAAAATGTGGCAGCCAACTGAAAATTCAGCAGCAGCCACAGCTAGGGAGGGAAGGGGGCGCTTCCCAGGCATGCTGCTGAAAGGAGCCACTCACAGAAAGAATTTGCCTGAACTGGCTCTTCTCAGGGGTCCCCAGGCAAGCGGGGAGAGGAGCTGCTCTGGTTGGCTTCTGTATGTCGCATGCCTGGGATATGGGCATGGCGGGGATCCCTCACACTGAGCCGCCCCCAGGGAGTAGCTGTCCAGTGTGGCTTTTAGAGAAGGAGCAGCAATTTCTGTGGCATCGCACAATGTGCTGCACGCCACTCCGAATGGGCTTTCCTACCACTGTCACAGGTTGTCTACCCCTGTCCTGAAATAACCAGGGTCAGATCTCCTCTGCACACAGGAAGAAGCTCCCTGCCACACACAGCCTAGAATGTTTTGTATCAGACAGGGAATACGCAGGGCCAGACCTGAAAACTGTGGGCAGTTTGATCGGGGTCCAGGAAAGCAGAAATTTCTGGGCAAACTGTAGCCCAGAATCTGAGTAAGGTGTGACCCTAAGCCTGGCTAGATCTTTGACTCAACAGCCACAACATTCATAGGCCGAAGTAAGAGAAGGAAGTAGAGAGACGTCTAATTTACAACCGGATCAGGATCCAGAACTGAATTTGATGAAGTGGCATTTTACCCACAAAAGCTAATGTGATAAATAAATTTGTTAGTCTTTAAAACTGTCATAGGACTCCTTGTTGGTTTTGCAGAACTGAATCTGGCTTCCTCTAACTGCGGGATGCTTTTGGACCCAGGGTTGGTTTCATTTATTAAAGAGATGGAGGCTAGTGGTAAAATTCAGACCCAGAATGAAACTTCCCCAGGAAGGGTATGGGGTTTGGCTCAAAGCTCATCTAAAGAGGTTGTGCCTGCACTCTCCGAATAAAATAAATGCCTTGTAGCCTTTGAGGAAGGTGAATCTGATCACATCTTCACTTACAATGTGGCTAGGCTAAATTCTCCCCTCTGCTGCTTGGTCACCTTGGTCCTGATGGATTTTATCCCCTGCTGTTCCAGTCTTGGCCTCTGGCTAGGTGACACTGGCATGTGAGCTGAACCACAGTCACCACTTTAGTTTAAAACCTGAAATGCTGATACTTTAAGAGGGCAAAGAGGGATACAGACTCCCCATTGTTTTGCTTGTTAACTCAAGAACGTATGCCAATTTCATTTCCCTGCTATCAGAACTGTCTGTGCCTTTGGCCTGCTGAGCCAGTCATCAGGGAGACTCTGTTTCTGCTACATGCCTGCAGAAGAACAAACAGGTGGCAGAAAACCCACAAAGGAAACATGTCCAATAAACTCAGGAGCTTCTGTGTTTCCTTGTCTCCCTGCGTGCCAGTCTCAGCCTTGACAAAGGGATGTCCCCATTTGCAGAAAACTCTGCTGATTTTTAGATTTTAAGGTCATTTAAGGTCCACTTGTCTGACCTTTTGTGTAACATCTGCCAGAAAAATTCATCCATTCTGTAGTTTCACCTGACAAACATGAATTACAAGGGTAGGATGAGACCACAACAAATGCCATCACTTGTCATGCAAGCAGACCTCTCTCACACCTCTTTTGAGATGACAGTACGCTTAACCAACCAGAACCCTCTTGGTTAATTTACTTAAGCACATTTTTGAAGGCAGCATTTCAGCATGTCAGGGCTTGTCTAGACTACAGAGCCTTTCCAGATTAGTTATGCTGGCAGAAGCCCATAGCAGAGACAGTGTGAGCCAACACAAGTTCTTCTGTTGGCATAGCTACAGCATCTCCATGACCAATGTTATCGGAAGCACTCTTCCAGCTGCACAGTTGCATCTCTAGACACAGAGGATACTGCTGACCTAGTATGTCAGGTAGGACAGCTAGGAGATGGATTTTTCCCCCCCACAATGACAGCTGACACACCTATGGGGGAAAAACTTGGTAGCAGAAACTAAGCCTTAGAAGTGGCAGCTGCAGGTAAGAGAAACTATTTGCAGTCTTTGATTAAGGAGCAATTTCCTAATTGCTTAAGACCTTTGGTACAAGCAGATATTTTCCCCAGCCAGTTTACAATAGTGTCAACACACTGAGAAGTCAAAAACGCCCCTTTTCCTGAGGTTTGGTATTGTTTACAAGGTCCGTAATCCAAAAACTAAGCTCACCTCAAGCTTTCTCCACAAGCATGGCTGCTCCTATGGTTCCTCCCTCAGAACCACTCAGCCCAAACTCTATGTCCTCACACCTCAGACAGTGAATCTTACATCCTTATTAGGTAACAAGCCCCTGGGTCTCAGGGATTAAGCAGAACCCATTTCACCCTTTTCCTACAGGAACAACACGTGCTAATAGGATGGCATGTTTCAGGCAAAACCTGCTATCCTCTTACATTCAGATTTCTCTAGCAACAGTGGTATGCCTGCATTAGGGGCTTGAGATGTTCTTTGTCACTCTTCCCTGCTGTACACAGCCCAAGTTGGCAGGGGAGTTCTGAAGGACTCTAGTTCCACATGGCTAGTAAAAGCCCTGGATGTGGAATCCTTAATAATCTTGCGGGAGAGAGGAAAAATTTCAAAAACGAATATGGTCATGTAAATACATATTTTAAAACTGTGACTCACTGGGCCCTGGATGAATGACAGCACTGGCACATGGAGTCTTCCACCTCCAGAGAATGATTCTCAGCCAGCCCAGGTTAGTAATGAACATGAGTTACCACCTGATGGCGACTTTCAAAGGGGCAGGCATGTTAGTCTTGTTCAGCAAAAACAGACAAGGAGTCCTGTGGCATTTTTAAAGACTAACAAATTTATTTATTCTGTAAGTTCCCCCATCTTCAAAGCATTTGACACAGTGGGATTTTCTCCCATGAAAGCTCATGTGATAAACAAATCTGTTAGTCTTTAAAAGTGCCACAGGACTCCTTGTTTGTTTTTCATCTAATGGCTGTATGTGAAGCCATCAATGGAATTAGCTGGTCTCACTCAAATTCTTAGCTATCATCACAACTGGCACTAACTGGCCTCTTGGTTGGGACAGGGAACAAGGACTGAATGGGCTACCGAGTCATAGATACCCATCTTAGAAATGCCATCAATGGATCATGTCACATTTCATTCCCTGTAGTGGCAAATATAAGAGAGAAACAAGCATGTGTGAGCAGCTTGCACTGCAGTTGACCATGTTGCGGACAAAGAACACCAGTCTCTACAGGTGAGATGCTAGCACCTTCCTCTGTCACAAACTAAATTACTTCTAGCCCTCCCAAATCTCTACGCTGATTGCCAGAAGGCAAGGGGGAGACAAGGAGCTAAGCAAAGTAAGGTCGGCACATTTAAAGTTCAGCTGTGCTTTTGGGGCAGCCCTCACAAACTACTTCTGTCTGGGAGTAGGCCTGGGAGACACCATGCCTCGGTCGCACCCTTCTAAGACACAATTCTGTTCCTCCCTCCTCCTCAGTGCTGGAGGCAGCAATGCACACCAGGCCTGTGCCCACAGCAAATCACAGCACCCCTGCCGCTGGGTCAGAAACGCTGGCCTAACAGCAGGAGGAGTGAAGCCAAGACTTCACCCATTCCCTGCCCACCTGCACCAGGGAGCAAGTGAGGCGCATCATTTATTCCTCTGTGCCCAAACCCACAGGCTGGTTGGTCCATGTGTGCAGTGAGGCTCTGACTCTTCAGTGTGGGTACAGAGTTTAAGTCAGAATCCAGCGGTTAAAAAAGGAAATGCTCACACAGCAAGGAAGGGCTGGGGCCACCTGAGTTCGGAGATACCCAGACTGGGCCCCCTTGAGTTCTCGGCCAAGAAAGGCTGGAGCAACCCAGCTGACAGGCTTGGCCTATTCCTGCATGGCAGCTGGAAGAGAGAATCAAGCAGAGAGAGAGTAAGGAGAGGGGGTGGGGGTTACAAACTCTACCCTCCCCTGCTTTAACTCCTCTCCAAAAAAGCAAAGGGTGAGATCAGGGCGTAAACAACACAGAGAATTGTTTCAGAGGGATTTTTTTAAAGAGGTTTTTCAGCGTGGCATCTGCTTTATCCGAGGGTGTCCTTTGCAAATCAGGCCTCACTGCAAGGGCTACTTGGAAAGGACTCTGACAATGTCAGGAAAAAGGTCTACAATGGGGGGTCCTTACAATGGGGAAGAGAAACAAAAAAAGATGATCCCTCCCCCACTACTTTAACCTTTTCAGAACAGTAACCAGAAGGCTGGCCTGGATACAGAACAAAACCCAAGCACTTGAAAAGACCCCAAACTCTGCTTCCCAGTGACTGTGTGCGCATGTGCGGTGAGAGCTTCAGCTACGTTTAATGTCCCTTTGCCTGTGCTCGGATCTGACTGTGCCATCCCAGGAACAGCTGGGGACATGCAGCAAGGAAGACACAGAGATCCTATCACCGCGGCCTCACTAGCCACTGGAGATTAGTGCTTTTCCCAGGCATATATATCTACCCACATGCTTGCTCTTGGTTTTATTTAATGCCTCATTACATCCAGTCTCCTAGCTGGGTCAGCTGGTCACTGCACAGGAAGAAAAAACTGCCTGGTTTGGAATGGTGGGTTGGATTGGGAAGCCATAGGCAAGTACGGCAGGGAGTGAGTCGCTTATTGTTTTAAGAAGGGACAGGAGCCAGTAATGCAATCTAGAGATTAAAGCGAGGGACTGGGAAATGAGAGTTTTCCCTGGTTTTGCTGCAAACTCATTGCATGACTTTTTCTTTCTCTCTCTCCCCTTGCCAAAGGGGGCAAACAATGCTCTGCATTTCTCCTGCCCCCTTCCTCTGACTATCTCAGGAGATGAATGTCATAGACCTCATTTTACAGAAGAGAAACAAAGCCACAAAAAGGTTATGGGACTTGGCCAAGACCAATTTCAGCACACGGCACTACTTCCCTACCCTTCAGAAGGGCTGTGAGGTTAATGTCACTAATAAACATCCTGCAGCCAATGGGACTGGCCAGAAAAATCAGCAGGGATCCAGTTTCTCCCAGAGAAGCCCATCCAAACTTGTTTAGTAGTGCCTGGTGGAAATGATGCACCACCCTGTACCTGAAATCATAACTTGGACTAAGGTCACTCAGAAATGGTCCCTGCTTTGAGAAGCCAGCCTGAGTTTCTGATGAGTGAGGAGTTTTGTCTACCTTAACATGGGTAAGGGGAGGAGGGTTCCACACCTGCCAAAAATGGAAAGAAGAATAGTTCAGTGATTAGTTTGCTCACCTGAAAGTGAGGCAGCCCGATCTCTGCCACAGACTTTCTGCATGGCCATGGGCAAGTCACATATGGTATGTCTTACCTGCACTCTGAAACAGGATTGCCACTCTGGTAGACATACATGTGGTAAAATGAGTAAAAAGAGCAGGGTAACACGGCAGCATGGTTTGTACAGCGGTCTCTGCGTGCTCACTTTAGATATATTCTGCTGTCTGCAACCATGCTAAGGTGGGTAGATCTACCTGAGCTGCAGTGACACCTTGGGTTTCATCACAGAAATACCTTTAGTTTCTCTGGGTCTCAGTTCCCCATGAGAAAAATTGAGATAATAGTATGGCTGGCTACCTCAGCAGAGTGTTGTGACTATGATAAAACAGTAATGATGGCCATGTATATAGCTTAGATAGAATGGGAATGTGTTGTCAAAGAGCTGTTAGCTAGTCTTCCAGCAAACGGGTGAGCGCTGCCTTCGTACAGCCCAGTCTGGGATATGCAGAACAGGCACGAATCCAAAGGCAACATCTGTTTTACACATGGTATTTTGGGACTGGCTTTCCCAGCGTTAGACGGGCAGGTCCTTGCAGGCATATCTGGCAAGGGGATCCTGAGAGGCAGACTGCTGCCTTTTGAGTGCAATCATTTTCAAAAGCCCAGCACACAGACAAATTAGTTTGAGATGTGGAAAGGTATCTGCTGAACATGTTTTACTGATAAACAGGATTCTACTGTATATCTGAGCCTCCATTATCTGGCTCTCCATATGAACCAAAACACCAGCTGCCTGGGGCTGACAATGGTGGGGTGTGGGCAGACAGGCCTGCCTGGCTGGGGCTTGTGTGGTCAAACCTGGGGGATTGGTGATTTGGTTTGTACAGAGAGCTGGATAATGGAGGCTCAGATAAAGGGGGTTCTATTGTCTATGTTTTTATTATTAAAAAAACAAATTGGTAAAAACTAAAGATTCTCCGTAAACGTGCAAAAAAGTTTCTCTGACTTCTTCAATGGCAAAAACATTTCTAGGATTCCTGCTCTGCACCCACCCTGCGAGTCCATCCAACACACTAACAAGTCCTGCCCTGTCTCTCTCCTTTGGGAATCTCTGAAATGGCCTTCTCCTTTCTTCCATATGCACTGCAAACTCTTCCTCTCCTGCCTGTATCTTGACCCTCACTGCCTCCCACATCCCTTCCATTCTGATCAGTCTTCTCTCCTGATGTCTTTGTTTTGGTTCTGTGCCACGTCTCACATGCCTGTCCATAAAGGGATGGCCTCCAAATGAGAGCATGTCAGGCCTTCCCAACTTCCAGTCACTTCTGACCCTCGCCTGCTCTGCAAAGCATAGCAGTTCCAATAGCCAGCATCCTGCTCCCAGACTGTGTCTACACTGCGGTTTGAGAACCACAGCTGACCTGCGGCAGCAGTCAGGCTTGCAGGGCTCAGGCTCATCGGCTGTTTAACTACAGGGTAGACATTTGGTTTCAGGTTGTAGCCTGAGTTCTGGGTGCTTTCCACCTCGCATGGTCCTAGAGACCTGGCTACTACCTTCAATTGCTTCACAGTCCTAATATGAAACACTACACTGCTCCTACTCCCACTGTCGCAGAAGAAATCTCCCTGTAAAAGGGATTTTTCTGCCAGCAGGAGGCTTAACTGGCAGCCCCCAAGGCCATGAAAATAACTGATTCTGCAGTGGTTCTCGCAGACAGCCACTGCAGCTTCAGCTCTTAGAGGACCAGCAGCGTAAAATCAGCCTGCTGCAATAGCTCTCCTCGGGCTATTGGCAGCAGGCTGATTTCATGCACCACACTTAGTCACTGTGCCGCGACACACTTTCGTGTCGTGACACAGTGATCAAGAACCGCTGGTCTACACAGCAATTAGGCAGGCCCTTTGCCTGAGCCTTGAGAGCTTGAGTCAGCTAGCATGAGCCACCTGAGGGGTTTAACTGCAGTGTAGGCATACCCTTAGACTGTCTCTGCTGCACCAGCTCATACAGGGACACTCTTAAGTGTTCCTTCCCAGACCAGACATATAACAAATGGTCGCTCGCTGCTGTGTACATCAGCTGCAAATTATGTCATCACTCCCACCACCAGCTTAGTTGTGCTGGCCAGCAAGTAGGGGAGGTTTGTCCCCATCCTCTGCTCTTTACTCCTGTGTGCCTGGGCCAATGGTCTGGTTAGCTTGTGCAGGGGTGTGTATGGGTGAGTCTTCTCTCTCTCATATTCTGCTATGCAGACAAATTGCCCAAGCCTGTACAGACGATGCACTTTGGCCCTATATCAGCCACGGCAATATCTCCAAGATAGAGTTGATCTGCCAGCGACATCACTACTCTGACATGTGCATCGCCATCTAGCCAACGCCCAGGGTCAATCTAGGGCTGCATTCTACGCCTGCAACGGGTCCAACCAGCCCCCTTGGGACCAAGTGCTTCCTTGACCCTGCAAGGTGCCAGGTGCTCATTTCAGCAAGAGTCTGGCATGCACAGCTGGTCCTCAGTCTTTGCACAAATTTGCTGGGTAAATACTGGTGACCAGCAGTAACTCGGGAAGCCAGTGGCTTCTCCAGAGTTTCACACAGATGCAGAAGCTTTCTCCCCCAAGTTCCAGCTGCTAGTTCCTCCCTCTGCTGGAACCTTGTCTATAATTTCTTTCCTTCTGACAAACACTGCATCAGGATGTCTCCAAGCTAACAGGGTTCCCATGATGAGTCCTTCTTAAAAGTGAAGGAAATATCTGAGGCTGTCCTGGAAATTTGTTGGGATGGCTCATCCACCACCATGATCCCAAAGATGGCCCATATGAAAACATTTGCTTTGGCTTCCTCCTGTTCACCTCTCCCCTCACCCTGGATTTAGAGTCAGGAGGCAGCGCTGCCAGGTCAGGGCCAGAGAGAACATTGCCTTGATTTACCCAGAGAGGTACAAGGCAGGACACCTGTGACAGCTCCAGAAGGGGCTCTGTGTGGCACAGGCAAATCCCAGAGAAATTATACAGGTCTTCTCATCCTCATGGAAATCCAGCTGTGTCCTCACATACCACTGTGAATTCAATTCTGCACAGTGCAAACAGACTTGCCAAGCCTTTATTGTTCTTACTAGTTGAGAAGTTAGCTACAGAGGGGCAAGGGTCCTGGAGGGAAGAGAGGCATGGAGTAGGGAGCAGCTAAACTGCTTCAAGGAGCTACAGAACTCTACATGTTATGTTTGCCTTCCTGTTTTAGTCATCCCTACTGCTCTAAATTTGGCCTTCTCCCTTAGTCTTTCCCCTCCACCAAGATCCTTATTATAAATGGTCTTGCTTGGGACTCCTTAAAATTCTTAGCTGATCTCTTTTCGAAACAGGGGAGGGGAAAAGGCTTGGGTGGTTATTTGACTGTTGATACATTTTAAGTTGGTATGATACCTTTTGGCTCCCAGCAAATATAGTGCAGACAGATGTTTTGTAAGCTTCTTTCACAGCTCCGCCAACGTACATCAGCCCTGGCCTGCAGCTTTGCTTCCTATCTCATTCTGGCCCACATGCAGCTCTGCCAACTTTGTCCAGACCTGCAAACCTCTTCCAGAGCTGAGACTGCACAACACTCTCTTCAGACTTCAGTTCTTATCTGCATTATTTGTTCCTCCATTCTGGAGCCTTTCCAGAGCTCTTCCAGTGTAGCACATCAGCCTCTGTTATTTCAGTTAATCCAAACAGCTTTGCCAAAGAACTTCAAATCCAGCCCACAGCACCTGGGAAACTCCAGATCTTTGTGCTCACCCCGGTCATGTCTGAATGACGGGTGATTTGGGCATAGCAACCTCCAGCCAGTGAGGAATAAGATACGAACACACAACTCATTCCACTTGTCATCTCGGCAGAGGATATAAACCTGGAGTTCTAACTGGGAGAGGCTTATTTTTCTTCCAGCTTTTGGTTCAGTTTAAAGTTTCCCCTCTTCAGTTCTCTGGATGCCCTTAAGTTTGTATCATTTATCTTGATCTCTTATTACTAGTTTTGGGAGGGGATAATTTTGGGGCAGCAGTGACACCCTGAGAAAGAACTCTTGCAAAGTCTGAAAGTCTATAGGCTTGGAATAACATCCATTATCAATAGCAATGACCATTTGACGCAACATTCAAATAAAGGGAACAATGCCTTATCAGAAAGGTAGGCTCCCTTTGAACAGCTATATTACGATTAACCAGCCTCCAGGTACCATATACAAGGGGAACGACCTGTAGAGAATCTGTCAGGCCTGGTCCACTCAAATAGTCCCACAAATAGAAGTGCCACAGCTTGCTTTTCTACACAATTGAGGCCTGATCCACTGTTACTGAAGTTAATGGATGACTCCCTTTGGCTCCTGTGGAGACTGGATCAGCGGCTGGAGAGCAAAGACATGGCCCAGTGGCTTGACTACCAAATTATAATCCTCAATCTCTCCCTGTACTTCTGAATGAACCAATTAAGATTCTGCTTCAGTTTCTCCATCTACACAGTGGAGAGAATATAGGGTGATCAGATGGCAAGCATGAAAAATAAGAATGGGGGTGGAGAGTAACAGGCACCCATATAAGAAAAAGCCTCAAATAGCAGGATTGTCCCTACAAAATCAGGACATCTGATCACCCTAGTGGGAATAGTAGGAAAAAGCCACTACCACATAGCTATGGTTGGGAACTCAGTTTCCAACAGGAGCCCAGTTTTTGCCCCCCCCCCAATGGAATATTGGCTTTAAAATTGTTACATGTCATCTGTGGCCAAGGTGGGATTTTCAAAATAATTGGGACAAAGGCTTCATTCATTGTGAGACATTGAAATACAGCCATTCCTGAGATTTCTGTGAATTCTAGAAGGCTTTTTGTTGTCCCATTCCGTAAAGGAAGAAGGGTAAAATCTTAGATTACTACAAAGATTTTCAGACTAGACTTCATGAATGAACAATGGCTACTAGAACACTCACAGAGTTCTGTGGAGAGATGATATGATGTTGAACATTATTTCTAGGTATTAAATATATATTTAAAGCTAGGTGTAAATATCTGACTCTCCTATTGTTAACCCTCTTGCTTCCTAGATTCTTCTAATTGAGATCTAATGCATAGGACTAAATTTCAGTTGATGATTAAACTTCATTTTTGGATGCCATTTAGGCAGAAAGATCAGAATTGCAAATTTGGCTTTGGCAAAGCTATTCTGGTTTTGCCAACATTTTCTGGTGACACTGGAAACTCCTAGATGGATAATGAATTTTAGCAATAGCTATCACATCTGGGCTCCTAACCCGTGGCTCTTAGGAGCTCTGAGAGCTACATCCAACAGAGATGAACAGACTAGGTGGGCATTCTGCCGACTCTCCTATAGCCGTGTCACATTTTGCAGGAGCAAGGGCCCTTTGAGAAGCATATTTAGTATTTCCAACAGTTTGGGACAACATCATCAACCATTATGGATCTCCTAATGGATTCCAGTGACTGGTAGTGAATGGTGAGTAGGAACTGAGAGCAGAGCCAGGCACCAAACCTTACCTTTTTTCTTACCAGTCCAGGTGCAATCAGTTGGAACATTTTCACAGGAAACTAACTGACACGTTGGGACTGAGATAATGCACCCAAAAAATGGTGAAAATATGTTCATTGCCTCAGTGACATGCTTGCTACTGTTCCTACCACCACAGGACAAGGATATATAATTTCTTTTGAAAGTCTGGGTGTCAAGGTGACTAATTACACATACATTCACATAATTTAAGACCGCATCTATATAATGGAGTGACACATCAATGGCACAGACTTACAGGGGAAACTGATAAGCAGGTGATACCTTCACCACAGGCCATCAGCTGGGACACAGTCAATGACCTGCACCAAAGCTTGTCCTATTTACAACATAAGCTAAGGCAGCGGTCCTTAACCTTTTGCCGGCTGTGACACCCTTGGTGGCATATAATGACCCTACAGGACACACCAGCCAAATCCAGACATCTCCCTGGTTTTCCATGACACCGTTACCACTATGTGGTGACAGAGTACGTATCCTGACACAGTGGCTGAAAACCACTGAGCTAAGGGATTGTTAGCTTGTAGAAATGGTAGGTTCTTAACCTCTCTGTGAACAAGTTGGGGGAATGTGCCACTTAACTAGAAGTACTATAGAAGCCAGGTGGTTATTTTGGAGGCAGAAAAGCAGAAGACAGCAATAAGAAAAAGATGGGGCTCAAGGCAGTATAACCCAATGAAGTGTGTGTGTGTGTGTGAGAGAGACAGATAAAGAGAATCAAATATTTCTTGCAGATGGGAGGGTAACTTGCAAATGGTAAGTCACCATGGTAAGCACATGCCTATAGTGAACAAGATTCTGTGTAATGATGACCAAAAGGTTATTGAACTTACATAGGAAAACTTGAGAGAGACCATTCTAATCAACATATTAGACCATATGAGAGCAGCATCGTCCCCACTAAAGGCTGTGAATTTACTTATAAAAACTCATATGTCCATGGCAAAGATAGCTTAGAGCTTACCACAAATACTCTCAGTTCTGCAAACTTTAGGTTCACTGTTAATACAGTGGTATCAACAACAACTGTATGAATGGCAAATAATTTTGTTTCTCAGTTACCATACAATCAATGGTATCTACTGCAGTGTCAGATGTTGTGGACAATGTAAACCTCTAGACACCTTTTGCCAAATTAATTACAATGGGTACTGAGGTACTATCATTTTATTAATAAAAAAATAGCATCTAGCTCTTTTATTGCACCTTATATAAATAGATCTCAAAGGCAATCACAGAATCTCTCTCTCTATTTTACAGATGTAGAAATTGAGGCAAAGGTTGGGGAAGTAGCTTTCTCAATGGTCACCCACCGGGCCAGTGGCAGACCTGGGAAGAGAAATCAGATCTCCAACATCCTACTCTTCTGCTCTGACAATTGGACAAGATGACCTCCCTGTAAGAGGAGAGACTTGACTTGAAGAAACTAGTAAGGAGGCATTTCAAAAGGAAGTGAAACTGCTATATCTGTTGGGAGCTTCCAGGCTTGACTACAAAGAAAGAGAAACTGTTGATGGATGCTCTAAGGAAAGAGTTTGAGTATCTTTAGGACCTGGTTACTCATCTGTTCTCCTGCTTTTGCTACCTAAGTAGGCATCATGGTGCTCTTCTGATCTTACTGCTACTCGAAAGGAAACTGATGGGTACAGGTGCAACTGTGTCTTTTCTTGACTGGACAGTTGGCACTACAGGGTAGCAAGCAGCGTCTTCCTTAGGAGCATGGTCTAGGCCAGGACTGAAAGAGATCTGGTGCACTGACACTATGCAGCCCAATCTTCCATAGCTTTGGGGACAGAAAGAGCCACAAGGTCTGTCTGTATCCAGAAGCACCAATAAAGAATTCCCTTTACAGTCAGCAGGTCAATCAGAAAGGCTAAGACACAAAATGAGTTACACCTACCAAGGGACATAAAGACAGTAAGAAAAGGTTCTATAACTACTTCAGGAGCAAGAGAAAGATAAAGGGAAGAGTAGGTTCACTACCTAGCAGGAAAGCAGAACTGATGACAGATCACACCAAGCAGGTAGAGATATTAAACACCTGTTTCGTTTCAGTCTTCTTGAAAAAATTAATTGTGACCATAGGGTTAACACAATTAATATGAACAAAAATGGGAAAGGCACACAAGCCCAGATATGAACAAAAATAAATTTAAGAATAGGTAGATCAATTAGATGCATTCAAGTCAGCAGGATCCGACAAGGGTACTTAAGGACCTAGGTGAAGCAATCTTGGAATGATTAGCAATTATCTTTGTGAAACCATGGAGGACAGGTGAGGTCCTAGAAGACTGGAGAAGGAAAAACATATTACCTCTTTTTTAAAAAGGAAAACAGAGAAAACTAGGGAATGAAAAACTGAACAGCCTTGTTTCAATACTTGAAAAGATATTGTGACAGATTTTTAAACAATCCATTTGCAAGCACCCAGAGAATAATGTGGTAAGTAATAGCCAACATGGTCGTGTCAAGAACAAACCATGACAGAGCAACCTAATTTCCTTCTTTGATAAGGCGGAAGTAGTAGATGTGAGATCTCTTGATTTTAGACATAGATTTTGACACATATGATATGCTCATAAGCAAACAAAGGAAATGTGGTCTACATTAAATCATTAGAAGATGTGTGCACATTTGGTTGATGTACTATGCTCAAAAGATTCATTATCAATGCTCTCCATCAAGATGGAAAAACATATCTAGTAGGGTCCTGATGGAGTCTGCCCATGTTTGGTACTAGTCAATATTTTAATTAGTGATTGGATAATAGATTGAAGAATATTCTTAGAAAGTCTGTGGATGAGCCAATGCTGGGAGGAGTTGTTAGCATATTGGAGGCCAGGATTAGAATCCAAAATGACCTTGATAAATTGCAGAACTGGTTTGAAGTCAACAAGATGAAATTCAATAAAGCCAAGTGCAGGTATTACACTTACGAAGAAAAATAAAATCAAATGCACAAAGTACAAAATGGGGAAAAACTGGCTGGGTTGTAGCACCATTGAAAAGGATTTGTGAGTTCTATGCATGAGCCAACAACATGATGCAGCTGTGAAGAAGGTTAACATCACTGTGGGATATATTAGCAGGAGTGTTGAATAAGACACAAGCAGTGACTATTCCCCTCTTCTTACCATCTGGGAGGCCTCAACAGGAGTATTGTGTTCAGTTTTGGGCGGCACATTTTAGGAAAGATATGGGCAAACTGGAGAGAGTCCAGAGGAGAGCAATGAGGATCAAATGCTCAGAGAACTGGAGCTAGAACAAACAGTAGAGTAGCTGTAGTAACAAGGCTAGGACACAGCAGAGGCTGAGCTATGTCATGTACAAACCCATCTGAAACCCACAGGTGCTAAAAGAATATTAACAATAACAATGGGAGGGAGGGGAAATAACTTGCTGAAGAGAGACTCAAATGCTTTCCCAATATACTGTCAGAGAAGACGGGACATCATTACAGGACAGATTGTTCTGAACTTTGCCATTTTCTTCTTGCAAAATTTTTGGGAGACTGTCTGGGGAATGAGCAACTCTTAGGATAATGTTGATCAGGATTAAACACGTGTATTTTGGTGCCTTAAAAACTATGTCTTGGTGATGTCTACTGAACTGTGCCAACAATGTGTGTGCGCTTGTGCGTATTTTTGTATGCTTCTTCCTGTAGGAGGTGGAGGAGAATTAGGAAACTAAATTAAAATGCAAAAGAGCTGAAACCATATGTACAGCCCACTGCAGAACAATGTTCTTCCTTTTTTTGTACTCTATAGGACACTCAGCAGCAGGGTTCTTCTCTGGATATAGAGCAGCTTGCAGAAGGTTGAAGGAAAAGCACATTGGTGAGGAGAAAAAAGGACATTTTCTCTGCTTCTAAACATTTACAAAAGTGGACCAAACAAAATCATTTTCCTCTCTTGAGACACTTGTAGGGCCTGCAGTAGGATGACTTTTCTTCAGCCTTCCATAAGACCATTATAAGAAAGAAGCAGCTCTTCTAGGAGGCAGGGGGCTGGGGGAAGATATTTTGCGAAAGCTGGAGTTATGTTTGATAATTCAGTAGCAATGATCAGAGTGCTGAAAGCCTGGTTGTAGTTATTACAAATAAATAAAAAAATAGAAATTTAAGAGCATCTCTTTAGTTTGCAAGAAGATTTAAGAAGCTTTGCCATTTTGCTTAAAATGCAAAAGACAAGGGTATAAATTCAGCTTAACATACTAACAATCCTTAATGGCAATTTTTATGAAACCATGCTATATTTAAGATGTATTGGTGGGACATTTTTATATATCTAAAGCTGCATACCGTAGGTTTCTTATAAAAAATGTTTTAGCACACGTTTACTGTCTTGCTGACCTGAAATGTAAGTTACCACTGTTTGTGTTTTAAAGTGTACTTCTTTTAAATGCAAATCTTAAGTCTTCATTTCCTTGGTTTGTAATGGTGGGTTCATTGTCTTAAATAACTATAAATGTATTACAAGGGTGATTATAATTTTTTTTATCTTTAAGTTACTGATGTGTGTTTTCCACTTCAGCTACCTGGGATTAATCTGCTCACTCACTCAGCTCAGAAGGTTGTGAGAGAGTTATTGGGAGTTTAAGAAGTGCTTTGAAGATGGAAACCACTATAGAAATACTAAGTATTATTCAATCAGATGAGCTATTTACTGATCCAGAGAGGCAATAAATAGACACTCCAATCTGGCATAAAAAAAATGAAAGAACAGAATTCTTCTTGGAGTGACAGATAGTGCAAGATGCCAAGAAAAGTTCCACAAATAAAGTGATCATGAAACATCATTTAAGGTCAAAGAGGGGAAGAGCTCCATCCCTGCTAGAAGCTCCCATAGAGAAAGATCCAACTTTAGGGCAGTTGGGTAAGGTGGGGTTTGAAATTACACCTTGAGTCGGCTCCCAGCATGCAGCTCTCAGTCCCTCCCCTTCATTAATTTTATGCAACCTGAACTGCCATACAAGTCTGGCTAGCAACAAGACAATCTGGCTCCCAAACAAAGATACACACAAATCTCTCCTTGTTTAGAAAGTTCAGGCTCATAACATAACGACATTTTGATGGACTACCCTTCTGTATTCTGGTGGTTCCTAAAGGCACCAACTGAGATCTCAGTCCTATGGTGTTTGGACCTGTACAAACACACAGGGTATGTCTACACTTGCAAGTTAGTTTGAATTAAGGAGGCTTAATTTGAACTAACTTAGTACCTGTCTACATTAGGCTTTCATTAGCTCGAACTAAGGAATTCCTTAATTCAAACTAATGAAAGCTTAGTTCAAACTAGTAAGACCTGCTGGTAGGTTCAAACTAAGCCCTTACTTCGATCATTAGTTTGAACTAAGATGTATTTAGACAAGGATTAACCCTTAGTTCAAACTTAATAAGTTAGAACTAAAAGCAGGTAATTCAAATGAGCAAAGTGGACTAATCTGAACTAATGTTAGTTTGAATTAGTCCACATTGTTAATTCAAACTAATATGTTTGCGTTTAGTTTGAACTAAACTCAAATTTATTAGTTCGAATTAACAAATTCAAACTAACTTCTAGTGTAAACCCAGCCATAAGGAAAACGAGTCCCATCCCTGAAGAGAATAGAATAGGATCAAATCATAGGGTTGCAAGGGACCTCATGAGAAGCATAAAGTCGTAATTAGATAAGAGGGGAAACAAAGGAGAAGTGACTCACTCAAAGTGACATGCAGGTCTGGAACTGCATCTCACGCCTTCTGCCTCCCAGTTGAGTGGACCAGGCTAACATGAGACATATCTTCACTTCCTGTCCTAAACTGTTGTATGGCAGTGGCAACATTGCTGTGCTGGTGGAAGCAACTCCTATGCATATAGACATTCTGAAGGACTTTAAAGCCATTTGGGATGAAAAGTGCTGTCTCAGGAAATGATGGTAGAAATAGAGCTAGCTAAGGAGAAACACATGATAGCTCATTGGTTACAAGCCTGCATCTCTCTTAGCCTTAGGATCTTTTGCTGGGGTGGAAAAGAAATGGAGTCCCCACACTATCTGCTCCCAGTTTAAGGTGGAAGACAGGAGATAACCAAGGCTGGAGATCAGGCCTTTTGGCTTCTGCAGAGCTGGTGAATAGGCACATAGTCTATAGGACCAAGGGAAGATGAGGCCTCTTCCAATTAAACATAAATTGTCCACAGGAGCAAGAGCCTTGGGACTAGAAACTCTGGCTGTGTGCAGGCAACACAGGGCATCGGAGGAATATCACTAGACATGGTGTGGTAAGAAAGGACTTCTGCTCCAGAACGAGGCGTGCATGCTATTCTGCTGCAGTACCCAGGGGGACTGCGCAAGCTGCAGGCACACCAAAGCACATAAATATACTTCAGTCCTTGTTACTATTCTTTATGTAGTGCTGCAAATGAACACATGGCTGCAAAAAACAGCAAGGATCTATCTCATCTGTAGGTGGACAGTGCCATTTAAGAGGCAGATATTACAGTCACATCACAGAGGCGAGGAGACATAATTAATACACAAAACACTGAGATCCTCAGAGAGTATTAGGATGGCTATCCCATCATCATCCCCCTCTCCAATACTCTTTCTAAAACATTTACGGATGGTGGCTGGGTAAATTCACTCCATCTTTTACATGCCAGATACGAGCCTCATTTGCTGTCTCTAGATACCTGAACCCCAAAGCCAGGCTTCGGGACAGATCCAAATGAATGACTTATCTCCCAGGCTCAGAATCTCTTGGGACTGTTGCTTACACCCAGCTATGCTCCTTTCCTGCCCTCCATTTGGGGAATTCCCAAGACTCTGCAGATCACCCCACTGCAGACCTAAAATACCAAAATGTATCCACATAGCGAGAGACAGAGCAGCTTCCAAGTAAAACTGTAGTGTTAATGGCTGTACAAGAGGCCCTTGCAACTGATGGATGATTTGTAATGTGCGTTTTCATCTATGTCCTATCCTGCACTCAGAAGCCTCCCCAGGACTTGAAATTAGGGAGGTGTAAGAGGGCTGTTAGGGAAATCCCTGACTGCACTAACCTGCTGGTGCTTATGCAAAGAAAGGTTTGGAAGAGTTTATCTGGAAAGTTGCAGTGATTTGGGAAAAGGAAGGCAGGATCTAACAGAGTTGCATCCAAAGCTTGGGACAAGGAACTTGCTGGTAGCCAATTGATGACCCTTCCTGTCTGATGAATACGGCTGATGATCAGAACGTTTGTGAGCTCAAATGGTGCAGCTCATTCTCTGATGCTGTCAGCCAGAGCTACACCTTCGCTCACTGCTTCTAGGTAGCCTTAGACATCATCCTTCTGTGTATCTTTCCCATTCCACCTTTTTTTCCATCTTTTTTCTTTAGGCTGTATGCTCTTTGGGGCAGATGCCTGTCTCTGTCTATATACAGCACCTAGCACAGTGGGGACCTGAACTTGATTAAGGTCTCCATGGTTTACTGTAAGGACTTTCAAAATGTGGCTGACAAAGTGTGCGAGCATATGAGTGTAAAGCCATGAAGGGCACGTGCATATTTGCATGTGATAGTAAGTGCAGGTGTCTGGGGCTTGGAGCATAGCTCCCCTCTCCCACAGAATTGCTTAGTCCACTTAACAAAGGGTTACTAAAAGGAAAGGTTAATATGCATTATCTGGGAGCCTAAATCACAGCAGACATATCACTGGAGGTGCAGGGGGTAGCCAAGACACAGTCTTGGCACAGGGTTTGACACTTTGGTAGGAACAGTCACAAAGTGTATGGACCATCAGCACAGCAGCTAGTCTGCACTGCAGCCAGCTGCCTCCCACTTGCTTCTGTCCTACGTAGGGAGAAGGCTGGGTGATGGGTACTGTGTCATACCCTGGAGAAACCAGGCCTTACGAAAGAAGGAGGAGACATGGCAGAGTAGCAAAAAAACAAAGAGGAGGGGCAGGCATCAACATCAGCAAGAGTCAAGGAGTTTCTTGCAAACTCAGTCAGCAATTCAGAGGAAAAGCCCAGTGAGTGTGAAGAAGTTTAAAAGGGTGCTAGTCACATGCTGAGGGATCAGGAGAGAGCAGCACAGGAAGAAAATGAACTGCGTGATGCAAGCAACAAACAGAATGCTTTATTTAAGCTGAAATAAGTGGTTGAATTGCATGTGGTTTTCAGAGTTGAAAATGAAATGTGACCAAGGGGTGAAATTCACCCCTCTGTAAAGTCTTAAATGGTGCACGGGTGATGTACTGGCCCTCTGTGTTTGGGGCAATTTGTGATGAAACAATTTCTCATAAGAAAATGCCAGGTTGTCAAAATGCCTAGGCTTCACAAGTGCGTGTGAGTTTTAGGAAACTAACTAACTAACTAACACAACCCACCAAGTTTCTCAGGTACAGGGGGGAATTTCTGGTCAGAGACAGCCATCACAGAATAGCCAACAGTGAACTAGGGAATCCTGGAATGTCGGATACTCAGGCTAAAGTACCTCACCTAAATCAGGAAGGTTTTAGCTTGGCCCTGGGTCCCTCCCAGCCCAGGTAAGTGCTCTAACCAGAAAGGAAGGAATATTGTGGAGTTAGGCTGTCTATTGTTTTAGCTTGTTGTGGAATGGAAAAATTTTCACAGGCTGGAAAAATCATTTCCTACTTAGCTCTAATAACAATGCCTCACACAGTGGGATTTGAACCTGGGACTTCCAGCACCAAAGCACTGCTTGAGCTAAAGGAGAAATGCCATTGCCTGGCTGTGATAGAAAACCATTAACCACCTCCACAGGGATGAGCCACTCAAGAGAAACAGAACCTACTCATGGCATGAGTGTTACATAGATACACAGGGACAAAGACAAGCAGTGAAGACAACCTGCCAGTTTATGAAATGTAATGACACTGGAAACCTAAAAAAAAGCACTCAGCAGTTCATCTTCTGTAAGGCGTGCTCAACTGCCTCCTCCTCTCTGGAACCATCCAGGTTTGGCAGCATGGCATGGAAACATAGTGAAGATTGTTACAAGACGCAAAGGCTTCTAGAGTGTGGAATATGCCCAGCCAAATTAAGGGAGGGAAATCTGACAGGAAAGGAATGCAACACAGAACAAAAAAATGAGGGTGCTGGTCACTGCAGGGCTCAAAGGAAATAAAGGAGGGCATAGGAAGTGTAGGGAGGGAGGGTGGTATAAGAAAATAGCTGTTGGAGTCACAGGAGGCAGCATGTAGGCAGTGAGAGGAATTACACAGTCTGTGCAGACAGACAGGCAGTGATGAGAAAACAAAATGAGAACTATATGGGCTTTGGACTCTATAGGGGCCATACCATACCAGAATCAGCGTTACCATATGTCTTGATCTATGGCTATGGGGCTATAAAAAAAGAGAAGGATGGAGGGAGGGAAAAGGAAGGTCTGTGCAGGTAGGCCGTAACTTACGTGGCAAAGAGTGAAGGGATCTTAGTGGAAATCAGAAGGCAGCCAACCAGCATGGAAAGAACAAAAGGGAGATCAAGTATCCTCTGAGGCCTCCGACAGCTGCGTCCAGTCCTGGTGACGTGGGAATGGGATCCAGGCTGATTCCGTCAGTTTAGAAACAGTAGCAGTTTCAGGAACGGCCTTGTCCTGGAATGGCCATTCTGACTTCTGTAGGTGCCAATCCGGTTACCAAATGGAGGGATGTTTGTATGGAAGTTCCCCTTGAGCATTTCAGAGCTCAAATGTTGCAGCTCATTCTCTGATGCAGTCAGCCAGAGCTAAACATTTGCTCACGGCTAATAGGCGACCTTAGACTTCATTCTTCTGTGTGTCTGTCCCATCACACCCTTTTTCATTTTCTCTTTAGACTGTATGCTCTTTGGGGCAGGGGCCTATCTCTATGTACAGCACGTAGCACAATGGGGCCCTGGTCTTGATTGGGGTTTCTGTGTTTTACTGCAATACAAGTACTACTAAGAATTAACAGCTCCTAGGAACTTAACAGGAGAAATTCTTAGAAAATGCTCCCTTGACCATTACACACGTACCATCACAGCTTCTGTCCTCTATAGCTAGCTTGGAAATAAAGATACCTCTGAATGTTATTGAATGCTGCTATAGACTGCCTGATTGCGGGGGAGCAGGGTGTAGTGACTCTTCTTAAGAGACATAAGGAGTAGAATTTCTTTTTCTTTGCTAGTTTCCAGAACATACAGAAATAGGCTGTTACTATGGGGCAGGATGGGAGAGAGAACAGGGAGGTCACTGAAGGTTTTTTTTTTTAATCGGTTGTTTAATATTTAAAAACAAAATAAATGTTAAGAGCAAACAGCTGCATTTTGTTCTGTATCTTCTTTCACCCAAGTGTGTTAAAATGGTTTATACACATTCAGTAATGAAGTTTCATCACTGCTTTGATCGGCACAGATGTCCTTATTTTACAGAAGGGCTAACTAAGGCCTCAAGATGTGAAGTGACCTACCCAAAGTCACACTGCAGCCTATTGGGATACCAACAAAGAACTCCAGAGTCCTGAATCCCAATACCATGGACTCTAACTCATGGGTAGCGGCATTTACAGACCAGCAAGCTTTCCTGGAAATGTTTAAGGAAACAGTTCCTTTCACAGGAGTAGCTACGTTAGTCTAGTCCAGCAAAACAAACAAGGAGTCTGGCAGCACTTTTAAAGACGAACAAATTTATTTATCGCATGAGCTCATGCGATAAATAAATTTGTTCATCTTTAAAAGTGCCCCCAGGCTCCTTGTTAGTTCCTTTCACATAAGCCACTGGCTAATTTACTCGGTTTTCCCACCTGCGTATGACAGCATGTTGGATTTTGCTGGTAACTGAGCAATTTGGATGGTACTTCCCCATGCTCAAAAGAAATGCAATTAAACTAAATTAAAATATGATAAATGGATAAACCCAATGACAATGAAATGGCCTCACTTTAAAAATCATTTGGAGGAGAAGCAGAAGACTTTGGTGACTGTTAATTAAATCTGATTGCTGCAAACTCCACCAAAGCTGGCCACCGCACCAATGTATAAGGGCTGCTGTATACAGTGAGCTGCGCTTTCTGCACACAAATTACAATAGGGATTTATATTTGGGAGCGTGCTCGGCCAGCATAACTGTCTGTTTAGGTTTGCTCAGCTTGGTGGGAAGAACAGGTCCTATTTACATACTGGAGGCTGCTAACTGGGTTCAGTGTGTTGCCCCTGTGCCAGGCCCTGTAACTGAAACAACTGCAAGGAAAAGAGGGAGCAAAAGAGACAGCAACCCCCCAACGGCAGGAGTAAGAGGAGAAAGGAGGAAAGCAAGCACACCCTTATTTGCCACTTCCCCTCTCCTCTCCTGTCTCTGCTGAGAAGCGGTTAATAGGTTTGCAAGGTTTCCACCCGTCCAGGACTGAGCCTTTTTTCCTCCCCTTTCGAGTGCCCCCTGCCTTCCTCTTCCAGTGACTGGGAAGCTGTGACTGCTCTACAGGGCCGACACCTCGGCTGCTCTGGAAACCCATGAACTGTTTGAGAAAGGTCAGTTGGCAGCCTCTGCAGCCCTTCTCATTTTGCTTCTCTTCATGCACAACCTTGGACGGTGCAGGAGCCCCCTCTGTCGGGGAAATGCTGGAGCTACTAGTCCCCCCTCCTTTGCAATCTCTTCCACTAACCCTCGCCTCCCCAAGGCCAGCTGCAAAGGCTACACCAGGCGAATGAAAGAGTCATGGCTGTAGAGGTCAGAGAGGGCCTTGTAGAGCTCCAAAATCAGGCTGAAGGACTAATGTGCATAGCAATCATGTCCCTGATGCAGAGGGGGCTGATGTTCCCACTTGGTGGATGGGTCATGAGCTTCCCACAGGGCAGCACCAGAGGCTAGAGATATGCTGCATGGCATAGACGTGGCCAGGCCTCAAGCAGGAACCCTGGGTGGAAGAAGCCATCTGAGATGGAATCAGTTTCAAATCTACCCCAGGAGAGCTGTTTTTGCTGGGGGGTCCAGTTGTTGTCTTGAGCTTGCGAGGAGTTCCAGGAATTGATACCTAGAATTATTCCTATTTCTAGTCAAAGGTTTGACCCCAAAATCTGAAAGCATAATTTGATTAGCTTTTGTGCACTGCAAAAACAACAAGATTCCTGTGTTACCTTCAAGACTAACAAATTCTTCAGGCATAAGCTTTCATGGGCTGCCAACGTTTGTTGGATGCAACTGATGAAGTGGGTTGCAGCTCATGAAAATTTGTGCCTGAAGAAATTTTTTAGCCTTTAAGGTGCCACAGGACTCTTATTGTTTTTGCTGCATACCATCTAACATGGTGGCTCCTCTGGAACCTCTGCTTAGAGTGCTACATCATTCCCTACAGAGATTTCTGCTGGGACAAGCCGGGATCAAAGTAGCTGTGAGCTCCCCACAGCTTCTGACACTGTGCAAGTGGATCTCAGACTTTTCTGCACTGGGTCTTCCTCTTTTTGGCCTGGACCCCAAAAGAAAATCCTCATTACGCATCCAGTATCTAGTCACAGTGCCGCTCTCTTGTAGCAACCAGCCATCTCCCCGGTCACAACGACTGCACTGAGAACCCTACATCTGGCTATTCCCTGGTTGTGTGATACTACATCCATGCTGAGCTCCACTCTACACAGCCATCAGAGCTCCTCACCCATGACAAACAAGTGTGGAAATAAGGAATAAAAAAAACCAGAGGATCTAAAGGCAATTTGTATGCACCTTGGAATAACTGTACTTTCTCCAGAGTCCCGGAAGCACTTTCATCTGACACATAACATTATTCATTTTCATTTGGAGAAGTTTCTGCGTGCAACGAAAATATCTCAAGCTCAGTAATGAGGCAGGAAATCATGCTTACGTAGCTGAGCCAATCCAAATCAGTCACATCATTCAACTTCCCAATTCTTACAGAGTACGACCAATAATTGGAGAATAAATTAAACCTAATAAATGTAGGATTTTGATCATAACTGGTGGGGAGACTGAAGTATAAGCGATTAATGAAGTCATTGTTTCAAAGGTGCCTTGATAGAATTAGTCTCTTGCAAAACATGCAGCATAGGGGGAAATATTGCTTCCTTTTATGGAGCACGAAAATACTCCAGTGGAGTGATTTATGGGTTATAGAGCAGCAAAATTAAAGTGGGCAGCAATTAGGGTTGTTCTCTCGATAACTAAGGGATGAAATGTACAGAGGAGATGAGTGTGGGAATGGATGGGATGCAGAATGGCCAGATGAAGGCAAAATGCCAATGCTACATATCAGAACCTTTTTTTAAAACAAGGGTTAGTTCCCCTTTTCATAAATTGTTATTGGGGGGAAGGAGGCTGTGCTAAAAACTGATGCCATTTAAAATGAATCAAGCCATTCATCACAGCCATAGGCATCTATAATTAGAGCCATCAGGAGTCACAGAAGCAGCGTCAAACGCTCTAACAGAATTATAGAAAAGGTTGGCCCATTTTATTACTAATATTGGTAGAAAAGGGGAATCTGACCCCACGCTCAAGATATCAGCTGATTGCTGGTGCAGAAGATGGGAGGCAAGAAGGAATTTCCCCAGCCCATGTATCACGTTCCATAGTTGGAGCATTCTTGCACTGCTTGGGCAGCCGGGTTCTCCTACCTCTGTCCAAACTAACCCAGCTGTTTTCCTGCTTTTCCCCTCCACATGCACCCTTCCAACCCACACACTGTTGAAAGCCAGGCGTGTTCCCAACAAGCCCAGACATGCCTGCAGAGGCTTGCTTTCCCCAGACTCCCTCGGCTAATACAGAATGAGAGCACCGTGAAGGGACAGAACAGCAAAGTACCAGGAAGAATGAACTACTCCGAAGAGTTCTCTCCAGCTCCCTGCAGCCCATGGTGGGAGAGAGCTGCCATCTCTGACTTGGAAGGGGCCCTTTTTTTGCAGTGCATTTATAACTCCTAGAGGTCCCTGTATTCAACACTAAAAAGCTGTTGCTATTCCTCTAAATTCCCTCTGATCTGATCTGCAAGAGTTCCACGTATGGCATAATGTCCAAATCAACACACAACTGTCTCTCTTCCGCTCGTCTCCAGGAAGCCAGGTGTTGGGGCAAGAGAACTCTTCTGAGTTTGATGTGGTGTTTGGATGGATGTTAACCTAGCTGATTGCATCTTTTACTTGTGATGCCAGCCCACACCACTCTGTCAGCCGATGAAAAACTTCAGAAGTCATCCTTTGTCTATGTGAATTTTAACAGTGCTCAGGGATGCCGCTGGTCAGGCTTCACACAGCCTGTCCTCTTTTGGGTGATTTATCCCCTGCTTGTACTGAGAGTTAGCTGATGTGAATATTTCCAGTATCAGATCGGCGTGTCATTCACATGCAGTTCTGCCCCCCATTGGCATGACATTGCACACATCACACCAGTGTATGGAGGGTGGCGCCCCCTCATGTGACATGACCTCAAACGCACTGTGCATGCGAGTTAACGGCTGTGGGGGCAGGCCCAACCTGTATCTGGAAGTACCAGAATGTCTACTATTGGAAACGCCTCCAGCCAAGCCTCTAATGTCACATCAGGAATCCCAGTAGGGGTGCACTGAAACAGAAACAACTTCGGAAGGGACTGCGTCTTTACTGAGGCTACCCCAGCCAGCCAAGAAATTTCATATTTGTTCCATTCCTCCTGTCTTTTATGGTGTTTCTCCGCAGTACTTATCCCTAACTATTTGAAATGTTCCTTTGCCCATTTAAATTTATGTAGCTGACAACAATTTGTTTTGACCTTTTCGGGGATATTAATTCCTAAAATTTCAGCCAGGCAGTCAGAATCTTCAGCCAGGTTCTTTGAATTTTACCCTGATACAGTAAGTAACATACAGTGTAGCATGCTAACATTTTATTCTGACTTTTCCATAACAAAAGGTCAAAGAGAAAAAGGAGAAGAAATAGCCTTTTGTGGCTAAATCTGAGACGATGCAAAGGGAAGCTGTAACAAGCAGATGGAGAAGTAAAGGCTGTTAGTGAATGCAGGGATCTATGACAGTAGAGTTCGCAGGGTTATGAAGAAGGGTCCCTTTTGACTCTCTTTCTTCTTAATACCTGTCCACAGGTGACACTTTGGACCTGTTCTTCAGCTTGTGCTGTATAGTGGGGGGGATGAAGATCAGGAATGGGTCTCAGGACTGGAAGAGGAGGGAACTGCAGGTCGGAAGCAGGATGAACTTTTATCAGCACAGAACCCCACACCACCGTCCTAACCACACCTCGCCTCCCCAACTCAAGAGAGATCTGGAGAAGGCGAGCGCAAGACAATTGGCTGCACTGAAATACCAAGAATGGCCATTTTTCAGCCAGGCGCCTGAGATTGCAATCAGAACAAGCTGGGGGAGAGGAGAGCAGGCTGCAACACTACACAACATATGCCAGCTTTCCTCATCCCCCAGACAGGGGCTCTATTCCTGGGAGGTCAGAACATAGATTCTGCTTCATACACTTTGAGGTCAACAGCTTTTAATGGGGGCCAACTCCCACAGAGAAGCACCTAAATCAACCTGCTGTATTTTCTTGCTCTGATATGCTGCTCCTCTGCCTGTCCCCTTTCCCCTTTCTTCATTAGGACTAACTATTATGTTCTTTTAATTCTCCCTTCTCACCCAAAATCTCACTTCAAAGCCTCCTGGTGGATAAAGGAGGAATATTGGGGAAGATTCCACATGTATTTTCCATCCCTGTTTTATCTCCCATCTTAAAATCATTAAAACAGCAGACAAGGGGATGAAAAGCAGTGTTCAGGCCTTGGCAAGAGTCCTAACTCTAAGTTAAGGGGCTCCTCGTGCATCTCTGCCAGGGAAAAGGCAGAGTTTAGGTCAGGCTTAGAGACCATAAATAAGGATGTGTCCACACTGCACCTAGAGTTGAATTTTCCAGATTGTGTAGACATATCCTCACTAGCTCTGATTGAACTAACATGCCACAAATAGATGTGTGGCTGCAGTTCATAGGAGGGGGTGACCCTGTTTAAAACCCAAGGTACACTCAGAACAGCAAGACTGTCTCATAACTTGGGCTGCATTGGCTGTACTTCAGCTTTTCTAGCACGGGTATGTGGTTTATGCTGGCACATGGGTGGAGCGGGACACTAGCCTACTCTTATTTGAACCACTCTATGTCCATTACAGTTTCTAAAGAAGAGGATGAGAACAGGTGGTAGGGAAACATAAAGGGCCAGATCCAACTCCTGTTAAAGCCAGTGGAAAGAGAGCCACTGACTCCACTTGAGCGTTGCATCAGGGACCATAGGTGATTTTTCAAGCGGGGGTTAAAGTGTTGATCACAAATGGTGGTGGGGAGTGGTAGAAACTCCTTCCCCTTCAGTATCACCCCAAACCCATTCCTATGTTATACTAAGAACTTCCCGGCCAAGGAGCATAGGACACATCCCAGCTGCTTCCCCCATTTCTTGCAAGAAGATGGGAAAGAAACTGCTGGCAGGCGCAGAATCCGAAGAAGGAATTTCCTAGGCCAACATCACTACATTACATTGGAGAACTGCACAATCACCATTAACAGCCATCCAGCTCTTGGCCCTTTGCCACCACTTAAGATTATTGATCAGAAATGTCCTAGGTTAATGCCCATCCTGTAATCAACAAAAAAAATGAAGGGCAGGAGTGACTACTACAGGCTGGCAACTGGGACAGCTGTATGTCAGCTTGGCTGGTGGTGCAGAGACCAGCTAAATCAGCTACTTGAAAAACCCAATGAGAGTTAAATAACATGGTTCCCTGCTCCCTGCATGGGAAAGGAGTCCTCCGTAGCATCAGCATGGCTGTGTTTCTGTCTGTCTTTACTTCCCTGGAGCCCCAGCTCAGGAAAGCATCCCTAATCCACATAGCACTTACAGACCCGCTTAGCTTCAGGCATATGTGTAAGGTCCACAACATTTGGATTTAAGGACTTGCCTAAATGCTTAAGCACGGTCCTAAACAGGGATGATACAACTGTGCTGAGCTACTCTGTCACTTGGCTTGCCAGCGGAGTGCCTACATGCGGCTGCATCTGGGGATCAGCTCTGCTTGTTTGGCACCCTTCCCTGCAGATATTTACTCCGTCTGCCTCCCAGTGGGCTAGTCGTCACTAATGGTGGTGAAATTGCCATCGTCAGATCGACCTTCCCAATCAACTGATTGGGTCTGTGAAGACCCGCTCAGTTGGTCAGGAAGCCGATCTGTTAAGACCACCCAAGCAACTGGAGGAGGACTGAATTTAAGGGAGGTCCCTCCCTTCAACTCAGTGCAGTGGACATGCCAGGCCTACGGCAGTTGACCTGGGATACACATGTTATTTTAAGTCACTTGTGTACCCCCATCCAACTGCTGTGAAAAATGGTAGGCAGTGTAGACCTACTCTGTCTCTCAGGGCTCAACTGATCCATCTTCATGCTTGGTCCTCCAGCCAGCTCACTATAGTTTACCCTTTCTGAGGGAGGAGGACATGATTTGTTAACCAAAGTCTCTCTGTACCAACATCCTTGGCAGACTTCCAGTCACATCCCCAATGGTTGGTAGGGGAACCCAGGCCCTCCTCTCCTCTCTGCTCCAGCCGGGGGAACATTATAACCTGTGGCTAAGATCTGTGCTGTCCACACCTTGCTACTGTTTCCCTGGCCTGCTTCCTAGTTTCCAGCTCCATCTCTGCCCACCCTGGCTTCTGAGCCAAGCCTCGTGCTCTCCATAGCCTCAGAGAGTGACTGCAGAGCTGCCTACGGCCCCTTTTTACCTCATGTAATCTGGCTTTGTACTAGTCTGCCCTGCCTGTTCCTGTCCAGCTGAGTTTCACCTTTTAAGGAGTCCTCAATGCTCGCTGGCTCCTTCTCCAGGTGCAGCTGAGGTGGTTCACGGGCCCTCCTAGACACTTTAACACCTTCAAGGGCTGGTGTGGGGTGAGCAAACTGTCAAAGGGGGACTTAAGTATGTGCTTAACTTCGGTGCTGAAACAGGGCCTGGAAGCACATACCTAAGGACTGGTAAAGTGGAGATTTGTACTCACAGAGATGCTTGTTCTTCATGAAAGTAAGCAATATACCTCTTCCTTTTATCCCTGCACTTGCCAACCCACCTGGAGCACACAAACCTACCCCAGCTGGGGGAAACTGGGCAAAACAGGGACTCACTTGCAAAACACAGTTTTCATTGCCTTCTGTGTCTGAGCAATACTGGCTCTGTACAAGGCAACCTTGGGTATTCTCTATCAAAGGGGTGCTAGTGATGGGGTGCCCATTTGAAATAAAAATCCAGCCAACTCCTTTCCTCTGCAACAAATGGAGAGGAGTGAGGAAGTCCCAAGGAAAATATCATGATTACATGCACTGGAAGGGTATAGTTACATAAGCTACACAGGCTCAGGGAGAGGTTCTCCCAGCAAAGGTCAAAGCCATATTGATTTTGTGGAAAGACCCCTCCCTGACCCCACAGTACAGGCCCCCTGACCGGGACAGGCATCAGGGGGATGCTATAGAATATCCATTCATCCCCCATAACCCAAACTGGCCCCAGCAGTATTTCCTATTATGTCTCAATAACCTAATTTGAGCACCCCCAAGGGTCCCCAGATTAATATCTGGGAAAGCACACGGACTCAGTCACCCAATTAAGGTTTAGCCTATCTAAACAGCATGCAATGTGACGTAGCCCCCTTGCAAAAACCAGATCTTCCTTCACAGCAAGCTGAACAAACTGGTGGGGGGGCCACAGGGGAGCAGGGGAATCTCTCCTACTCCTGTATCATGTGAAATGTGACAGAGGAGAGGCTATTTTAATTGGCAAGTACCTCTAATTCTCCATACTTAGTGCCCCCTCCACCCAATAAAAAAAGGACGTAGAGGGCAGACACAGGGCATTGCCTGAAATCATGGTTCAACAAAGAAATGGTGCACTGTCTTGGTAAACTAGGAGTGGGTGGAGGGGAGACTTGTGCACTTCACCTGCTGAGGAGCAAAACATCAATGCACAGCTCAGAAGGAACGGGGCAAAGGGGACTTTAAACCAACTTTTCACCACCTTTACCCTGTCTGTCCTCAAGGGCCACTACAGCCCTTGGGGTACATTAGAGCAGCCCCAACGTCTGCCTTGCTTTAGTACAGCAGTCTTGCTATAGCTTTCAATGGACAGATTCACAGCCCAGGGGAGCTGTAATGCTCAACACTATGGCTACAATCCTTCATGCCTCTGGTTTTGTCCCTAGCGTGACTCCTGCGCTCGAGGCTCAGAGATCAGTCAGTGCATGCCAGCAGTAGGCAATTTCTGTGCCAAAGAACTTCTCCTCTAGGCTGTGGCAGCTCCTTTAGAGCCTCTGAACGTAGCCAGGAGGTGACCAAGGGCCAGGTACTTTCTCTCCCGATGCCTTTCTCGTCGCTGGAAATTATCCAAGCCAAACCCAACAGCATTGTGAAGGACTCTGAAGCAAGAAGAGGGGACTAACTGCAGTACTAAAGACCCACCAACTTCAGTGTCATTCTTCCAACAGTTGCTAAGATCAGATGCTTCCAATGAACACGTCTAATCCTCACCATGGCCTCAGGCCAGTAAGGCTGTTCAGCCCATGCTTACCTTCAAGCAAACAAGTAGCACGGTTGACTCCAAAGGGTCAACTCATGTTTTTAAGGTTATGCACATACTTGAGCTCTTCGCTGGATGGGGGCCACAATTCCCCTGACTGTACACCAAGGGTTGGATTTTCTAAAGAGCTCCAGGCCACATTTCCAAGAGTCCACTGAGGACAGATTTTCACAGGAGCCAAGCTCCCAACATTCACTCAAAGAATTTAACTTTTTGAAATGGAGGGGCACATCTTTGGGGGCCTAACTGGGAGGTGAGCTAATTTGAAAGTCTGGCCCTACTTGTGATTTCTGAGCCCTCTCTAAATTCCAGCTGTATAGATTTACTGTCTAGAACAGTGTCCTTCCATAAAGACCAGTCCATAAAGCCTTTTGTGTAGATGACTTCTGACCTTATGCTACAATCAGTCCAAATTCCATGAGCAGCCTTTCCTCTTGATCCTTTGACAGGATCGACTCTGGGCCCTGAGAGAGCCTTTCTTCTAGGGGAAGGTTTTATAAACTTGGACAAAAGCCTTATTTAATCTTCACTGTAATAAGTTCAGAGCTATTTCAGTTAGGAGAGAGCATCCTATGGCTGTCATTTTACCCACTATCCTTGTCTTCAGTAAAAGCCAGTGCATTCTGAATAGGCGATACAAAGACTTCAATTAACATTGTGACCTTAAAGTGGATGACATACTCCTGGCTCTGTTCTAGTCAGCACACTTTTCAGTTCCTTAGTTTAGAAGTTTTATTGATGGATTTTTCTACTTTTCAAACTACAGAACCATTTGGGAGGGTTGGAGGCAATACCCTAATCACAGATAATGAACTGGAACTGCACTGCGGAAACGTGACTCAATGAAATACTGAGGCATCTGGTTCAACATTGGCCAACAATCTCCTCCGCCTTCTTGCTTTCCAGGATACAAAAATGACATTGATAGGTGGAAACAACTACAGCTATTCCAGTGGGGAAAAAAAATCAGTGCTCTCCAAATGAATGCAACGCCCAGAATTAACTACTTGCTAGATATTATTTCACAACACCTCCCAGAAAGTTTCTTCCAAAAATCTGACCTTTTCTTCAAAGACTTCTCTGTCTTTGTTTTTGTTTTTGATTTTTTGTTTTAAAGAAGCCAACAGCTAAGTGGATTAATGGTCAGGAAAGGTGGCCAGGGAATTGATGTCTTCTTTTTCTTCAAGCACTGGATGCAACAGAGACGCAGCAATGTTAACTTGAGCTTGCTTTCTTTTGGAGAAAGATAGTTTAGTTCTTGGTTTTCTCTGTTGAGACCGTCTACAATGGTGCCAGTCAATGGCTCACAGGGAAATCATGTGCATACAACTGGGAAACCAATTGAGGCCTACTTCATGTAAGCCAACCAAAAGCTGACAGATGGTAACATTTGTTTGGTTCAGATCTGAGGTTGAAGGTTCAACAAACCCCCAAAGCCATCCAGTCTCTTTCCATCCCAGTGACATTCAAAGACTTCTTAAAGTCTATTCTTCATTTATGGAGGCGTCAGTTCAAACATCCCTGTTTGACTGAGGAGTCTGTGAAGACCAACTCAATCGATCAAGAAGTTGAATTATTAAGACCACCCTCGCAATGGGGGTAGCACGGAATTGAAAGGAGGCTGCTCCCTTCGACTCAGCACAGTGGACGAGCAGGGTATTAGGCAGTCAAAAGGATATACATAAGTTATTTTAAGTTACTCGCATATCTCCCTTCAACTGCTGCCAAAAGTGGTAGGCAATACATACTTGCCCTTAAAGTTCTGAAACCAGATCTCCATGAAACAGTTACACACCACTCCTGGACTATGAAGCCTAAACCTCATAAACATCAGATTTCATCATGTATTTAGTCTTTCCTCTGAGGTAAATCCTCTAAGAGCACCATGATGAGGAGGACAAGGAGAAGCTTGGTGCACTGCACAAACCACCTCCCTAAAACCAATAAAACTCAAGACTATTTTTTCCATTCCCAACCAGAAGAGATGACTCCAGGCCATTGGCCAAAGAGCCAGGAAACAGAGTGTCACACAGCTGTGATTACAGGCCATGACTGGTTTTTTTTTTTAAGAAAGCACCAAAAAATAAGCAAAAAAAAGCCCTAAATTAATAATAGCGTACACACATATGCACATGGAGGAGAAAGAGAGAGACATATACAGAGTGATAGATCTCAAAACACTTTACAAGGGACTTCGGTATCATTACCTCTATGCCACTGATGTGAAAACAGAGACACAGAGGAGCATACTGGGTGCTCAGGGCCTTCAGAAATCAGGACTCTGGTATAGTAAGGTGCAAGGAACCTAACCTTAGACAACAATTTCATTAAAATCTGGGCTATAGAGATATATCACTAACCCCTGTGTGACCCTCACTGAGTTTGCTCTGGCTAAATTTTTCTTCCTTTGTGTCCATAAATGGTTATTCATATGATATTAGTTGCACCGCATTCGTGCAGGAGATGTGCTGCTGGAAAACAGTGGTCATTGTATCCGTATTTACATAGCCAAGGCAATCAAGCTGTTTTGAAGTGACTCACCAAGAGCATAATACAACTCTTGCAAAGAAGATTAAAGGGAAATCTTGTCAGGTAACTTGTGACCTGACCAAATAGGGAGCTTTCCAAATCAAGAAGTCCAGCATGAAGGCAAACTCTTTTCTTTAAAGGAACCAGTATTTTTCAATGGGTGCTCACATGTAGGACATGGCACTGTATAGGAGAGGTGAATTTTTAATGCTTACACACTACTTTCTGCGAAAAATTTCCTACACAGTTGTGATCTCACTCTTCTAAAAAAACAAAACAAAACAAAAAAACCTAGTCCTGGTCTACTGCCCACATGCCATCTTCCATCTGAAAGCCAAGGTCTTCTCCTTGTCACACCAGCACAACCTGGCTGACGTCCACTGGACTGCGTCGGCACAAAAGATGGGTGAACTGACCTTGTGCAGATGGTTAAAATCAGGACCCCTTCGTCCTGGCCTGAGGAGTCAAGTCACACAGCTCTGTCATTGGCTTGCTGTGCGACTTTGGACAAGTCCAATGCCCCCTGTGTCCCCACACCCTTTTCTCTCTGTCTTGTCTATTTGGGTTGCAAGATCCTCAGGGCAGAGCTGTCTCTTACGATGCTGAATACAGTGTATAGTACAACTGAGTCCCAGTCTTAACTGGAAACTCTAAGTGTCACCTTAATAAAAACAACAACGAGGAACCACGATGTCAAACGTGTATCTCTTAAGCAGGAGGGGGCACCTTCCAGGCCTGCTTCAGTAAGGCAAAAACCACTGTATGTTTCACATATACTCTGGATTTCCTCCCAGACTCGCAGGCAGGACTGTCACACAAACATGCCCACATGAGAAGAATCAATGCAAAGGCATTTGGAGTCTATATTGCCCATGCTATGGATATCCCCTTTGCAGGCTTGAGGACACAAGAACCCTCACATCCTCCTAATGGCATTAAGGGAAAAGATTCCTATGGCAACCACAAGAGAACAGAAGGTCACAGGAGGACATCAGCAGCAGGTAAATTTAGATTTAACCCCATCCATTGATCCATGGAAAGCCTGCAGTCAGTCTGGTTTTAGTACAGAATTGCCAGATAAATCCTATTTGGGGGGTGGGGGGGCACACATTATTTGATTAGGACCGGGGTGCCCAAAGAGCTGACTCCATTTACTTGCCCTTGTGCACCAGTTCAGGGCAATGACATAACACAGTGCAGAGCTGACTCTATTCCTGGGGCCAGAGAGGCTGGCAGTGGTAGGGTGGCACTGGCAAGCAAAGCTGTGAAGGCACAAGTGGCAGAGCAGGCTGCATTGTCTCATGCGGTGGCAAAGTTGCTCCTCTGCCTTCCTCCCCATGAGGAATTTAGGTTGATTCAGCCAGCACTTCCCTTGGAACTCCTGCTCATCGCCCTCCAGCATTGGATGTGGTTTTAAACCACAAATCGAGCTGCTTTGTTTCAAGAGACTTTAAACATCTCCTGAATGCAGAGAATTGGGCCTGATGTAACACAAGTCTGCCAGGCTAGTCCTGACAGGCTTCTGCCACTTTTTAGCTCCTCCCTAAATCATCACTGCTTGGACATTGCTACTTATAGGTCCAAATAAGCTCTTTAGCGGCATTTGATTTGGTGCAGACCAGGAGTGAAACTGAGCCCCCCTTTGTGGAGCCAGGAGCCTTCCTCAATAACTCTATACCACGAAACTTGTTGCAGGCCTGTGTGATGCTTGCAGACCAGGTACCAGCACAAGCCAGCATCCCTACACTTCCACTGAGTGCTGACAAATTCAGAGCTGGAAACCAGTTTGGCTCAGCAGTGTGCTAGAATTGTTAAAAGGGGTGTGAAATTTATAACACTGTGTTTGGACTTTACGAAAGGCTTGCAAGTGGCTGCATGCATCAGTCTCACTTACAAGACCTCTATCCGGTGGCATAAGAGAATATTTGCTCTGAAATTGTAAAACCATCAATCAGCAACAAATCATTACCAAATAAGACTAGTTTACCACAGGAGGTGTTATCTCCTGCATAACAAAAGTCGGCCAATAGACAACAGACAAACCATCATAGAATTACAGAGAACAAAAAATCTGTGTTAACTGCTCTACCCCACCAGTGAAGAGGAGACATGCATGTAGACTCATCCTATATACCTGAACTCTGAGGGAAGGAAATGAAAATCCCATCACAAGAAGAAACTATATCACCATGCTACCTGGACTTTGGGAGGGCAGCATTTCTAAGCATAAGCAAATGATCCCCAGCTGTTAAGCTTGGGCTAGGCCTAAAGGTCATGTAGACCTTGCATATTATGGCTACTTCTAATACTGTTTTGAATGTAAGGCTGTACCTTATTTGTGTTCATGTTTACGGGCTCTTATATCTCATTTATTTTTCTTAATTAATAAATCTTTAGTTAATACATTATGGGAGTGGCTATAAACATTATCTTTGGTATAAGATCTAGGCTGCAATTGACCTGGGGTAAGTGACTGGTCCCTTCGGACTGGGACTAAACTGAATATTGCAATTTTTGCTGAGAGGGACCAGCTATTTGACAGGCAAGCTTAACTCACCACAAGTTCCCAATCTGTAATACCTCCATACCTCTCAGGTTATGAGGGTAGATATATGAGTGCCAGTAAAGTGTTTTGAGCTCTTCCTGTGGCACATAAGAACGGCCATGCTAGGACAGATGAAAGGTCCAACTAGTCCAGTCTCCTGTCTCTAAGTCTGCCAGTGTGAGATGCTTCAAAGAACAGGTCAATTTTGTGTGACTCATTCCCTATCATCCAATCCCAAATTTCAACACTTAGTTTAGGGAAAAACAGGGTGTAGGGCTGCATCCTTGACCACCTTTGCTAATAACCATTGGTACCATCTATGACAGGGGTCTCAAACTCAAACCACCAAGAGGGCAGCATAAGGACTAGTATGTTAGCCTGAGGGCCTCAACACTGAAACCTTATCATACAACAATATTGCAAATGTCGGTAACAGTAGTGTTGTTGCGGGCCCCAGGAAACAGCTTTAGGGGCTGCATGTGGCCCTCGGGCCATGTGTTTGAGACCCCTGGTCTATGAACTTATCTCACTCTTTTTGGGACAAGTTACACTTTGTTCTTCAAAATCTTCCCCAGCAATAAGTTCTACAGGTTGACTGTTGTCTGAAGAAACACTCCCTTATGGTTTGCTTTAAACTTGCTGCTTACTAATTTCATCATGTGACACCTACTTTCTTGTGTGAAGGGATAAGTAACAGCACTTCCCTACTCCATGCTTTTATGGGTGAATCCCACTTCGTCAGATGCTGAAATCAAAAATACACAGTGTGGAGGGGAACAATAAATGTGGTGAAGGACAGAGCACAAATCAGTAAAGAATACATATGTAAAGTTGATGCCATTAACTTGGGTCTGAACAGAGATATGGGCTGGTTTTCTTTATTATAACAGGTGATTTCCCTCTCTCTGAACTTCCCCACCTTCTCTTCTGTTGTTCCACAATGTTTAAATCAAAACAAACTGCTTGATTTGCTGAAATAATCATTACTGATCTTGTACTCTGCCCTTTCCCACATTTATTTTCCTCCTCCATGCTACGTTTTCCGTTTCAGCATCTGATTACGTGGGATTTGCCAATGAAAGCTTATGCAAGAAATACAATTGCTAATCTTTACATGTGCCACAGGACTCCTTGTTTGGTTTGCTAAACTAGACTAACATAGCTACCAGTCTTAACCTTGTCAAAACTTCCCTAGTCACTTTCTCCACAAAATTCCTGATTTTATAGATCTCTTTCCTATCCTGCCCCTTCATTGTTTCTCTTCTAAACTGAACAGTCCCCATTTTTTTAACCTTTCCTTGTATGGAACTAGAGAAGCATGAGGCATCATTATCCCTCTTAAGCAAGTGTCTGTACCATGTCTCTTCTTATCTCCCGTTTCTGATGAGCGAGGACTCTGCATCAGTGACCGCTGAAGGATGCCTATTAAGCTGCAATGGGGGATGATCACAGTGCAGAAGGGAAGCTCTTTTCTGGAGAGGCCCCATTTGCTCCACCTTAGCTTAACACAGCTTCCTCTGGATCCATGCAAGCATGACAGGAGGTCTGTGCCATTTGGCTTTGGCATGCTGCCCACAATTCAGTCTGCTCCTGCTGCTGCTCCTGTTCCTTACACTGCCCTCCCACCCCCCCAGGAATGAGGTCATATATAATTTAAATGGGGGGGAAGCACAGAGAGAAATAAGACAATGCGAGCATCCTCAGCCTATTTACTCAGCACCTCAAAGACAAGCTTTATTTGACTTGATGGAACCTGCGTGATTTTTAATTTCTAGATTAGATCCAGTAACCCAACACCCAAATTTATGAGCTGGAATAAGGCACTCAAGTCAAAGTTAACTCAATCACAGAGACCACAGCTGGAGAGACAGTGGACTTAGACGGCTCCAGGACTGCAGGATCTCCACCTAGCTTTCAGAAAGAGGACTGTACTTAGTACTAAGATTGCCCAGAGGTGATGATACAAAACCAGATGGTGCCTGTTTATGATTTGCTGGGCTTATGGTCTAGAACATGTAGGGTATGTCTATGCTACAAAGAAACATCTGCTGCCTGGCAAGCAGGCCTGTAAATTGGCAGTGTATTCCCAAACTCAGTTTTATATCCCTGCAATCCAAGTCCTGCAAACTCAAGTCAGCGGAGACGTCCCAGCCATGGGTGTTTTACTGCAGTGTAGACATACCCGCTGTTATAGCCAAAAACTGCAGTGAGGAAACTCTCGGTCAAGAGTCCAAGCTAGTCCTGGCAAATGGCAATGATGAGAAGGAGAGGCTGCCATCAGCAGAAGGCCTCTGTGTAGTTAGCTAGAAGCAATAGCTTCCTGTTTGCCCCTGGCACGACACTGCTGAGAGGAAACTCACACAACTAGATTCTGCCGGACAAGGGTAAAGTACACCGCTGTGAGGAAACTCATGCTGGGAAGGGGAGAAGCACTATTTTGATGCATGTTCCCATGGTGGGAGTCTTAGTTGGTAAACACTGGGCACTGCTGTGGGCATATTTGTGGTCACAGGCAGGACAAAGCTGTGAGGTAATGGCGGGTGCCAAAATCAAACTGCTCAGGAAGGTAGGACACAAACATGTGCATATCAGCAAACACTAACATACCCATCACCTCATCCCTGCCAATGAACAGCAACATGATACCCGCACCCACCAGCCAAGGCAGTGCAACAACCCCCGTGCTCATCAATGCATAGCGATGCAATGACAATCACACCTGCCAACACAGCAACGCAACGACACCCTTGTCTGCCAACACATAACACTGTGACACTCTGACCCACCAACACAGATACGCAAGAACACCTAGGCCCATAAACGCAACCCCAAAGCCAAGACACAGCAACTCAATGACACCCATGCCTGCCAATTCAAGTCCCATCTTCCAAGGACAGGGATGGGGAGGAGAGTAAACAATACTCTTTTTTCCTTCTAATGTTCCACACTAGAGCACTGTCTCTCAATGTTTAGTGGACTGGGGAACACCTATAGGTATTAATTACTTTAAATGGTCACCTGATGAAATGATTCTAGAGAGAGCTGGTAACAGTGGCAAGAGATAAATATCCTAGCCACGGCAAAGCTTCTAGGCGTGCACCAACATCTGCTGTCGCATACTTGGAAGCTTTGCTGTAGCTGGGGAATTAAATTACTTCTCCCCCCTTTCACTCAGCCCCCTTGTCCCTGGACAAGAAGGGGTTGGGGTGGGTCACAGAACACCTGCTCACTGAACGCCGGCTGAGATACACTGGGCTACCCCATCTGGTGTTGATGGGTCTTCCTTGTCAGCAGGACATCACACAATGTGATGGGGAGTAGCACTGCACACAAGCTGATGTTTTTCTCCCGACTGGTGACTTATACTGACAGAGGCTTTCCATGCAAATGCACAAACATTATCTTACAATATCAGATATGGAGATGATGAGGGATATCAGTGCAGGCCAGAAGTCACAAGCTTGTGTACAATCTAAACCAGTAGTTCCCAACCTGTTTACCACTGTGGGCCACACGTGCAGCCCTCTGTGTGTTAAATGGGATGCACCCGCACAACATATGTCTCCATACGGTGCTGAGCATGTCACGTGGAGCACAGCTGTGTGCCGATTGAGCTGCGAGTTGAGAAACACTGATCTAAACACTGAATGCATCCTCATCACCTGAATACCTGTTTTAACAATACTAATACACAGATGAGCTGGACTGGTTCCAGTTAAGTATTTGTCAGTGTTGGGTGGAGACCCTGGGATCTCAGCAGGAGGAGGCACCTGGTCTGCCAGCCTCACAAGTACTTTTTGTTATTTTATTTTTAAACCCTCAACTAACATGGCTATTTTTATCTGAAGCCCTACCCAATCATCCTCCCACTGATGAGGTGAACAGGAGACGGGATCAGTGATGTTAAATTTAATCATCCCCTTTATTCATCAACAGGGGCTGGTTAACAAGGAAGCTTTTCTTCTCTCTGACCCACGTGTCAGGGAGCGAGCATGCAGCCAATGAGTTTAGCAGGTTGTTCCTTTCTTCTTCTCTACGGAGATCCCAGTGCTGTACTCATCCTACAAGGGGCTGGGGTTACTTGGCATGGAGGGATGTCACGCCACAGCGTTCTGGATGCCTCAGCACTGAACAGCTTGTTCTAAAATAGAGAAGACACAGAGGACGAACAGTCTGATGCCAGGACAGCAGCTACAGGGAGAGAAGCCCACAGACGCAGACTGGCTGACACAGGGCAGTAGTTTCATGGAGCAGAAAGGGCTGATTTTGAGGGCGGTATATGAATTATCAAGCCGATTCTAAGTCCTGCAGCGGGACAGTAGTTTCAGTGGCAGGAACAGTGGATTTTAGAAAGACTCATCCATCCATAACAATTTTAAAAGAATCCAAAAGTTTCCAACTCCATCACCATCTTTTTGGTCTGAACTTTGTACAGCACCTAATACAATGTGCCCTGGAGCTACTAGGTGCTAATGTGATGCAAACAACAATATGAAGGTGGAGAACTGCTCTAACTTTGCAGGTGACATCAGGGTTCCATAGAACAAGAAGAGCTTTATTTATGGTACTTCAGATTGAGATGGGGCATCATGTGGGCATTACCTAAGCAGCCACAGTTTCCCAGCCTGATCTGGAAGATGGAGACAGGATCTGGAGAATCAACAAAACAAGCACCTGAATCAAAGACTCTGTAGGTAGATCTCCAACAGGAAAAACAGAGCAGTTTTGTGGGGCTTGTGCTGCAGAGTGACACACGATGGAGACATTCGATCTTAGGTCAGAGCCTAGGCTCGGAGATCCTCTGGCTTTTGCCAGGTTGGAGGCACAGATCTGAATGTCTAGACTGCTATTTGTAGCTCCACACCACCAGCTGGAGTCAACTGACTTGGGCTCTGACACTCGCGACCATGGAGAATTTTTTTTTTTTCCCGTGTGGATGGCTGGAGCCTTTTGCTGAGTCCATTGGATTGAACAGTCTGGCAAAGGGGAACTGTGACCATCAATGACCATCCACATGGTAGACCACAGCAATGCTACTCGCGAGTCAGGATTCTGTACCTGATTTGGACGGACCACAGAGCTTCCATCATGGAGAGAGATACAAGAGTCTGGGACTGAAGGCAGATTCTGTCTTTTGGGTGTTTATTGTCTGCATCAGATGTGAAAGGAAGCTCCCTGGTTAGCCATCTCAGCACCGAATCAATTTGGAGACTGGTCTCCCCTCGTCCCTAGAAGTTGCTCTGTTTGGGATAAGTGGGAGGGCTATATCTCCAGCCCCCATGCTGTACTAGTTGCACAGAGAATCAGAGGGCTCACTTCACTCTCAAAGGCAACCAGCCTGACACCATCCATGAGCACTAGGGCCATTTGCAAACCCAAACTGCCCCCTGGGCTCCTGTCCCTGCATCTCTGAACCACAGCTGTGGTGTGAGAACCTTCCTCATGTTGAAATCCACCCCTGTGCAAAAGGCCTAAAGAACTACTTCTGCCACTTGAGGGGTTACGTGGGACTCAACTGGGCATGGCCTTGCACTTACCCCTGTGCATAAGGGTAATTACACCATTCATCCCTTCTCAGATTGTAATCTTGGGGGAAAGGAAGTGCCGGTCCCATGTGCCTGCTCTGTGTCCAGTATAAATAGGGCTCTGAGCCTGATGAAGGCCTCCAGGCATGATATACAAACAATGGAGGGATGAGGAGGAAGGAAGGTCTTGTGCTGGACTGAGTTTCTGGACATCTGGGGATGAGACTGGTTTTGACTGCACTGAGGCTGGAGAACAGAAGGGGGTTTCTAACCACCTGAGTAGAAAGGTTCTGGAACAACCTTCAATCAGGAAAATGAGGGAGGAAAACAGCCAGTCTACTTGTCAAATGGACCTTGATACATTTCTGAATGGGATTACAATAGCATTGCCTGCAATGATGGGATTAGACTTGAGAACCTGAGAGGCTCCATCCTACATTTCTAAGCTGCTATGCTCTACTGAATTTCCAGGGGGGTGGGGCATGAAAATCCTACCTTTAAACCCTCCAAACCTCAGTTCTCCATCTCTAAAATGGGGAAACAGGCCTTCTCCTCACTCAGCCTTTGTCTTCCTGGACAAGCTAGACTGCAAGACATCTGGGCCAGGAACTACCCTTCATTATGTGTCTGTGCCACACTCAGCACAATGAGACCCCCATCTCTTTTGGGGCATTTATGAGCTACCATAATAACAAACAATAATAGTCTGGAGGCCTCGTCTGAAATAGACAGGGATTTGAACTGAAGTGGAACCAGAAGAAAGAAATGAAAAGCATTTAGCGTAGGGTTCTTGCTATTCCACTCTTCTCCCCCACCCTCTTTGGAGGTTCTTAACTTTGGAATCCCTCCTCCAGAGGAGTTTTGGAGTAACAGAAAACATTTTCCAAACCTAATATTAGTTCCAGATGTTCACAGACATTTTGGTTTGTCCCTCACTCTGTAAAACACATTTTCTCTCTCTCTCTTTTTCTGAAGTGCAGAGCCTGCTTCATCTATGACATAATCTGCTAACAGACTGGCCAGTGCACGGGCGCCCGCTCGCTCCATCCGAGCGTCTCATGTTCGAACAAAGAGCATCACTCATCTGCAAAGCTGTCACGCACAGGGTGCTATGAGTAATTTCCACAAACTTTAATGAACAGTTTGGGGTGTAATTGCTCTGTCTTCTTTCTGACTGCTGAGTGGAGAGCAGTGTGGTGTTGAAAATAGGGTTAGTCTCGCACACAAGTTCACCTCAGGTACAGTCCTGTTAACATTGTGTTTTGAGGGCTGTGTTTTTCTAAGCACTAGTAATACGCCTTTAAAAATGTATGTTGCCGAAGATCTGGGTGCACAGGTATTCCCTGATCCTGATTTTAACCATTAAAAATTCACCTCTCCTATATAGCATCTTTGTCCTGCACACTGAGACAAGGAGACAGTGGGACTGGCTCCTGACCCAGCTCCTGGATGAAGAAGAGGATACAATTATTTTTGGCTCAGAGAAAGGGCTTCATCTTCCACTTGCCAGCAGAATAGGAGGCCAACGGTTTTGTCGAGATTAGAAGCTGGAGCCTTTGGGGGACAGGCAGAAGGCCAGATGCCATACAGGAGCAAACCTGCCATGCCGCCAAAGGGTGGGTTGGCACAGTGCTAGCAGAGGGCACTGCCAGGAATCACAATGTTTGAGGTTATAACTAATTTTTCTTTTTAAAAAAACTGAGATTATCTTCCCACTCTTAAAGCCTTGAGATCTCAGGAACAAACTCCAACAGTATCAAGAGCACGCTGCTAAAATAACACTTCTGCCTCCCTGAGGGAGGTGGGCTGATGCCCTCCTGAGAGCAAAAGTGGGGGTAAATCTCATCTTGTCCAAGGACAGAGGCACAGAATGGCCCAACGGGATCCTCTTGTTAGGTTTTCGCTACTGATTTTACATGAAGATTAGTCAGAGATTGGGGTGAAGAGCAGCAATCATGAGAAAGTTCCAAAGAGGTAGCCGTGTCAGTTCTCCATTTTCAAGCGTCTGACAAAGTGAGATTCTCTTCCATGAAAGCTCATGCAATAAATAAATTTGTTAGTCTTTAAAAGTGCCACCCCACTCCTTGTTAATTATGAGAAAGTGAATGAGGAAGCAAGAAAAACTGGACTGGAGACACCCTAGGGCTCATCCTTCATGTAGTTGAGCACCCACAAGTCCAAACAATGGGAGCAGCATATGCTCACCATTTGGGGGGGGGGGGAATCAAGCCCCTTGTTGTCTCCAGTTGAAAATCCAAAAAAACTCAAGCAATCCATGGTAGCTTCATATGGCTAGAGAGGTTGAGAAAAGAGGAAGGACTATTTGGATATTAAACAACCAAGGGGAGAGAGAGCTTTGGGGGTTTTCTCAGCTTTTTTAATAATTTAAATAAGGTCTTTTTGTTGCTTTGGTTTTTTGACATTCAGAATTAGGAAAATGCCCAAGAGCAGAGTGAGGGGCATACAACACTCAGGAGTGATTTTCTTTAGTCAAACACAAGGCATTCATAAAAAGAAAATAAATAATAAATATCTTTATTTCCTACTGCAGCTGCCACACAGAGATCCAGCCACATCAAAGGAGAACCCCACACTTCCCTCACCTGGCCTCACCTGACAGATGTGTGAGCAAATCTGGAATCTACACCCCAAACACAGTACTTCCTTAAGCGGGTTGGTTTCCTTTTCCATTACTGATGGGTGCCAATCCAAGATAAAGAACAAACCAGCCATGCTTGGAATCTGGACCCATAACCCAGGAGCTGAAGCTGCACCGGGTAGCTTTGGAAATGGAAGTCAATGATAGGGAGGGAAGGAAACCCACCTGGGCACAGGACTGAGGTGTAAACAAATGTGTGGCACCAAATCTAACTGCTTGCACTGTAAGGCCCCTATCAGTGACAAGTAGCTTGAAAGGATGCAGTGAGTTTTCCTCTGACAATGAAAACCCAGCCTTTGTAGCACAGACACTCAGATACTATAGTTACGGGGACAGCAAAAATACCTGAAAGAGAGAGAGAGATCCGACACGAAGAACAGATAGGACCCAAACTCTCTGCTGATATAATTTCCTGCAACTTCTTTCCCAGCAGAAGACAATTTGGCCTATAGGTTCCCAGAAAACGGCACAGTGAATATCTCCCCCCATCACTATTAGTCAAGTTCTGCTCTCACCTGCATTCTCCAGGGAATAGAGTCTGGACGGCCCTGTATAGCTGAGAGCAGAATTGGGCTCTGAAAGATCATGGTGAAATAGTGCTTCTCAGGGAATCATCAAATGTTCAGAAGCCCAGCTCCCCTTGACTCTCCTCTTCCATCTGCCCACCGCTAGTCTGAGTCATTTGAACCCCCAACTTTTGCCTCCGGGATGCGTGTCCCACCACCCTGCCCTGCACTGAAAAGCTGCCCAGGCAGCTTCTGCTGAGTCTCTGGCAATGTTACAGAAAAACAGTGAAGGGAACGTTTTCCAGAGAGGAGCCTGACAAGTGAAAAGCCTATGGTGTGGTAGACCCAGGCTCCTGTCCTACCTGTCGGACACAAAGATGTGTCACAGGTGGAGTCATTTTTGCAAGTGTCTGGAGCAATGTGTTACATGGTCACAAGAATGTTCCCAGGCCAGTGAGTCTGTGACAGAGAGAGAGCAACAGCGAGGAGCTTCTCTCAGAAACCACTGGCATCTAGCTAGCTACACTTCCCAGTGCAGACTCTGGGAACATCTGGTAGCTCTTCGTAGCAATGCCGACCTGTCAGGCCTACTCCTTGCACCTCTGCAGGACTCACTGTAGCACTCCGTACAGTGGGAGGGTCTAGTCTGATAGCACTGACGCATAGCTTCAAGAAGTCAGTCAGGCAGTACGGGGATGAGCCAGAGATGGGTGGGCAGATACCACCAGGAAAATTAAATATAAACAACCCTGCCCACATGTAAACCTCTGGCCTTAGAGATTTGCAAAACAGTGTTCTAACGAAAGAGCCTGTAGTATAGAGAGAGTGAAAGAAACTCTCACACCTTTTTTACCCTTCATCCTTCAGATGCTCCAACCCTGGCTGTCCGAAGAGCAGTGAACGTCCCAGTCCAGTATCTGCAATGCTGAGGGAGGTCTCTGGGTCCAAGGCCAGATATGCTTTGTTGCACTTTATTGCTTTTCAACCAGAACTATGTGGAACTTGGCAATTCCAGTTCCTGGGGACGGGGGACTGTTTGCAAACACATTGTTTTCTTTGTTTCAGTTAATGCTGACTGGGCCCTGACTTTTCACTTTCACGGTTAAGTGAACCCCAGATCCTCCACTAACTGCAATATAAAGAACACAGTGTTGCCTGTTTTCCTCACTGGGTCCTCACGCCTTTTGTGTTATTATTTAGAGTACATCATTTTTAATTATTCATCCAGACCCATCAAGAAGTTTCACATCCTTCCACTTTGACCTGCAGGCCCCTGAAACATGCTCTGAGTCTCAGCCAAAATGTTCATGAGCCTCAGGGGACTCCGAGTTCTATGTTTACAACTAAACTCCAAACCCAGGGGAGTTTCAGGTGCTGCTTGAGAAGATATGCACAGCCTGAGCTGATGTCTCAGTTTTGGAGGCTGCCCTAATGCTATGGTGGGGGCACTTTTGAAATGAAAATAACCCCTTTGCAGTTACCCAGCACTTTTCTCTAATTTTATTCCAAGTAACAGACTCCTTCAGCAGTCGCTCCCAAAGAAGGAGATTTGACACTGCACTACAGATGTAACCTTCTGTACAAAGTCAACACAATCCTAATACTGTGGAACTTCCCAGGCTGCTGGCCCTTGTCCTCTCCAGCTAGTCTCACCTACCTGTGTAGAGGTCAGTGTCCGTGTACTCATCAACCTTCTTGTGCTGAAGAACGTAGTCAGAGACCTTTGTCCCAATCGCAGGCTGGACATCCAGCCACTCCAGAGAGACCACGGTGCTGGAGGGCTCTACGTTGGGGGACAAGCGCAACCTGGGCAGGGCATAAACAAGGCGGAAGTCCTGGAGATCAGCCTGCACCCTGAGGAAAGCCGGCCTGTTAAAGCAGCTCCTTCCACACACTGAACATATGCAGATGGGCTCTCCGGCACACGCAGACACATGCGTATGCATACAGGCACACATTCACATAAACACAAGAAACAAGCAGACAGCAGGAAGGAGAAGGACGTGAAATCAAGTAAGGAAACTCTCAGCTAACTTTCAGCCCAGTGGAGTCAAATCCTACTGTATACTGTGCTTTCCTCCACCTGTTCCCTTAGGAGGTTTGGCCATGTGACTCTCTGAATCAACATCTTTTGGCTATGTGGCTTCTGCCAACTAAGGGTGGCCCACCCCACCCCACCTGGAGGACTCACCCTCCTCTCAGTTAACACCCTGTTGACTACTTTTCTACAATCTCAGATCAGAGGCAAAGGGAGGCTCTGTGACCCTATGGAGCACAGATACCCAGGAGTGGGTGTGGCTGAGTGAAAAGGTCAAACTTTCCTTCTTTGTATATCCATGCAAACCTAGCTGAAGTCAATGAACTGGGCATAAGTGAAGAGAGACACTAACCCAGGCTGTGATGAATGGGGGTGAAGGATGACAAGAGTGAGACTGAGTATGGCCAAGAATATGTAAGAGGGCATGTTTGCAAGAGTGCTTGTGAGAGAGCATCTAAGCATACGTGAGCAAAAGAACGAGAGGATGGAATGTGCACAAAGCTTGAGTTAGGGAATGTGTGCAGGAGAGGGAGAATGGCAGTGTATGCGTGAGGGTGAGAGTGGGGTTGTGATTCTTCATGGCATACGCCTTGTGTCATCACTCACATCAGCACAAAGCAGGTGCATGAAAGCATGAAATGGCCCCAGCTTGGAACTGCACCCCTTTTAGACTGCAGTAAGTGACAACACGGGGCTATTAACTAGGCTCAGAGAGTATGAGTGCAGCTGCTGAACTTGGGATAGGAAATCAATGCCACCTGAGATGTTGTCTTCCTAGTGGAGAGCTGGAGCCCGGCTCTCTTCCAGTTGTCTCAGCTAATTCCCTATCATTTTGCTCTGAATTTGTTCTCGCTCTGACAAAATGCAATGAATTGCACTGTAATTCTATTTCTTTTCCCACTTTAAATCCCATTCTACAAGCTGTACTAATCAGGTGCTTAAAAACAGTAGGGAAACCTCCCAGGGCCGCAACCAGGTCTGTCACACAGCAAGATGCACTACGGGAGACCTGGGCTTGAACAGAGAAGCAGAGGGGGAACATGTGGGTAAAGCAGTAAGCACAAACAGCTAACCAGAAGGGGATCGAGTACGTGCTGCCCACACCACAACATGGAAGCCATTCGCCAAGAGATACGTACACAGGTGGAGGAAGAGGACTACAGTTTGGGAGTCCGTTCTCATCAAAGGCATTGAGGTCACATCGGCACCAATCCTCAATGACGTCTCCTTTTCCTGAGCACCAGTATGAACTCATGAGGGCTCCCTTGAGGGCCTGGAAAATTTTATTTAAAAAAAAAAAAAAAAAGAAAGAAAGAAAAAAAAAGTGAATGCTTCAAGCTGAGTGAAATCCCAGGAAGCATCTAGTACTTACCCTGCCCAGTTTACAAGTTACTATTGGGAAAGGAGGAAGGAAGGGTTTGTGAATGAGAAGGGACTCAGGAGACATGGGTTTAATTACCAGCTCTGCTACCAATTTCCTGTGTTTCCTTGGGAAAGTCATTTAATCTCACTATGCTTCAGTTCTGCTATCTGTACAATGGGGGCGATGATTCTGTCTTGACTGTTTGGACCAGGGGTGGCCAAACTTATGGAACTCAAGAGCCACACGAGTTGGTTATTAAACCTTCAGGAGCCGCACTGAGGCATATAGCTATATACTTTTACGTACTAAATTGATTTGCTGACGTTCTTCTGAGAGCCACACTTTTTCATTCAAGAGCCACATGCAGCTCCTGAGCCGCAGTTTGGACACACCTGGTTTAGACTGTCTGTTTCTTGCAGCAGGATCTGTCTCTCACTATGCGTCTGCACAGCACCAACTCCAAAGGGTGTTTTTTGAGAAGTGAAAAGGCTGATATGGGCTCATAGAACTGTTTTGCAGGAAGAGAGGGGGTAAGCCCAATTCCAATGTGGATGATTATGTTTGGGCTCCCTCAACCCCCCCAAGTGTCAGCAGGATGTACTACTCTTCATTACTTCAAACTTTAATCGTGGTTTATATTATTGTGCATTGTTAGATTTCCCTTATGCTCCACTCCAGATTTGACTGCATTTCTGTGGTAAGTAGAGTGACTCCTGAACAAAGAGCATCACACATGCTGTGCTCACATATACCTCACTCATATCAGCAGTCCAACTGAAGCGAGTGGCGCTAACTCCTTGAGAAAGGATTACTCATGAGAGTAAGAACTGCAGGACCAGCTACCCTGGTCTGTACAACCAGAGGAGTCTGTAAAAACACTTCAGGGTGTGCATCTGATGGAAATTATTAATGCATGTGCAGTGTTGTTAACATGACAAGAACCCTGCATTGCAGTTGCTACCACTTCAGAGGAAAGATACTACATTATAAGTCCTGTGAGCAGGACCCTAAGTTAGCAAAAATGGTGTGTGTGTTGCTAATACTGTCTCTAGGGAAACACTTAAAGCAAAACTGGCACCTTGATCTCATGATTCCAATCTGTGCCTGGGTCTCAGGAAATGTGGGGTCTATTCCCAGAGACACAGGAGTCCCTTTGACTTCTGAGTAACCTTGATTATGTCACTTCACCTCTGTTGCCCCTCCCATCCTTTGTCTGCCTCGTCTACTTAGCAATAAGGTCCCTGGCACAGGGTCTGCCTCTCACTATATGAATGTACAGTGCCTTGCCCTCAGCTGGGGCTTTTCAGAACTACTACAGCGATGAAACCATGACTTTACTATATCTGTTTTTGAAATCCATTTCTAGTGGCTTTCCCAATTCCTTTTCCTATTTATTAGAAACCCTATATTTTCTACCCCAACCTACTGAGCAGTGTCTCTTTATACCTTACAGCTCTGCTCGATTGCTGACCCTCTGCCTGCCCTTATTTGACAAGACCCCTTTCCCTAAGGCAATGCTTTTTCAACCCCTTCAAATCTCTGAGAGTGCCAGACTGCAGATGCCTGGCTCACACGATATAACAAACTCTCCATCGGGTTACACCTTAAAGACTGAAATCACCCCTTGGGGACGCCAGGGATGGTTACAGCAGATCTGGTATTTAACACAACACAGTAGTAAAAACGCCTACCTTGAACCACTTATAAAAAGAAAGGGTATAAATAGAGCCATACATCACACTCTCTATTGTTCAGGATTTTGTCAGTTTCCCCAAACATACAACCACCTTTAACAAGGCGCCTTGAGTCACCCGTGTCTGCAGTATTTCTGCTTCAAGACATTTATTAAATGTTCCCATTTGAACAAAACAAAACAAAAAGAAAGAAAGAAAGAAAGAAAGAAAGAAAGAAAGAAAGAAAGAAAGAAAGAAAAAGAAAAAGGAGGGGGTAATGGAAGAGAAGAGTAAAAAGAGAGAAATTGCATCGTTATTCTTTAGATCTTTAGTAAAAGCCTAGAAGTGGAAAGCATATTTTTAGGCAATTAGAGAACGTCTAGGATAGACAGATGGACAGATAGATCAGATGCATGAACATGAATGGTCTCATGTTGCAACTATCCAATAATCTCTCAACCTCTGCATTCCCCAGAGGGTCTGCTATAATTATTGTGACAAGGAATTCGTGGAAATGAAAAGGGCAGAGGCAAAAAAATGCATCAGACTCCCTTACATTTCCTGGAGGGGATGTGGGGGCTGTATCAATGATATAGGTTTGATGCCCCTGACTGACCAGAATCATTCCTTCTAAATAGGCCCATAGCATTGCAGGGATTTCTTTGAAAGAAAAGGAAAAACAGAAATATGGATATAAAAAAGCTTGTGGGAGACTGAAAAAGAGCACTTTGGCTCCCCAAGGGGAGGAACGAGGCTCAGAGAACTTCCAAAGAGAGGTCCCCTTCAGCCAGGCCAGGAGAGAAGGGGGGCAGGAAAAACATTAGGTCATTCTTGTCCTTTGAACTCCTCCTCCAGGTCCATGTTGTGTTTTTGGTGATAGACTTGCAGTTTACAGCTCCCTGCTGGCCCATGTGGGTGCAGACAAACCTCACATCTCCAGCCAACAGTGTGCTGGAGCGAGCGGGGCCATGTGCCGACAGTGTCAGCGAGCGGAGTGCCAGGAGAGCTGCGGAGAGAGAAAGCACCTGAGCCCATCCAATAGGAAATAGCTTCCAGCACCTTGTGAGCTCAGCACCCGCCAGCGCCCGTGGGCTGGGAGCCTGGAAAGACAGCAGTGTCAGGCTGCCCAGGAACAGCACAAGGGCGATGACCTGGGCCCAAAGCAGAGGCAGGGACAAGGCTCGCCAAGCAATCGAACCTCCTCTCATGGGGTCACTGCATGGCTAAACTGCCCTCCTTATGCCATGCATCGCCTTCCGGCTATTCCCCCCACCTTACAGAGACCTCCTTCCAACCTGTTCCCCCCACTGCCCTCCTCCTATCCCCACACCACGCTCCTACCACTCATGGGGCAGCAGGTGTGCACAGACAAATCGTCTCTCTAGGGGGCCAGGTCAATGCATCTTCCAGCTCTCCTTCCCCACCAGGAGCCTTGCAGGATGGATATCCTGGCCACCTGGAGAAAACTCTCACCAAACATGCTCATGCCCTTGAACCACATCCAATAGTTAATTCTTTTGTTGTTGTTGTTTACGATAAGTACAATGATGCTTGGTTTCCCCCCATCCCCAGCCTGCTCCTGATCCACTTTAATTAAATCCTGCAGGTACACAGCCCTGATCTGCCTTGTGTCAACCTTTACACAGATGAGGTTAGTCAATCGATGCATCCTTCAATTCCACTCATTAGGCCGAGCGCACCTACGTGCAGTAACAGAGTTACACAGAGTAACAATGGGCCCCCGGCCCTGACAGCAGCCTCTATTCAATTTCACTGACATTTGTTTATGGAGGAGCAGCTGGCTGACGTCAAAGCCAGCCAGGAGAGGCTAGGCGACGGCTCAATTGGCGCAGCCACTGGGCAGGGTTCATCGGGGCTGTGCTTTGCTTGTTTTTAATCAGAATTTCTAGTAAGTGTTTGTGCTGGGGAGTGTGTGCATGGAAGGAGGGGGAATCAGAGGCAGGGAGAGGTCAGGTGCTTGGGAAAAACAGGTTGGTTGTGGCAAAAGTCAAAACCGGTCCTGATGCAGGATCCCAGAGCCTCTAGGGGATGGCTAGGGACTCCAGATTTCCCATGAGGCTGCCACCTTGTCCCACAGTGGCACCAGGTCAACCTCAGGGCTCCCGTTGCAACTTTCTGGGGTTTCTGCAGTCTCAGTGTCCTTGGCACCGCTGCTGAAAAGTGGGATGCCCAGCCGATTCTGCTGTAGCCCGCAGGGGTTCCTTATTTCTTCTCCGGCACCCTGCTGTAACCCTCTGGAATACTCTGCTGCCCTGCAGGGCCTTAGTCTCTGACTAGGACAACCCGTCTGGCTCATTGGGTAGAAATGTGTCTTGCGGAGGAGCTAGCTGGTTCTTGAAGGGGCTCAGTTTCAGAGGGCAGCAATGTTCAAGGGATATCTATTACTCTGCAAGCTGGGATATCACCATAACCTCTTCCTTTCTCTCCTGAGCACATGAAAGAAGGAAGGAAGAAAGATGCAGTGTGAAGTCTTCTCAGATAGAGAAAAGTGAAAGTGCAACCCCTGTAATCCCAGAAGTGATGCTTATTGGAGAAAAGGACTACTCGCAGGTGGCAATTCTGGGCCACATATGAAGGGGGAGAGATCTGCCACACAGCAAACTCTGGGTATAGAGTATATCTTCCAACATAATTGTGCTCGGGACCAGCGTACTGTTAATCCAGCCCCCGACCCTTGGTGACTGACACCATTTTTTTCTTTTTGTCCCCTATCCTGGCATCAGGGTGTCTGTGACTGGGGAGTCTGACCTTTCGGGTCCTCAACACAGCTCCCTCTTTATATTGGTGCCTGTGATTGAGAGATCATTTCCCTCCCACTGCACTCAAGGTTAACCCTCCTTTTTCCTTGACTCCATCATCTTAGTGCAGGATAATTTCCAAAGGAGGCCCCTGGCTCAATAACATTAACCACAAATGTGCCGGTTTAGGGCCCGATCCTGGCCAAGTGCTAAGCCATGGAAAGTCAATAGGAGGTGAGGGTGCTCAGCACCTCAAAGGATTGCGCCCTCACAGAGCAACCCTTTGACAGGGCCCTTCCCACAATGCACTGATCAGGCTGCTTGACCCCCATGTTCTGACTGCTCCCCAGGACCCTAATGCTGCTCTGAGCCCTCAGGCAAATTTCTCCTTCATTATAAAGTGGCCAAATTGTATTGCTTCCCTGTGAGTCAGGCCACTTAGTTTACACCCTTCAGTGCCAAAAGGAGATTTATGAGAGGAGAAACTGGCTCAGAAGGTTTGTTTTCTAGAGGAGGAGTCATACCATTAGATATATAGCATTATGAATCATAGAAACAGCAGCAAATTTCCTCTTGAAGGTATAAGAAGATTGACAGCCCACACCCACACATCCCCATATAATGGATTGATGGTTCCCCCCATAGGATAGCTACTTTGTTTGTTTTGACATGAGCAAGACATAAAGCCCCATCTTGCCATACGTTAAGTCTATTCTTAACTAATATTAGGAAAATGAATGACCCACAATCTCCATCCGTCCTAGACGTGACGGCATGTGGGTCTTTCTTTGGGGATGGTTTGTGCCATGGGGAATACGAGGCTGGCTTCATTTTTGTGGCTCAGCAATTGAATACAGAAACATTTTAACTCTCTGTAGACAGTTCAAATTCCGGGTGAGAAAGGGAGTGATGGAAAGTCACGCCTGTCTGACGGCTCCTTGGTGGTTGCTGTGAAAAGAACTGTGGGCCCCAGGCCAGCTCCCAAGACCACAAGGGCTGGACTCTCCTGTTGAACAAAGAAAGTTCTCACAGAATCGATGGAGGAGCAGTGGCTGCATAACATGGAGGGAGAATCTACCTCAAGCGCCTGAGCTTTAAGGCCAGCTTTTTCAGAAGGACTCAGCTTCTGCCTTGGAGACCAGGCTAGTCAAAGAGCTCAGAAGGTTGGGTGCATGGCTGGTGCTCAGCACTTTGAAAATCTATGGTGGTTGACGAGATCTTGAAAATCTGGCCTTACTTAGTTTTGGATCACTAAATCTTGCAATTAGTACATGGCTCATTTTCAGGAAGAGTTACAAAGGGAAACATACACAGAGGGGGGAAAAACGCAGGCAGGTTGAATGTGGAAGTGTATTTCTGTGGGGAAATGAGGGAATCTGGCTAGATACTGATTGGATGGAATTACAATAGAAACTGGTTATTCTAGTGCACTTCAAGTCTTGCACTGGTTTCCCAGGTAAGCCCCTCCAAGCTTAATCTCTGTATTTCCCCAGTGACTGACTGCTTGACTAGACTAACCTCAGCAATAAAGAATGAGAGATCCACTTGCTTCTTGTTACCCTGCAACCTCATTCCAATGGTACTGGGAACAGTCCCTTTGCCAAGAGGAATAGGCACAGGGCTCAAAATCAGCATGACTAAAAACCAGGAGGAGCTTCTAATTGAATGTAAGTAATCATGGAGTCTTTTCTATAGTTGAAAGTCGGGTGCTAAGTGAGCACCAAGATTCTCAGTCTATACTCAGGCCTGCTGCTGGTGCTTTGGGACACCTTGCCCAACCTGCTCTGCCACACCATGCCTCAAGCTTTCCCACCTGTAAAATGGACATAATGGTCATTATCAGATCAGAGTGCCTGTGAAGCTAAAAGGACACCATAAGGTTCATCTCTTTATGTCCCCCTATCCATCTGGCCTGCATATAAAGGGAATAAATGTTATCATGATGGTGGGACTAAAGAAGATGCTGAGAACAGTCACCTCTTGCAGCTCATTGTAAAGGGCACTGGGAAAGATGTACCCAGATATTAAGCCACGTGGATTGATGCCTTTCCAAGGCCTCAATAACAAGTATATCTAGACAACACGACTGGAGTTTCAGAGTAATGTCACATCTCTCTGGAAAAAACGCAGGCCGCAGGCTCCCCACTTCTTCCATTGTGAAGTTGCTAACTTAGCCAAGACATGGGCTCAGCCTGATCTCTGGTGGAATTTAGTCTCATGGCCAAGATTAACACCCTGCCTTTTCTGTGCCACTAACCTGACACTGGGGTCCATTAACCACCTGATCCTCCTTGTCAAACACAACTACAGCTCTGGGGTGTGGAGAAAGAAGTGCTCTTGGGACACAGCTGTCAGGTCACACCCTTAGTCATGGCCACAGAGCAGATCCTGTGCAGATAAATGATACAAGTTTGTACAGCACCTCAAACGTGGGCCCATGAAAACATTCCTAGACACAAGAGTAACACAAATAATGGCCTGGGCAAAGATTTCATTCATTGCCAAGACAAGGGTCTACACTGATTAGGGACATATAAGCGCCTAGCTAGCCAGAATTATAATCTCAGATCGGACCTCAGTTATCCTGCATTTCGAGCCACGGCAGAATGACAGAATGGGCTTCCACTGGAGATAAATGTTGCTCCATATGAATGAAAATACCTAAAGAGGAGATAAAACATAAAGGACTCCTGAGGTCAGGGACTCTCCAGGATCAAGGAGTCTGCATCAGTAAGCCTGTTCCAGGGTCACTTGTTGGCAGGTGATCAGGTTTTCTAGTGCTCACACCCTCTTCTTCTCCTGCTGCCCTTCTCTGGGGAGCAATATTGTCTGCAGTTGATCCATGGGAGGGACTTCAACATTTTCCAGAAAGGTCAGGGTGCTGGAAAGGATCCAGGGTGGGCAATGCACTGGTTTCTGTTCTTTATGGGAACCCAGGGAGCAGTAGAGGAAATTGGAAAACCTGGCAGCATTAGACAACATTCATACTGTAGCGACTGACACTCCCGGCCTGGCGAGCTGGCTTTGCTTTCATACCTAGAATACAAAGCTCCCTGTTACAGCACAATAAGGCAGAGCAGAATGTGCCTATTCTCTTGTCTCACTAATGCATGTCGGAGTGGACGAGATCCATATCAGGAGGAGGCCCAAGTGGCTAAACTTTGCTCAGTATATTAATGCAAGAATGATGACTGCCAATTAAGGGATATTTAAAAAAAAATAAATACACCCAATAATAATGTTGTCCTCAGTTGCTCTGGCTCCTTTTCAGCTTTGTCCATGGAAAAATAAATTACTGGCAATGACTCTCCATGTCTTCAGACTCGGCTTTAGGGAAGTTATCTGAGTGAACAGCATGTTTTCTTTTCTTTCAGCAGGCTGCCTGACCTTCCACTTCTGTGCAGTCTGGAGGGATGAGGACCCATGAGTGCTTGGAGAAACTGGTGAGAGCTGCAAGGTTGAAATCAAGTTTCCCTGGCACTGCTGCCGATTGCATCTACAGATTTCTCCTGCCTCTCCCCTAAAACAAGCAGCTCTGCGATATCGCTGAGAAACAGTCCTGAAAGATTTGACCAATGGGAAGGTGTACAGATGTCTGTCTTCTTGAACAGACTTCAAAGAGTAAAAGCAAAATATCAGGACCTTGCACACTGTACCTCCTGGTCAGTGGTTGGCCACAAATTGTTCTGAATAAATCCAAATCTGACATGCTCTAGCTCCCCTTCGATCCCCTCGCCCACTGTATTCGCCAACACTTTCAGCATTAATGTATTCCCTGATTCATTTCTTCAGGCTATGGTGCTGGCCTCTCCATGTCCACATTTGCTCTGTTTGCAGGGCAAACTTAGCTATCAACGGAGAGACTGATTAACTCATAGAAATTAGAGATGGAAAGAGATGACCTGGTCAAGCTGTCACCGGTCAGTACCTACTCTGGCTTGTGAGCCCTACAGAGACCTTTCCAAGTTACTCTGCAGGTGTTTGGATAGTTGACTGCCAGCAAACTCTCCTGTCCTCTCTCACCTGTCATCACTTTCTCCTTCTCCACCCCAGAGCATCCCAAGATGTGTATTTGTGGATCTGGGGAGATGCTATCAGTGTTCCCAGGTTTTACTCAGTAAATTTAAATGTATACTTCACTTGAACTTCAGCCTGCTGAACACACCTTCCTCAGGGATGCTTGCTTTGCAAATTGCTATGCCTAAACATCATCTCACAAACCAAATGTGCAATATCACACTGGGACGGCAAGCACTGCTCTGTGGCTTGTGTTATCCAACTCAGTTTTGGAGTCACACTGTTACCAAACTTCTCAGAGCTCCTTTCAGTCTCCCATTTTCTCTGGCAGGAGCTTTGACACAGGGGGTGCGGGAAACTATCCTCCTGGAGCACCCCATCACAGTGAGATGCAGCATTGTGGTACATCTACCTCTGTTCCCCACAATGATCTTCAGCCTGCTCTCTGCACAGAGCTGAGCTGACCCTCCTTCAAATTCCCCTTTCCACAGTAACAAAATCTGTTAGATGAAGTCCAAAACCACTCCACAAAACAAAGGAATCTCTGCTCTGGTTGGACTTGACATCCAGTCCCCTTTCTCACAGGCTGGTCCCAGTTGCAATGGTGGTCTCCAGGGCCACCGACAGACTTCTTGGCCCCAGGCAGAAGCAATCTCTCCCTAGCCAGCACCCATCTTCTGGACTTTACTCTAGAGTCCGCTCCTCTACATCCCTTCCCATCCAGCTATCTTCACTGCTGGGTTTTAACTCCTCAAACGCCCCACACCCAGAAGAGATGGTGGCAGAATGGGGCTAACCAAACTAGGATGTCTGCCCCACAGACTCCTGATCCTTAAAGGGGCAGGCCACCCTCTCCCAGGGAGTTCAACCGTCAATGATGGAAAGGAAAGTCTTTGTCCTGCTGTTCAAATACCATGCAGACGAGTGCAGCTTGAGAAGCCAAACAGAATAAAACAGAATGGACTCCCCCTCCTCTACAAGCATCTGCCTTGGGAATAGCAGGGCATGGATGGGTGCTGGTGGTATCAGCTTAAAAGCAGATCTCAGACCCAAAGCCCTGCTTGGTTCCTGTTCCCAGATGCTTACTTATTAATCATGACCTATTGAAAACCCAGGATAGTGGGTGGGCGTAAGCCCACCCACTTCTAAAGCCCCTCCCCCAGCCTGCAGGGAGGTGGCACAAGACTAGGTTTCAACTGATTTCATGGGACAACTCAAAGAAATAACAGGGACTGGTGTGAAGGTCACAGGTTTAAAATGAGGGTTTCAGAAGGGGACACCGAACAGAGAACCCCAGACAGTGTCCACTGCTCCCGAAAGGTGTCCAGGGAGCCAGCGGATGCCGCCCAGAGGAACTCTGCCCAGAGACATGCACGAACGAGGGACCGGAAATAGGCCCCACAGTCGCAGGCCCCTCCCTCAGCCAACCTCCTTTCCCTGGTCTTATAGAGCTGTATGACAGTAGCACTTAGGTATGCCCACACTAGGTTGTAAACCCAGATCACAGGACATGGGCTTGTGGGCTCAGGTGGTGTCCAAGCCTCTGCTCAAGCAACCACACTGTCTCGTAAATCCAGATTCACAATTGCTGGACAAGCAACTCACACCTGTGCTGATGTGTCCACACTGCACTACACTGACCTTCTGATTTGGGTCTGCCCCTGGAGGTTCACCTTCACTGTACAATGACAAGGCTTGGAGCCCAGTCACTACAGTGGGACTTCTTTGACTCAACCCCCAGCAGGATCCTAGGACCCGGAGTGTTTGCTCACCTAAGTCTGGACTGATTTGCACGTGATCAGAAGGCTTGAGCTCAAATCAGAGTCAAAGCCCTGAGTGAATGTGATATGTCTACACTGCAATAAAAACACACCTGGCACCAAGTTTCTGAGCCAAGGTCAATTAATTTGGGCTAAAAATGGCAGTGTTGATGTTTTGGTTGAAACCTGGGCTCTGAGACCCCAACAGCTTGCCAGATTACAGAGCCTAAACTGCTTCCTGAGTCTTAATAGCCACGCTGAAAGTTTCAGCCCTTGCAGCCCAAGTGCTGCAAACATGAGTCAGCTGACCCAGGATGGTTACATCTCTGCTGCTGATCCTTCATTGCAGTGTAGACATACCCTTAGAGGTTCCATTGTGCTAGGTGCTGTACAAACAGAAAGCAAGATACAGGCTCTGCCCTGAGGAGCTTACCAAAAATAAAAATTATGTGGGTGTCACAACAAACAAGGAGTCCTGTGGTACTTTTAAAGACTAACAAATTTATTTATTGCATGAGCTTTCATGGGAGAAAATCCCACTTCATCAGATGGTTGAAGATGGGAAATTTTTCCCTGAACTAGACTGACACGATTTTGGAACTGGGTGTCACTGGCTCACCTGTGACTGGGACAAGCTACATGGGTTAGGACAGGGAGAACATTTCCACTTCCAGCTTAACCCTAGTAGAAACAACCAGACCCTTTTATCTGTTCCGCTGGTCCCTCATTGGCTTCTGACTGCTGCCAGCCCATCTAGGAGCTGGAGGAACAAGTCTCGCCGGTCCTGCCTGTAGCTGATCACAGGAGACTTTGCTAGGCAACCCTTGTAGGTCCAAACTCTCTACTTTTTCCTTCCAACAGGACAGCTTCCTAAGGTGGCATGTGCCAAGATGGCAAAGCCTTTGGCAGGGGGATCAACAAATGTTGCTACTCTCTGTCTCACTGGGGTTTGCATTAACCAAACATGCAAAGTTTCAAGCAGTGCAGTGCCCTTGAGCTTGAGGCTAGGGCATGGAGATCAAGGCTGATTCAAGAGGAAGAACATCCCCTGTTGAATCATTCACATCACTCCCAGCAGTGCCCTGGGTATACTCTGCAATTGTCCCATCTAGACAGTGACCAAACCTTCACTTCAGTCAGCAAAGCAAGGTTACAGCACCGTGCAGGAGATACCTAAACCAGCTCATGCTGGCTATTGCAGGAGGTGGGGAAAGCCTCACTGATGTTTAGCTCTTGGAGAGTGCTGTAGGGTGGGGGACCTAAGCAAGGCCTCTAATATAGTGGGAAGTGTTCAGTGTTGGCTCTGCAGAGCTTTCTGAGGGGAGGCCAGCCCCATGGAGATGCAGGAGAGGGGAGCTCCATCTTGGATGCAGGCTTGCAAGAAGAGAATGCAAAGTGCAGTCAGTGGCACCACAGTACAAGTAGTTAACGAAGAATCATGCTACTGTCTAAACAACAGTGGTACAAGCCTTGTCGGAGGATGTCTCCTGTTCACCCATGCCTGCTCGGGAGGGACTGATCTCCAGTGGGGGCAGGGGAGATAAAGAAACATCCCCCACAGAGTATATTGAGGTCTACAGCACTGGCCGGACCTACCCTGAGCATCAACTTCAGGTGAGGAAGAAAAATGGTGTGAAGGGAGCCAGGCTTCTCCTTAGCAAGGCATGAAGGCCATCTGGGAGGTGGCTGTACCAAGAGCACTGAGGGTATTTCTGACCATGTATGCTGGCAGTTCCCATCAAGCAGAGTCCTTCCTGCACATTCTGTTCTGCGTTGTGCTCTTTGCTGCTAGGAGGCGTGGCTAGAGATTAATGCTGAAATTACTCACGTTTAAAATCAAATAAAGGGCCCAGGGGTCCCCTAAAATTCTAACTAGAAGTTCATTTGTCTCCTTAAATACAAACAGGGCTTTGAATCAGTCTCCCACAGGAGACTAGATTAATCTCCCTTGTTCCCTTCCCCCTCCCCTCTAAGCGTTTCTGCAGCTGGCTAAGCTGCTCTATGTGAACTTTGTTGGGGCGGGGGTGAGGGTTGGTTTCCTTGATAGGGGACAGTGCAATGAAAATGAAAATGTTATCTAGAAAAACAAAGATTCCAGCCAGTCACATCTGACCCTTGAAAAAGGCATCCCTTTGCTGGCTATCAGCGCAGAAGGCAGATTCCTGACGGTAACCAGCACTCCATGTGTGCACCAAACCTTCTAGCTCTCAGCACCGTGATGTTCGGAGAGAGGTCAGGAAAGCATAAGCCGTGTCTCCATTCTTTTCCTAGTGCCTCTCAGGGTTAGTTGGCTGGCTCTTTTTCCGGCTGCCTATTCCAAGGGACTTGGAGGTTTACAGTTCGCAGATCTGATATCTCTTTCTCGGCCTGTGCCTCTTAGTGATTATAACGAGATAGGCGACTAGTCAATCACCCAGCAGCAAAGAGCTAAGATGTCAAAGAAGCAGAAAGGTGAGAATGATAATATTACAGGCTTTGTCTCCTTCTCTCTCATGGCTGTGCTCAGAGCTGGAGGAATTCCCCCTTGTCCAGTGTTACAAGAGACGGATATTCCCCCAGCTCAGGGTTCGAAAGCAGTGCCAGGGAAATTCCAGGTGTCATGAGAATCACCATGTCTTGATGAAGAGGCTGGTGTGGGATAGGAATCCATTGGTGGACTAGGATGCTCTAAACGTAGGCTACCAAAAGGCCATGAGGAATGGGCATGGAAGACATTTGAAACGTCCCCTCACAAAGGCAGAGTGGAGTGACTCCTCTCCTTGGAATTGGAGCCAGGCTGAGAAAATGCTTCAAAGTTTCTATGTCCCTTCCTGCGGGGCTGTTCAGTGGCTGTTCTGCTCACTCGACTGCATTCTGTGCCAAGTTGCATGGGGACAGATGCTTTTCCAGAAGATGGAACAAAGATGTAAGATGGACAGAAACTTTTGTGCTTCAGGGTACAAGTGGAGTAAACTGAGGGTCAAGAATCTCTTGCACCTCCCTCTGAAACACGTGAGAGAGATCGCTGTCAAACAGGATCCTGGAATAGATGGACTGTTGCTCCCACCCACTGTTACAGTGCTGGTGTTGCTCTGGTTCACAAGCAGACAGAACCGGTACAGAGGCAACAAACTAGGCCAGGGGTCTTCAACCCACGGGTCCAGAGCCGCAGGCAGCTCTTTAGCTGCCCTGTTGCAGATCTGGGATCTGAACCCCACCCTGCCATAATGGGACCTAGCAGGTGTCCTGTGACTGGCTCCAGGCTCCCCACCACCATGGGGGACCCTGGGAGGCCCATTGCAGATTCCAGGTTCCCTCTCCTGGTCATGGGACCCTGCGTCAGGCACCCTGGCCAGTCCCCACCCCTGACCCCCACCTGGAGGCTACACCCATTGTGGCTCTCAAAACACTTGGCTATTGAAGGAATTTTTAAAAATGGCTCATCTTATCTTTTGGTTTGCTGACCTCTGGATTAGGCTACTCTCTGACATGGTCTCCAGAGACCTTTAGTGAGAAGATAACCTCTAATGCATGCCTCAGTCATAGCCTCCCTGCACATTCACATTAGGCTGAACTCAGACAGGAAGAAGAGGATTGGCGCTCACTTGAAACCAAACTGGGTAGCAGTTATAGAAAACAAAGAGACAAAGTCACCTGCTCCATCCAAGACAGCAGAGTCACATCAATGCTTTCTCAGGGAAGACATGGCATGTTGCTCACTGCAGAACCCTTCTTTAAACATCACAGCACAGATAGGCACCACAGGTCATGCTTCATAGGTTTCAGTTTGGGCCTGAGAGGATTGTGACTAGACTCTGAATTTTGAAATTAATTCCTTTGGGCTGGACTCACTCTGCATGTTTCTGAGTTTCATGGGCACTAGAGCAGTCAAGTGACCGGGAAAAGGTTTGTGGAAAGAGAATTTTGAAGATCTGTGTGCACAAGAATTTGCAGAAAGCAAAGTTTAAATCATTGTGCCCAGGACTGACACAAGAGGTGCTTGTGCATCCCATGTGCAATCAGAAACACTGTCCAACTTGTGCCTTTTGGAGCCAGCTGCAGCGAGGCAACACATAGAATAACAGAATCAAAGGGTTGGAAGGGACCTCATGAGATCATCTAGTCCAACCCCCTGCCAAAAAAGCAGGACCACTCCCACTAAATTATCCCAGCCAGGGTTTTGTCCAGCCGGGCCTTAATCATCTACAAAGACGGAGATTCCATCACCTCCCTAGGTAGCCCATTCCAAAGCTTCACCACTTGCCTAGTAAGAAAGTTTTTCCTAATATCCTACTTCGACATCCCCAGCTGCAACTTGAAACCATTGCTCCTTGTTTTGTCCTCTGTTACTACTGAGAACAGCCGAGCTCCGTCCTCCTTGGAGCATCCCTTCAAGTAGTTGAAGGTTGCTATCAAGTTCCCCCACAGTCTTCTCTTCTGCAGGCTAAATAAGCCTAACATAAGAAAATTTGAATGTTTGCTACCTGTGAATCAACCCACAGGTTATTTGCCAAATACCTGTGAAAAACTCATGATCTACTTGCAGATATTCCATAGCTAGCAACATCGATTGAGGATTATCCACTCCAGTAAGAGACAGCTAATGGGAGTTTTTGGAGGGATAACTGTGGATCCTGGTCTTGTAGATTAAAAATAAATAAATAAATAAATAAATAAATAAAAGCCCTAGTTTGTGTGTGAATCATGTTACAGCGAAATCTACCTATCTGGTCTGAATAATCACCCCAGGTCAAACATCTGGGGGCCTGATGGTCGTCCTAGATGTCAGTATCTGTTGTTTGTGCTCAAGATCAGCCTCAACCCTGATTCTGGAACAGGTTGCTTTGATGGCCAATGTTTTATTACCTCTTCCTTCTGCTCCCATATACAGCTGCTGTCTCCCCCATCAAATCATCATCTAGGTTAAGAGTGACACTTTACAGCCTGTCCCAAGAAAGGGGCACCTTGGGAGCAGGCCAGGAATCATAGGGGGACTCTGTGTGTCATAACGTGATTCCTCCTTATTCTCCTCGTACTCTGGGGTGACAGAAGATATCTGGGCCAGCTGTGTGTTTGGCAGATGTCACTTCCCCCATCAGTCCTGGTGTGCGGTAAGGGAGGGAGGAGTCAAGGCTCTGCCCGCTGCTTGCCTGTTTACATGGCATGGATGATAATGCTGCATTGAAAGCTGCTGTGCCTCTAACACTCCAACCCAGGATGTGGGGTAGCATGGGCTGGGGATACCTGCCGACCCCTTGTCTCCTTGCCATGGCATATCAGGTAGCTCACAGTGGAGACCGTAGGAGGAAAGAAACATTCACAGAACAAAATGCAATGGAGGGACAGACAGGAGGGGGTGTGTGTGTGTGTGTGTGTGCACATGTGCACAAGGGTAACTCAGCTCTGGTTTAGGAGGGCACTGTTCCCTTTCATTCCAGCAGGTAGGAAGTGCAATCTTATAGCTGAGCCTGTAGCCTGAAACTCGGAAGAAACCTTCAATTCCTGGCTGTGCCGCTAACTCCGTGTGATCTCAGGCAAGTCACTAAATTAGCCCTGCCTCTCTGTCGTGTAAGGTGGTTGTAATCTCAGGTTGCAATGCCTGTAAAGTAATAGTTGCAGTGCTCAGATAGTACAGTAAACTACTCTAGTTAGACAGGCACTTGACAGCAAGGGCTCATTTTGGTCCTGTATTTTCTAGTGAAGTGCCTGACCCTGGCTCACCACCTTGTACACAGGAAGCCCAAAAGAAGATGGCATTCCCATAGCAGTAGGAATTCTCTCCAGACAGAGACATTTGTGTGAAGAGTGCAGGGCTACAGCCTGCTAGGTCTGCTGGACCCTGGGCAGATCCTGAATCCGTGTCGCCACCTGACAGCAATGGCAAACTTCAACTGAGAGGCTGTGAGTGGGGGGACCAAGTACCACAGGATGTGCTGCCCACAGAGAGTCTGTCTGGCAGTGCTCACGTGGTCTATTTGCTTCAGATATGCTACTTAAGCCAGGGTTGGACAAAATTGGCTCACAGCTAGGTGCCAGAAATTCTACTTTCAGTCATCAGAGGCGCTCCTCCATTACATTTCAGGTGTGGAGCTAGGTGACAGTTTACTAAAAGTGGCCATGGTGACCAGAAACATAGAAGGGAAGGAATGGAGAGAAAAGGAAGGGCAAACCAGACCAGAGGAAAGCATTCAGGTTTAAAAAAAACCAAACAAACACAAGAATTTAAAAAGAGGGGGGAAGAAAAGGAGAAAAGAATGGAACAGAAGGAGGTAGGAAGTGATACGAAATGATTGAGGGAGTGAGAGAGAGGGGTGGACAGCAAAGAAGAGAGAACAAGCTGTGTGGGGCTGGACGTGGAAGACAAACGGACTTAATTATCTGTGTCCTGCTACAGACTGAGTAGGGAGACCAGGGTGGGTAAGGAGGCCTGTAAAAAGGCAAGAATCAGAGACATCTGTTGGACAAAGAAGGGTTGGGCCTCAGTCATTGCTGCTGTATAGTGGCACCACATGGTCACTGTCTAGCACAGAATGTCTACTCATTTTAATGCCCCTGCTGCTTCCCTCACCACCCAGCACTCTCCTGCACCCCTGTGCCTCTAAGACACCATCTTCTTCAGTTCCCAGAGTGGCCTGCTCTTCTCTCTGGGCACGGCTACAAGAAAATGTGCAGCTCAGATCCAAGCTAGACCACGGAAATAAACAGCTGCTGCTGAAGAAAGCAGTGAGGGAAGGGAGCAAAGGCTCAATCCCCCTAGAAATAGCATGCACATGCCTGGAACCCCCACCTGCGGAGACAGGCTCCCTTTGGGGGAATGTTTCTCTGGATGCAAATTTAGCAGGTGCAGGGAGGAGCGCGGACGCATTAATCAAAGTCTTTGCAAAAGGGCGGTCGGTTTGTTCGCGGCTTCAGCAGAAAGTACAATTGGAGACTTGGTTCCAGCTGCGGCCGATGGGGATCGTCTCTCTTCAGCAGGATGGAGGGAGTGACGCAGCCCGTCTCCAACTTGCAAGCCAAACAGGAGGCCCTTGCAGGGCAGGGCACATGGGAACGTTGCTTCTGGTCGGGGCCTGGGAAGAGTTGAGAGCTGAACTCCGGGCACTCACAGGGAGGAGGGAGTTGGAGGGGAAGGCCTCATCACGGTAGCGGTTCAGGGCGGGGTGACGGGGCACTTTGGAGAATGAGATGAGGGGACTGGAAGACAGCACTGCACACTCCCACAGGCCTGGGGATGGAGTAAGCAGGGGCAGAGAAGCTGTCCCACCTCCTGTTGGATGAGCAGTAGTAGCAGAAGCTCTTTAGACAAGCTGTGTCTCTCTGTTGTTCTTCTATTAACCCCTTGCCTGCTGACAAACCCCTTACCCAAAACCAACTGACAACTTGCAGAGCATCTGGAGGGGCCACCACTCCCCTTCTCTGATGACTCAATGCCAGCTCCACCCACCTCCCCATCTGCTGCTTCCTGAATCCCTTATGGCCCCCTCATTGCCACTGGCTGTCTGCACCATCACTGTCCCACACCTGGCTGGGGAGCATGTTGCAGCTCCATCTGCTGGTAGGAGTGCTCTGTGGAGACCAAACCATCACTGTCTTGCTGCATCTTTCTGGGAAACGCCAGCTGATGTGATGGTGCAAATAGCTGCCTCCTGTCTTGCTGCCAGGGAAGAAGCCAGGGTGCCCAGCAGCCTCTGTGAATCAATCCCGGCCATCAAAAGGAGCCCTGCCCTGTTAGTTCCTGGGTCACATTGGGGGAAGATGGGTTATCAGCGTCCAAGCAAAGATTTAGAAGAGGACATGCTGACAGGATGGTGCAGATGGTGGCTGCATAGACGCTGCTTAGACAACGAGTGCCAGGAATGTCCATCTTCTATGCTCCCTCACTACAAAGGGTGGGGAGAAGCTGGTGCCACCACAGCCCACGGTGGTATCATGGCTGTGTCGCGGCCACAAGCCCTGCTGGTCTGAGGTCTCTAGGTGGAGCTGCAAGTGATACACCTGCTTCCTGCTGCAAGTGGTGAGACACAAGATAAAGCCATGGCCAGGGGATGGCTGAGCCAACGCGGGGCACAGAGGAGACTGGAGAGCCTTTGCTAAGGGAGCACAGAGTCTTCCTTGTGGCTGGAAAGCAGAGGAAGATGGAGAGAGATGGAGGGACTGAGAGGCAGGGGAGTGGGGAAGAGGAAGGCTAAGGGAAAGACTGATGGAAATGGGGGAGAGGGAAGATCAAGAGGGTGCACCAAAGACAGATGGAAGAGAAACAAGGTAGATGAAAAAAGAAGTGACAAATGGCACCGGAGAGAAGAGGGTCAAGCAGACTGGGGTGGAGAAGGGACCACAGACGGAAGGAGAGCTAGGGCTAGGCAGAACAATGCACAGGTGCAGAAGGGGGGCAGGGAAGGACACAGAGAGAAGATCTCTGCCCTCTGTAGGTATGGGAGAGTGCAGGGGACTCACACTAGGTGGTCACACCTCTGCTGGTGGCTGGGATTGCTTCCAGACCTGCGGCTCCCCTTGTCCCACCCCTAGCTGCCGCGCACTGGCTTGCTCTGAGCCCCTTAATCAAGTGCAGACTCGCTGCTAATAAGTGACTTTAAACAGGTCTGTCATTTTTGGATTTGGGGCCGTGGCTGGGGGCAGGGAATGGAGAAACCAGCAAATAAATCTACATCTGATTAACATTTACGGTCCTGCAGGATTTGCAGAGAACAAGAGAGAAACCTGTGCCAGGGGGAGGCTAATCTCAGTGTCGTCTGCACCTGTTAGAGCAACAGTGACCTCCAGTGGCTGGTTGGGTGAATCCCAGGGGTCTCCTCCAAGGCCAGTTCCCAACGCTAGTGCCGTGCCAAGAGGTGGGCTGTGATTTATAAAGCTGCCTAGGAGACTGAGAATCTCAGCCAGATTCAAGTCCATGAGGTGCCATTACAGGTCCTGTTCCTACTTAGAAGGCAGCAGTTTCCCTGGTTTGCTGAATCCCAGGAGCAAACGTGGGAAACATCCTGAGCTCTGTTTTCAGCTACGGATGGGCGTTAGGAACATTCACACGTACACAAATGCAGGTGTATGTGCTGCCTGCGCTGTCCCACTTTGCATCTGAGGGGAGAATGATTTGGATACTGAAAGGGTTGAGGAAGGGAAAGATGGATTCATGGGAAACTGTGAGAAAAAGAAGAAAGGGTTAGCCACATTAGTCGCGTCCAGCAAAACGAACAAGGATTCTGGTGGCGCTTTTAAAGACTAACAAATTTATTCATTGCAGGAGCTTTCACGGGAGAGAATCCATCCTCAGCAGATGCTTGAAGATGTTGCTTCAAGCATCTGATGAAGGGGAATTCTCTCCCATGAAAGCTCATACGATAAATAATTTTGTTAGTTTTTAAAAGTGCCACCAGACTTCTTGTTCATTTTATGAGAAAAGGAGTGTTGTGGGGAGGAACCTGGCTGCTCCAGGCACATGGACACTAAGCCACGGTTGGGCCTTTACACTTTGCTGAGGATAATCCAGTTAGATTCTCAGATACTGTGGTGACCAGTGTAGGATAAATGGAAATGATCTATAAAGATTTTTTGTTTTGTGGCAGTGGCTAGAAGGCCAAGTCATGGACCAGGCCCCACTTTACTAGGGATGCATGAACAGAACAAAAATGCAAAGATTTTCCAGCCTGGACAGACAGATTGGTGGGGAGAAGAGAAACATAAAGCTGGGGGAGACAGAGGAGTTTCCACAGCAGGCTTCATCACCAGCTCACTCACCTCCCTTGTTTCATTGTCTGGAATCAATGTGTACAGGGGTACCACCCGGTTAATTTCCAGCAGCACCGGGGCAGGGCTGAGCTGCTCTTTGCCTGCGCGCCGACACAAGTGGCAGGTGGAAGGGCAGCGACCCTTTTCCTCGCAGTGGATCTCCACGCCTGAGATCAGCTGGTCGTCTGACAGCATCTGAGCCGTCAGGAGACCTGAGAGGTAGGTGATGAACGGCATCGACTTGAGCTCCTTCTTGGTACCAAGTTCAGTTGTTTCTGTTTACAGAATAAGAAAAAAAGGGGGGAAGAAACAAGACAAAATGAATTTCAGCCCAATCATACATACTCTGTCCCCCAGCCAAATCCCAGCACAGGTCATGTGGGACGAGGCTGGGATGCAGGCATAAGAGAATGTAAGGGAGATAAAGAGAGACATGAGATATTCACATGGCTACACGATGTGGCTGGTTGAAAAATGGAAATCATTTTCAGTGAAGTGTTCCCAAAGTAATGGACTTTTTGTGCTGTAATGTGATGAGATTTTTTTCCCCAAATTTTTCAATAAAAGAAAAGCCCAAAATGTTTGGGCTTTGGGGAAAATAATGTTTTTAATCTTTTCTTTCCTCATTGTGTTCTTTATTTCCTTCCCCCACTGGCTCTTTATCCAATGAAACAAACATGAAAATACCAGTCGGAAAAGGACATTTTAAATTAGGAAAACACAAACAAACACTATTTTGGAGGGGAAGGAGGGGAAGGGAATGAAATCAAAGCTGACCAGTTCTTTTGCTTGGGACATGTGTTCTCCAATACACCACTGACAGCAACAGTCAACCAGATACACCACCTTCATTTCAAACCCGTTTTGCTGGGAGGTCCATGGCCCTTTCAAGCAACTTTGCACCCAGTTGGCAGGAAGACTGTGGCGGCTGTGGGTTTCAGGTCCCATAGGAGGTGTGATTTCTTGGAGGATCAAAGACTGGAAGTTTCAGGGAGCTGAAGGGATGATGCTTGCTCCCCACTCCTCCACAATGTACAGAAATGCACTGCTTGGCTATGTTGAACATCACGATTTACTCTTAATCATCAAGTGCTAGGCAAGATTACATGGACCAGTTGTTTGGCCTGACGGCCCCACTGCCTGGCATAAGACACACCCTGTAATGGATTATTATTGTTTACATTATGGTGGTACCTAGACACCAACCACCTGACAGCTTTGAAATTTTCTCCTCCAGAAGCAAGTTGATATGTCCTGATACTCACACCCATCCGCACACAGTATTGTGTCCATCTCAGATAAGCATAAATGAAAGAGCTTGGTAGATACGGGACAAACCAAGCCAAAAGTGAAACAGCAGTCTACCAAAGGTGACGCAAAGGAGATTCTGAAGGTTAAAGGGAGGAAAAGGTTTCCTCTAAGAAGACGATCCCACTCCTGTTATGAGGACCATAATGTTCTCCACTCCAAACAGGGCATCTGCTGCTCAACACTCATCACAAAGTGTCTTGAGATAACAGGATGCAAGGAGCCATGGAAGGATCAAGAGTTATTAATGAATATTACAACATTAACATGGTGTTTTTTTTCTGAAAGATTCAAGTGTTTTCAAACCCTGTGCAACTTCCTGGAAGTCCCAGTTCCAAGGAGATAAATCCTGAGGTCCTACTGCAGCCAAACTCTTGCCAAGGTCAAGGAGAACTTTGCATGAATAAGATTAGAATGAAAAATTAAGAACAGGCTTCAGCTCTCTCAATGAGTGGCCTCTTCTCTGACAGCCGATGTGGTCTCTAAACTAAAGAGTCTGAAACCCAGTTCAGGATCACAGCTTGGTGGCTACAAGAAGCTCCCAGGAGGGATGATCCATGGGAGTGAGCGTGGGGCTACCCAGTCTGTCTGTTTCTGGGAAGCCAACACAGCTGAAACACATCATATAAAGAGCATGGGTGACAACAAAAGGACATGGAGCACAGCAACTCACCAGGATATGCACCAGGAGGGGGAATTCTTGTAGTTGGCAGCTGCCCTGTGGCAGTGAAGGAGAGCCCGAGAAAGAAAGAAGGTTGCCTAAGAGCCTGCACTTTAAAGTGATATGCAGCTGATCTGGCAAGGCACCTTCCAATCAGAAATACAAATAAATGCAGCTTTTGTTCATTATCCACTAAGCCATGATGGAGCCCCCCCATCCTCTGTCTACATGCCAGAGAATGCCTATGTCCACAGGATCAAAGACCTAACAATTAGCACGAGCAAATTCCCACTAAGCAATCTTTCAGAGGGGAAAAAAGGCAGGTGCAGTTACTGAGAGAAATAAGACAAGGTTGTGTAGGAGACATCACTGCATTGGGGGAGATGGCAGTATATACAGACAAGTAGCATGAATGCTGGAACCCAGCTCCAGAGGGATTATGCTCTTGAAAGGTGGCTCCATGATCTTTCCAGCCTTGTCAGGGAAAGTCGTGAAGCTGAGTTGAGTGGCAGAGGCAGGAGGAAGCAACAAGCCATGCTGCTGGCCTGCTTTCATTTCTGAACACAGGGAAAAGGTGTTTTGCTTGTTTACTCTTGCTACTTGGTGGAGTTAAAAAAGCATACCTTTTCATCTGCCACCCTTATGCTCCAGATTTTGTGTGGCAAAGTGGGTGTACAAGGAGTCTGGAAGGTGCATGGAAGTTGAAGAGAAGGGAAGGAGTTGACACAGGAGATTTATAGTGGGATATGGAGCCTCCTCTCTTGCTATCTCTGGCTTAATAGGTACCAGCCAACAACTTCAACATCTGAAGGCTGTAGGTGGCCTGAAGTAAGACCTGGCATTAGCTCCAATAAGCTGGTGTTGTAGGTGCTCATTCCAGAGATCAGAAACATCGTGATCTTAGTCCACTCTCTAGTAGACAGTTGTCCAAATCTCTCAAACACACAAAGTCCTACCACTAAGTTTAGTGCTTCTTGGCTAATGGGCAGGCAGTCTCAGCTGAGTCCAAGGACCACCTGGTTCATGTGAACCAAACGTCCGTTTGGTCCCTAGAGGTGGCCCCACCACTACAAGACTGAAGCATATTACTGGGGCAGAGTAAGAAAGGTTGGCATCCATTACAAGCCAACTAAAGAACTTCAGAGCTGTTGCCTTTCACCACGGCTAAACACACTGCTGAGGGACGTTGTGAGGTGTCTACCAGTAACAGGCAAGATGCGCCTCTCCCTAAAGCCAAATCGCTATCATTCTGGGTTATACAGAGTGAGAAAGTGATGAGCTATGACATCCTCAGTGCCACAGACTGCACTGTACAACACAACCCTCAAGAGGTATGCTTGCAAATAGCCTTGGATTGAGAGGCAGCATGGTCCAGTGGTGAAATCTTGTGTAGTTTTTCTGATTCTACTACTAGGCATTTGTACAGGGGCTAACATGATGGTGGTTGGGTTCTTAGGTGTTACCATAATGCAGGAAATAATATGTCCTCAACTGAACAAACATGATTCTTTGATTTTTCCAGGGAAAATTCAAGGTATACTGGCGGAACATTCAGAGGTAGGCCACGACTAAGTATACATTAGCGACAGAATTCCCCTCTTGCTGCAGGAGAATGGTAACCCACAGAAGGTCTAAACTACGAATTCAGCAATCCCCTTGCGCTGCCATGCATTAAATGACCCCACTGGCTGACTGATGTAGCTAAAAAATATATAATCAAGTGACTGTCTTTACTTTGTGCCACAAAATACAGATGAAGCTCCACAGATCTCCACTCCCCAAGATCAGGAGCGCCGCTGCCCCGGGAAAAAACCTGGGGGCTGGGCCCCATCCCTGGGCCCACTCCAGTCCCCCAGGCCTGATCCAGTCTTGGAGCCCTGCTGCCAGCCCGGCCCTGGGTCCACGGCCAGGGATGGGGCCAGGAAAGGCAGGGGCTGCCTCTGGTGATCTGGCCCAGATCCCTGGATGGGAGAGGAAGGCACCACCACAGACAGCCTGGCCCGGATCCCCAGCCAGGAGAGGCCAGGGATCCGGGAGAGGCAGGGGCTGTGCCAGGCACTCAGGGCACTGGTGCCTGGACTTGGGGCTTGTGCCCCATGTAGCAGCTGCCAGCAATGCCCCTACCCAAGATTCATATGAACTTGGAGAGGAAGGTGAGACAGCCTCTCCAAATATGTAGAATGACAGCTTGCTTGACAAAAGCAATATTTCCCTCTCATCAGTTTTAAAATACCACCTCTCTGTGTGAGAAAAAAACTGTCTGTGCAACACAAACAAGCAGTCCTTGTTTGCAGCACTTTTAAAGACTAACACATTTATTCATAGGACTCCTCCTTTGTTTTGCTGAACTAGACCAACACAGTTACCCCTCTGGAACTTGTCAGTCTGTACAGTGAATCCATTATGCTGACTGTCCTCATAGCCGCCAATGGGAAGTGCCAGCGGAGGACAGAGGGAGCGGGAGCTCAGAAGCAAGGTGAGGCGTGAGGAAGAGGTTTAGGAGGCATTACACAAGGGAGACTCCAGGGGTGAGAAGTATGTAAACTGGTCCTTCCAGCATAGGACCCTTCTACGATCATCCAACTCCCTCTTGTTCTCAAAGGAGAGAATATGGAGAGCAAGAGGAAAGACCTGTCTGTTTTATTTTTATATTGCCCCAGGCAATCCTTGAAGAAGCCAAGGAGCAAACGGGCCAGGAACTCCTCTTTTGCCCTGGAACAGGGGATGTCTCAGCTTCTTTGGGATTGAAGTACATCAGCAGGACAACATGGAAAGGGGCTGCATCTGTTCTGAGGAAAAATTTAGAAACTCAGGACTTTTTCTTATGCCATGAGAGGCTGGTCTTGGCTCTTTTTGGAAAACTGGTTATTTCTTGTCTAACAGCCAAAGAGCTCCAAGGGAAGCACAGTCCATTCCTCCTCCCTTGTAAACAATGAAAATATCTTCTTTTCCAAATGAACTCAGTGATTTGGTGCCATGGACCTTGGCCAGAACAGCTCTTTGAGAAGGCGTTCCTGCTGGAGGTATGAGGATAAGAACTATCAACCTAAAAAAGGAAAATCAAGGTGCTAGGTCAACTTTAAAAAACAAGGAAGCTGTGATAACTGTGCAGCTCTGGGAATCCCTCACTGGTCAGCTAGCTTTGTGCAGCAAGCTCACCCTGGGCTCTCAGTGATGGCAGATTCTTCAGGGACTCAGGTGAGTCGTGCTAGGACTGTTAACAAAGAGTTTTTTAGGGCAGTGGTTTTCAAACCATGGGTTGGGACCCAGTACTGGGTCACAGACCTTCAGGTACTTGGTCATGGTGCCCCAGCTGCTGCTGCCAAAAGACTGGACTGCATTGCTGAAAAATGTGATTGGTGGATCGCAGGCATAAATCATCTTTTTTTTCCAACTGGGTCCTGAGGAAAAAAAGTTTGAAAACCACTGCTTTAGGGACAAGGTCAAATCTGGGTGACTTATGCCCTTGTCTTTACTGAAACTGAATCCCTAGAGCTTTTGGAAAGCGGGATCATCTCTCACGCTGGATTCCCTTTGGTCTAAGAGGTCGTTGTTTCTTAGATCAATGACGCAATGTGAGTCAATCAGTATTTGGTGTTCCACAGGACTGCAAAGACCTGGGGCATGAGTGTAAGCAACAGGACTTGGATGACTAGCCTAGCAAACTGAGAAGGAACTGTAGGCCAATTTCCTGCTAAAGTGACAGTTCCTCAAAGACATCAGCAGGGGATAGCAGATTTGGGAAGCCTTTGCAAAATGAGCTGAAGGGATGTCAAGTAACTTCCTCACAGTCTTATCACACAAAATCACCACATCATTTGGCCACTCTCTTAGCAGACAAGTAAGAAAGCCAAACACTGAACTAGCACAGTGAGTAAACTACAGATGTCCCTAGAAATGGTCTCTCAGACTCAGTGTAGGGGGTCTCACTGCCATCGCTTGTGCTGTATCTGTTCTGTAGAGAAAGAATGAACACCTGCAGAAAGAGTAAATTCACTTTGAAAACATGAGGGTTCCCTTGACTGCCAAACCACTTAGCCCTACAGAGAGCATTCTTTCAAAGCACACTCCATCCATCCATTCTCTGATCACAGAGACCAGTGCAACAAGAGGGAGCGCAAAATCCAGATTTGTAGCAATTTACCCTCTAAAACAATCTTGTCTCACATCTGAGCCTTGTCACTAATTTTTTCCAAAGAGAAATAAAGAATAGGGAAGTGAGCACTTTGAACCACTCTCGGATGTGTTTCTGTTGCTTACGAAAACCAATGTGCAATGCCTAATGGCTTTGGGGTTTCTGATGTGCATTCACATATGTAGAGAAGGGACCAACCATCTTTTTACCTTATTTAGGAGATATTACAAAGAAAACTGCCAAAGAATGGTATCCTTATCAACAGCAATAACTGGAAAGGAGTCATGTTACTCTATCTGTTTGCAAAATCATCCTGGTAGACATCAAGAAACAACCAGACCTTCAATTCAGAGAGGAACAAGCGGGTTTTAGATCATTAAGACCCTGTGCACACCAGCTTGTTGCCCTCAGACATCACAGAAAAAAGTGTAGAGTGCCAAGAACCCATTCTGATAAGTTAATAGCAAGGCTTGGCGAATACTGGGTGCTAGGTCACCATGGTGCCCAGCATTTAGCTCCCGGTGGCTAGCAGCACTGCTGCAGCCAGGGTGGTGAACTCCTCCTGGTGCCTAAAATAAGAGCCAGAAGTGCTGACATATTCAGTGCCACCATCTCTCTCCCTCTCTCCCTGCAAACCACCCCACCGGCATCAAAAGCACCACTAGCAGAAGCTCTTTTCACTAGCAGAAGGTCCTAAGCTTACCACACTGCTGAAAATATTGGTGGCCACAGCATTTTTTGGTAGGTCAGAGGCCCTGTGCACTCTGCACTACTGCTGGAAGAAGTGGCAGCTGTTTTTTGGTGGCAGAGGACCGCTTTATCGTCACAAACATAGTAGTGCCTAAGGTTTTGGGCTGGCCCCTATGTGTGTGGCAGATTTGCTGAGGCCTGTTTTATAGATTTCCAAAAGTTTCCTGACACCATACATAGAGACGGTCTTGGAAAAATTAGGGCATACTACAGAATACCAGGGGAAAAATCATTAGAACAATCATGGATCTATGTGACAATGCTGATTGGGTAAAAATCATCCAATGCCTTGCAATAACAACAGGAGTAAGACACAAGTGTTCTATGTCACCAATATTATTTCACTAGTCACTGATTATGTCATAAGGAATATATGTGCAAAAGGCAATGAAGACTCTTTTGGGCAAAAGCACACTTGGATGATTTCATTTTGTTCTGAGAACATTGTTCTCCTTCATTCAACACATCACTTCATAGAAGAAAAGACCCAGCTTTCGGAAAACAAACCAACTTGTTTTACTGTATCAACAAGAAGACAAAATATATGGCTACTGATGTCCCAAAAGTAACCAAGAGACTGAACAAAGCAACACTAGCAGAAGTAGGTCATTTTACAGACCTAGTGAGTGAGATGTGCAGTGATGTCATCATGCTAGATGTCAAGCAATAACTACGAAAAGTAACAAACAACCTTCGTAAACTTGAAAAGATTTGAAGAGTAAGACGACTAGGATGGACTCAAACATTTGAATTTTTAACACTACCATCATGGCTGTTCTCCTTTATGAAGCAGAGTCATGGAAATCAACAACAAAAATTTTAAGAAGATTAATTCATTTCAAAGTAAATGTCTGAAGCAGATCTTCAGAATCCAGAGTCTTTTCCAGAGGACAGACAGGCTTGTAACATCAGAAATTCCAAGTAGATCAAACAAATCTACAACATCAACTATGACAGGGAGACAACAAGGGAAATATTTACAACACCCTTGAAGGATAACACCAACTCTACGTTAAGAGCAAGTGATACTGTGGACACCACCTGGAAAAAAAGGGGGGGGGCAGCTTAGAGAAACATGATGCTTAACAGAGAAAGAAGCCAAATCTATCAACATGATATTCAGAAACCTGAACAGATCAGCTCAAGACTGAAATAAAAGGTGGAAACTGGTGGATGTCTTATGCATAAAAGGGTGTATGAGGCTCAAGCAAAAAGATCCTGCCCTTGGCTTCCAATTTTTGCTTCCCTTAGAGCCCTTCTATACTAAGGAAATGAACCATTGCTGACACTGCTTGTCAACAGGACCACCTTGTTCCTCCTCCCATTGGGGTTGAAAGCTGTTGGTGCTGATGTGATGAACCATTCTGAACTCTGCTGTAGAAATCTCAAGACTCTTCATCTCACTCAGTCTCTACCCATCTTTCTTGAACAGGGTTGGAAAACATGTTTGTCCCATGTACATGAAACACAGGTAACATGGAAAGTTTGCCTCTGGGAGTTACTAACACGGGTCAATGGGACTGCTCACTGTTTATCTGGATGAGTAAAGGACCCACAGTCTGGCCCTATCTCTGCTGGGTGAACTTGACTCTTATCTGAAGAAGACTGACTTACTGTTGGGGGTTCAGGTGTTTTTTGTTGGTCCCCAGTCTCTGTGTGATATGCCTAAATGCTGGTAGTGCAAGGGCCCAGGTAACCAGGTGTTTCTTGAATTAAACCACTTATGGCCCAACTCCGTTCCTGGTGAAATAAGTGAGAATTTTGCCAGTCACTTAGGGTATGTCTACACAGCACTTTTATTTTGAAATAACACTGGTTATTTCGAAATAAAAGATATTTGGTCCACATGACATTTTCTTATTTCGAAAGGACAGATCCCATCCTTTCGAAACAAGAACTGCTGTTTCGAAACAGGTTAAACCCTGATTGTTTCGAAACGGCTGTTATTTCAAAATGGTTATTTCAAAATAAGGCCGTTTGGACATGTTGTTTCGAAACAACACCATTGTTTCAAAACAACTGTTTCGAAACATGTCAAATGGCCTTATTTCGAAATAACCATTTAGAAATAACAGCCGTTTCAATAGCAGGCTTTCCCTTAATTCAAATTAACATTTTGTTAATTTGAATTAACTTATTTTGAAATAAGGACTTTATTTCAAAATAACGATGTGTGTGTAGACATAGCCTTAGACAGGTTCAAACCCAGACTCTACAATTTAATAACAAAATGCCTGAAGCAGCTTCCCCTGACACCAACAGTGAGACTCCTGTTGTTGTCAGTGCAAGTCGGGCTGGGTCCAGAGTAACTCCACATTACTGCGCAGGTCTACAGTATCAGGATCCTTGTAAGGTACTATAGAGCACTGCCCAAAGTACTAAAACAGCACAATATTACTTGCTCAAAATGCATGGCATGCCCTGTGGCCAGTGGAACAATGGTTTTGAGGTGGCTCACTTTTCTGTTGATCCAAATCTTGTAAAGAACATTAAAGGAGGAGCGCATGAAGAACATGACAATCGGGGCTGAAGCACAATGTATCATTGTGATGGAAATGCGATTCCTCATCTGCCTTTTCATGAGTATGGGCTTCTGCTAATGCTAGGGAGACTCAGTGAAATCTGTTCAGAAGTACCAGGCAATAGCTGTGGCTAGATGCATCATGCCAACTTGTGGGAGGTTATTTGTCTGAAATACAGAAACACACCAAATAAATTGTAAAAGAGCCGCCCGCTTAATGTTAAAGTCTGAGTAAGGAAGCAAAGCACAACACCCAGGAGTCCAAAGAGGTAACTCATCAGCTGCTCTGGTACACAGCTCTTTGTGGACATGGCCCTGAAACACTTTACACAGCCCTTCACTGAAAGGCAAATGAGAACAACATTCTAGAGTCATTGGCTGTTACGCGATAGTTAAAATTGCAGGAGGGTTTCTGTTCTACAGACAGAGCTTGCAGGGTGGCCAGAGGGGGCTTAATAATCGCTACTACTAAAACAACTAGCTCCTAAGCCACTGCTTCCCAACCACTGTGCTGCAGCCCACTAGCACACTGCAGCACCCCCTTAAGGGTGTTGCCAGAGGTGGCAGGACCCAGCCCCGGTCAGGATCTGGGGGCTGCCAGCAGTGGCAGGATCTAGACTGGGCCAGGAGTCTGGGGGCCGTAGGCAACAGCGTGGTACGGTGGACCACAGCAAGATAAAAGGCTGGGAACCATTGCCCTAGCTAGTGCTTTTACCTGGAGATCTCCATAGGGCCAATCACCTTGAAATGTGTTGGCTGTTATTGTATAGTGCCGTTTGTTTTAAAAGACCCAAGATCTTCTAAAGTCAAGACTCACTACACTCACCACAAAAATGAAGCAACTTGAGGGACAGGTCATGGTAGGGCTTAAGCCAGAAAAGGAAGAAGAATACGGTATCCAGTTGAAACTGCAGGAGGAATTTAGAGAGGTGGAGATGAAATTATCCCAGCAACTGAAGTAACATACCTAACCCTTGTGAAAATCCACCCACTTTTCAAGGATTCAGGGCCTCAATTTCGCTTCTCCCTTGAAACATCAGGCAAGTCTACCTCCCACCGAACACAGGACATCTGACGACACAGTATAGGAGCACGTCAAGCACTACAGGCTGGAGCGCAGAGGCTTCTCGTTTTGACAGAAATTTAGAATAGAATCATAGAGTTAGAAGGGACCTCGTGAGATCATCGAGTCCAACCCCCGGGGGCTTAAACCCAGGACCTTCTGCACATTAAGCAGAGGTGCTAGCCACTACACTATTTGCAGGGCTTATCTCCACTACTGTATGTTATTCCTCCCCTCCCTCATTGAGCACTGACAGCAAGGTCAACAGAGCTGTACACAGGGGCTTCAGTAAGCTTAACAATTTTTCCTACCCCTGAGTGACATAGCTAGGTTGATTTCAATTTTAAATGCAGACCAGGTCTTAGTCAGGCCTTGCAGTGCTGACAGAGGAGTGGGAAAGTATGGACGTGTCTTCCCTGCACAAACTCTAGTTTCTCAGGGTGCCAGTTTATTACTTAGTGCAATAATATCCCATTTGCTTGTTGGTTTCCCCAAAGACAGGTAGAAAGAAAATCAATCGTAGTATTTGCCTGGGAGTTTCTGAGACATTTGTTAGAGCAGTAAACAGCAGCACTTTGAAACGGTCTGACAGCTGTAACTCTGCCTGCTATTACTTATGGGCAACCATTACTCAGGTCTGCCATCAAAGCCTGTCTACAGTATCAACAAAGACCTCAGCAGAGCACCTGCCATGTTACTTATTCATCTGAACAGTAATTGCCCAAAGCCAGGCATGCTGCTGGTTCCCAGTAAAGAATAATGAGGCCTCACGCTATTTATATGGACCAAAGACACATTGCGCGCGTGCACCCACACATATACACGCACACACACCCCTGTGTTAGCTGAGGGCTGCAGAATCTCCCCTGGAATGGGGCAGTTGGGCTATCCATAAACTAACTGTTCCAGGAAAAGTTCCAAAGAGGCAGCCGTGCTAGTTTGGATCAATAAAACAAACAAGGAGTCCTGTGGCACTTAAAGACTAACAAATTTGTTTATTGCATGAGCTTTCATGGGAGAAAATCCCCCTTTGTCAAACGCTTTGAAGATGGGGGAACTTACAGAATGGGAGGAAATAAATGCAGGGAAGTGTAAGTCATGGGATCAGCTCAGACTATAACAGCAAATCAAAGCACTTGTTAAGATTCAAATACTGGGGAACAGCATACAGAGGAAGATGAGGTCAAATCACCTGTTGTAATGAGAATAAAATCCGAAGTCCCTATTAAGCCCTGAAGCAATGCAGTCAAATATGCAAGTAAACTTGAGTTCTGCAGCTTCTCTTTGAAGTCTTGATCTGGTATTCACCTGTCTTAGCACCACAATTAGTAAATCGTCAATGTAGTGATCAGGAAGATTGAAATGCTGACCCACTGGTTTTAAAACATTGTGATTTCTGATGTCAGATGTGTGCCCGTTTATTCTTTTGTGCAGACACTGTCCTCTTTGATCAATATATAAAGCAGAGGGGAATTTCTGGCACATGATGGCATAAATCACATTGGTGAATAAGTAGGTGAATAAGTCTTTGATGGAGTAGCTGGTTAATTATTATTTCCTTCCTTTCTGTAAGGTCTCCCATCTTCAAAGTCTCTGACAAAGTGGGATTCTCCCGTGACACCTCATGGAATAAATACATTTGTTAGTCTTTAAATGCCACAGGACTCCTTGTTTGTTCAAGGATGCAGTCTGACCTAGTGCTCTGTCTTGTGTGAGCATGAGAGTGCAATGTGAATATCTGGTGTGCGACGGCATGCGCATGTACTGTAGGAAAAAAGATACAGCAACCTGAGCTCATGAGACCAGAACAGCAAGCAAGAAAAATCAGAACTCTGGAGTGGGGTGGGAGTAATAGGCACCAATCTAAGAAAAAACCCTGAATATTGGTACTGTCCTTATAAAATCGAGTCATCTGGTCACCCCAGACTAGGAATGTGTGTGAGAGAGAACAGGGTGTGTGCACTCATGTGAGGGAGGGTGTGGGACAGTCAGGGGACTCTGCGTGCGTGCGTGCGTGCGTGCGTGTGTGTGTGTGTGTAAGCAGGTTCATCTCAGATGTGTCAGGTGGGGCATATGGCTAAAGCATCAGCTTTCTGTTGGTGACTGCTACCCTCTAGTGGTATTTCTGAGCAATGGCTCTAGGGGTGGAAACGACAATGCTAGATTGTGTATTCAGTGCAGTGATCCCAGGATATTAGCAAGACCAAGTGGGAGGGATTAATTTCTGTCGGTGTCAGAGACAGGTGTTCAGCCTCACAGAGATCTCTTCTGTTGGTGTGGGAAAGGTACACAGAGTATCACAACTAAAGGCAAGGTGGAACTGATTATTTAATGTAAGTCATTAATGCAGATTTCAAAGGACTGTTCAAGGTAAAGTAGCCCATTAATCTCTGTCCAGATGAAGGGGGGGAAGGAGGGAAAAAAGGAAGGGTGGAGATTTCGTGGGCCACAGACTGTTACAATAAGCCATAAATCCAATGTCTCTGCTCAGTCCACAATTTTAATAGGTAGGGCATATGAGGAAAAGCAGAACCATGAGATGGGATCCAGAACTCTGGAGCCCCGAATCACAGAGGGTGGGACTCTCAGGAGAAATTTCCCAGAGTAAATGCTGATGGGCTAACCCAGAGGAGGCTGCTTTTCCAAACTGAACTGGTGGGAGAAATGTCAGCAAGGTGTCTTACTGGCTGCCTGCCTCCCAATACATACACCCCCTTGCAATCAGCCCAGACTCTATCTGATGGTGAGGAAGAGAGTAGTGGATTGGAGCCTTTTTGCTTGTCTCAGAGATTTCTGTGCAGTCAAGGGACCATGGGAAGATACAGGTGCTGTTAGGGCTCTGGCAGGTGCTTGTGGCCTCACTCAGAAGAGTTCAAGGCTCCAGCTGACAGTAGAAAAAAAGAAGAGGGATACAAGACCAGCTGGGATAACAAAGAGGGGGCTGCTCAGTGTTAAGAGCCCCAGAAGGAACATGTGAGGAGCTGTATTTAGTTGCTGCATGTGGCTTTGCCTTTCCTTAAGCTGTGGTGCTCAGGTGAAAGGCGACTCCTGCTCCATGGACATCATCCATCCAACACCACAGATGCATCTCGTGGGAGCTGGAAATCTGCATGGTGAAACCTCCCAGCCAGCACTAAGCCTGAAGCCCTGATTGTGACAGCTCCACACTTGCAAATCTTGGACCTCTGAAATTACTCAGTGCCAGGGAGATTTCCTCCCAGGCCCCTTTTCTGATACAAAACCATGCCCAGAGGTGACAAGATGTGGAGTCCACTCAGTTCCCACTGATCTGCAGTGGGACATGACAAAGACCTGCAGAGAACACTTGGCACTGTCCATGACCAGGGCTGCAGACATGCCAGTATCATGGGTGTTGAGCAAACTGTGCAGGTCCACATGGAAAGGACCCTCCACTGCTCACCTTCACTTGGGTTCAAGCCCTGGAGAGTGGATAGGCTTGCTTGGAGGAGCTGGTCCAAGCCTGGTCCTGCGTGGGATCATGGAGGAACCTGCACTCTAGGTTGTTTTCTCTACAGCTCTGTTGGGCAGAAATGCGTCCCCCACCAGTGAAGCGTATCCAACCTCTCCTGGGACTGACCCATGTAATATGTGATGATTACCTCTTTAATTCATTCCCTCTGAACCACCTAACATTGGCCACTGTCAGAAGACAGGATAGTGGGCTACACTGACCATTGGTCTGACCTAGTATCACCGTTCTTATGTGATACGGTCCCCCTGGCATGACCTGGGCTTAGGGAAGGTCTTGAATTTGCTTCAGATTCCTCATATTCCCTTTCCCTAAGCTCCCCTCCGAAGTTGTTGTTGTTGTTGTTTTTCCTGAATAGCTCCTAGCAAAGGAATTTGCCAGAGAAACCCCTCAACCCGTCTCACCTGGCATCCACCTAACATGCCCTTTGCTGGGCATGGGGTAGGATCCACACTCCTTAAGAGGACAAGCTGCAGGCTGACACAAAGACTCATGGGAAACATTATGCTTGCTCCTCTGAAAAGTGACCTGGGTGTGGGGTAAGCAGGCTTTGAGCAAGGCACTTGCTGGCCCTGGCACCAGAGACATGGAGATCCCAATACTCAAGTGGGATGGACAGAAGCCAGACTCGAGGTTTTCAAAATTTAGTGGCATATGCAGGGACCCTGTTTCAATGTTCCTTGGGCTGGTTCTGAAGGAACCACAAGGAAAATGTCTGGGAGGCAGAGTCATTCCTTAGCCCTTGGGTTGCCTGGGCCTGTTCTGAGTTAATGGCAGGCTCAGACACGAGGATGAAATTTTGCAAGAAAACCTCAGAAAACCATAATAGCAGCTTAATAGCATATCCAAGGCTGGGAAATAGCTGGGGAGGGCTTTTAAATCATGCTAATAAACCCCTATAAAAGGGGAAAGTGCAGGCATCATTGCTGAGATCACTTTTACAAGGTGTTAGCTCTTCAGAGACCTGGGAGGCACACACTGTGACCTTACAATCTGTGCATGCTATTGCGCCTGGCTCATTAGGGGAAGAATTGCTGACACTGCGCTGCACACATTCCTGCAAGATTGGGCCTCTCCCACTGCATGGGCCTCCCTAAGCAGATACAGGTTCTCTAAGGCCCCTGTATCCCAACAAATCAGTTGACACTGGGGTTTATCTCCTGGGGTACAGGTCAAGGCCTACCTTAGTATATCTGGAGTCTAATGGCTCCCATACTCCCTTTCCCTCTCCCCATCTGCTAGAGTTAATTCCCATAGGATGCCTGTGATTTAACAAGCCACCTCATCAAATCCTCCTGCCTGATTAACCCACTAGCATGACAAGGCAGCTTCCTAGCCACCACTCAGTCAATCAGGTGAGTTAATATGACCTTGAGCTTGGGCTGCCAGTTCTCTCCATCTCCTTGCTCCTAACAGTGTGAGATCCCTACTACCTCAAGGCCCAGTTAACCATGTCATTTAAACACTATATGCTGTGCTGATGTGGGTGTGGAGGTCTCTGTATTAGAGACGCAAGGTGAGAGAGGTGATACCTTTGATTGCTCCAACTTCTGTTGGTGAGAGACACAAACTTTCAGCTTCTGTCCAGCTCTTCTTCAGGTTCGGGAAACTAACTCAGTGTCACAGGTAAACAGTCTATTCTACTTTGTACTGAGCAGTGACTCAATGGCTGTGTTCACACAGACATGGTTATTTCGAAACAAGTTGTCTCGAAACAACTTGTTTCGAAATAACACCTTATTTCGAAATGATTTACTTCGAATTAGCAAAAAAGTCATTTCGAAATAAGAAAAAAAGTGAGAAACGAAATAGCAGGTTCACACTGTGAACCTGCTATTTTGCTTCCTCCGGGGCTGCAGGCACCGG
>ML682047.1:7158804-7483648 GCA_007922195.1 Podocnemis expansa
GTCTTTCAACCACTTATGTTTGCACCTAACTTAGAGTGATTACATATAGGCCACGTTTCCCTAGCTTGCTTCTGTGAGTGTCATGATATAAACAGCTAGGGTAGCTATTTTTACAAGCCCTTTAAAAGAACCTTGTCAAAAGCAGGCTCTACCCTGCCTTCAAAGCGTATCTTGTGTTGGATCTGGGGGCAGGAGGCAGCTGGATTTTAAAAGCAGCCCCATGCAATGCTCTTAAAGAAAGCCACATGCCTTTCCTGCTTATGCAGCACAAGGTGAGCTACCAATAAGCTTTTGTCACAGACATTAAAAATGGAAAAGATCTATTAAAACGTACAGGCCAGACCAAAAGTGTGAGCTACAGGATATTCCCCAGCTCTTTGTCCTAAGACTTGCTTATTCCTAACATGCTACAGCCACAAATTAAAACATGATTCAACAAAACTGCCTGCCAGTTAGGCACTCAGATTCAAAGTAAGGGACCCAGCTGGGATGCCCCGGCCACTGAAAACTGCAGGTGGCGCAAAACCACCTCCTCCCCACTGAGGAAATGCCTCCGAATCTGTCAGGCACCACTGAAGATGCTAGCAGATTTATTTTTAGGTGCTCCTCCGCTGCATTTCCTCAGCAGAGCTAGGCACCAGGCATGAGGGTGACCTGAAGTTTGTCACGCCCTGTGCTAAGGTGATTAAAAATCAATGCAACAGATACCCCCTCCTGCTGGCATAGGTTATCCTTCTCTCTATAGGCAGTAGCTAGATCAGCGGAAGAATTCTTCCACTAACCTAGTGCTGTCTACAAACGGCTATCTCACCTCCCTGACCAAAGTAGTTAATTTCTAAAGGGATAGCTGTGTTAGTTTAGTCCAGCAAAACAAAAAACAAGGAGCCATATGGCACTCAAAGACTAACAGATTTCCACATGACTCCTTTTTTTTTTTCTTCAAAGTAGTTAAATCAACCTAATTTGCAAACGTAGATCAGGTCTCAGTGGTTCTCAAACAGAGATTTGAAGCATTCATGATCTGTGGCGCATTTGCTAAAAAGAGGCAGACTGCTGCCTGGTCATGTGGTTCTGCCTCCTCTCTTAAGGGATGTTTCTATACTGCAAAAACCACGTGTTCTTTACTCTGGTTAGCTAATTCTGATTAGAATAGCAGTGAAGACAAAGGAACTTGGTTTTTAACTCAGTTCAATCCATCCCAGGCTCCTCTACTGCCTTTAACTCGTGCTGCCAACCCAAATTAAAACCAGAGTTGCTGGGTCCTCCTTGTTTTAACCCAGGAACGCACAATCCAGTGTAGACACACCCATTGAATCCATGTACCCTCTTGTGGTGCCGAGCTCCCATTGAGCCTTTCCCAAAAACATAGACGATTGCTGGAGTCACGGGGGAGACGTTAGGGGAGGACAAAGTGAAGCCGCTTGCCGCAGCTGGCCAGGAGCCAGTGTGAACCAGCTGTTAGAAGAGAGGCTGTGGAAAAGCTTGAGAACCGTCCCCTTGGATGCACCCTGTTGTGGGTGCGTTTCTCTAGCCCATCCACCCGCATTTACTGTGGCCCACTCTTCCCTCTGGGCTGTGCGCGTGTGTGTCCATGCAGACAGGTCGTGAAACCTGCGCACACAACACAAAGTGCACACAAAAAAATTCAATAGTGCTAATACTGGTGCTCACAAAGAAACGTGTTTGTGCGCAGTCTACGAGTCATTAGAGGGAACATTGCAGTGGCCCCCGGGAACAGCCCCCGGGCTGCAGCAGGGGCCGGCAAACCCAGCGGCCAAAGTGGAAATTGGGGCGAAGGGGGGAGAAGGGATCCCCCCCATGCAAACTGGGGGGAGCCATAGGGCCATGCCCACAAAATGCAAACCAGGAGGGGGCCCAGCAGGGAGCCCCCCAAACTAAACCTGCAAGGGGCAGAGGAGAAGCAGCTTGAAGTGCCTGCAAAAGGCATACTCGGGGGAGAAGCACAGGAGGATCACTTCAAACAAACTGGGGTCACCGGAGACACCCCGAAATGCAAACTGGGGTCACGAGGGACCCCCCGGAACGCAACTCGCGAGGGCGGCGGGGAGGCCGGACACGCTCCCCAGCCCCCAGGACTACAGCTCCCAGCGTGCTCCGCGCCAGCGCCGCCGGGGGCGGGGCGACAGGGCGGGGCGGGGCCGGGCGCGCAGTGCAGGCTGGGACGGGCGGCGGCGGCAGCGGGTCGGGCCCGGGCAGGTAGGAGAGGCCGCCGCTCCCCGCCCCCCCCCACACCCACACCCACACCCGCCCCACACCCTCACCGGGCGGGGCGGGGCTGGAAAGGGGTGGGGGTAACAGTCCCCCAGGGGCAGGCAGGAGGGGTGGGGGTAACAGTCCCATGGGGGGCAGGAAAGGGGTGGGGGTAACAGAGCCCCAGGGGCAGGAAAGAGGGGGTGGGGGTAACAGTCCCATGGGGGGCAGGAAGGGGGTGGGGGTAACAGCCCCAGGGGCAGGAAGGGGGTGGGGGTAACAAAGCCCCAGGGGCAGGAAGGAGGGGGTGGGGGTAACAGTCCCATGGGGGGCAGGAAGGGGGTGGGGGTAACAGTCCCCCAGGGGCAGGCAGGGCTGCAGTTAGAGGGAACAAACCCCAGGGCAGGCACAGGAGGGTAAAAAAACCAAGGAGTCGTGTGGCACTTTATGACTAACAAATTTATTTTTCGCATGAGCTTTCATGGGAGAAAATCCCACTTCGTCAGATGGTTTGAAGACGGGCGAATTTACAGAATGGGATGAAAATAAATGCCAGGGGGTGTAAAGCATAGGATCAGGTTAATCGAGACTATGGGTTCTTTTCCCGTTACAAAAGGTAATTTGACTTCGGGCTTCCCATGGTTTGAACCTAACAACTGCTCTGATTTGCTCTTACTGTGTGACCTGATCCTATGCTTTACACCCCCTGGCATTTATTTTCACCCCATTCTGTAAGTTCACCCATCTCCAAAGCCTCTGACCAAGTGGGATTTTCTCCCACGAAAGCTCATGCAAAAAATAAACCTGTTAGTCTTAAAGTGCCATGCATCTTGTCAATTTCCAAAGGGATAGCCGTGCTAGTCTAGTCCAGCAAAAAACAACAAGGAGTCGTGTGGCACTTTAAGACTAACAGATTTATTTTTTGCATGAGCTTTTCTGGGAGAAAATCCCGCTTCATCAGATGCACTCGACTTCTTGGTTTTTTTTTGCTGGACTAGACTAACACAGCTATCCCTTTGGAAACAGGGAAGGTAACAGTCTCAGACCCCCCAGGAGAGGAATGGAGGTTGGGGAGTCACGGGTCCCCAAGGTGCAGGCCCATTCTAGGGGGTCCCCGGGGTGCCCATCCTGCAAGGTGGGGGAGGCAGCAGACAGACTAGGGAGAGATGCGGGAGGGGGCTGAGTTTGAGGTGGGGGTAGAGGGAGAAGGAAGCACTCGTGAGGCAGAGGCAGGGTTGGCACTGGCACCTGAGGACATTTCTGGCTGGGATGATGGGGTGGTTCCCAGGCTGTGGGAAAGGCTCCATTTTCCCTCCCCCCCATGCATATTAGGAAATGAATGTGTTAAATAAAAGCCCGATGTCACCGTGAGAGACTCTGCACCTGACTGGCTTTTTGCTGCATGTGGTCAGGGTGTTTCTCTCTGGAAGGTGCCAGCCCCGTGCGAGAGGAGAGGAGAGGGAAGCGACAGACGGAAGGATGGATGGGTAAGGGGGCAGAAGCAGGGAGCAGGAAGGACCCAAAGAACAAATGAAGGTGTACTGAAGTAGGGATGCACCAGCACTGGATGTGGTGACTAGGTCCTAGTCTGCATCTGAAACTTTGGTCAACTAACTGTGTCGCGCAGGGGTATGGTTAAAGCCATTGACTTAGCAACCACCTCTCAAGAGGGTGGATTTACTGCAGTGATGGAAAAATCCCCTTGCTCTTGTAAGTGTCCACACTACAGTTTAGTCATTCTGACACACGTAGTGTGGACAGACCCCAAGGTCCTTGGCTAGTATTGGGCGTTAAGCTCTGTTCGCCAGAGCCACACCCACAGGACAACCCTTTCCAACCCAAGTTGAGTGAAGCCATGTTTGCTCATGTCCTTTTGTCAGCCAGGGTTCACATTCTAGGACTTGTCTACATTTAAAAGTTCGGTCAACACAGCGTCAGCCGGCAGTGCAGAATCCACAGCCTTGATCAACCTAGCCATGCTGACAGAACCCCCACCAAACAACTAGGTCGATGGCAGAATACCTCCATCGTAGCTTCAGTTGTTCAGGGAGATGGTGTTTCTAAATCAGTGGGTGGGAGAAGACAAAACAATAGGTTGCATCTACATTACTGGGTTATGATGGCATGGCTACCGAGACGTAACCATGCCTGTGCAGTTTCAGCAGTGGAAGTAAGACCTGAACAAAACTAACTCCCTGGAGGATTTCTGAGGTCAGGATGGGACTAAAGTTGTTTCTGGCTGCCGTAGCACATAAAGAATAGTATTCCTTTTCTTGGGGAAGGCCAAAAGCCTTTAGAATCAAGAGTGTGGAAGTTCCTGTAAATCATTAGCATGAATGCAGAGCAGTTACAGGCTGGATTTTAGATATGCTCTATTATTGGTTTACAGCCACTGTTGCCTCTAAGGTGTGTACACGCACACAGGTCATGAAATCCGCGCACACAACAAAATAAAGCATGCACAAAAAAAATTCAACAGTGCTAACATTAGCAAACACAAAAATTTTCTGCGCACACGGCCTATGAAAAATTAGAGGGAACATTGTTTACAGCTGCTAATGCATGATTCATGGCTTTGTTTTGAAGTCCCTTCCCACCACACCTGACTCCCCAAAAGTTCTCACTCCATAGATGTCTTTCTTATATTTAAGGTTCTAGCCAATGGTCTTGTAAGCAGGCAGCTTTACTGTGTTTACATATGACTTTAATTGTATCAACAATTAATTCCGTTTGTGTTTATTCCCATGTTAATAGAGCCCCTTGTTTAATTAATTTATCTCCTGCTGCAGCAGGCATGTCTCTGCTAAGCAGACTGTTGTACCCACAGCAGGTTCCAAATCAAATTTAAGTGGTTCTTCCCATTGCATGTGGCTGTGCAAATGTGTCAGAGTATCACTGCACTGAATCATTTGAGATGGTTTACACTGCGTGTTGACCAGCCCACATTTGACAGGCTTGCGGTCACAAAGCACAATTCCTTATTTGTTTTGCTGAACTAGACTAACACAGCTGTCCCCCCTGGAGCTTAACAAACCCAAGGGCACCTTCATTTGACTCAGGACTAATATCTGCTGAATAAAAAGTTAATCGATGGAAGGAAAACATATTTAGAGATGTGTGTGGGACTTTGCTGCTTGTGACATCAACATGCTGATTTTCTTTTTGCAGAAAAAATATTTTCTTGTGATCACATTGCATGTTTCCATTCCCACAGTGCTGATTTGAAAACTCCTGCAATATTTCTAGTAGCCTGTACATTCACTCTTAATACGTATACATCTAAAGGTTAGTGTTAATAAAGCAAAGGCAGGAAAAATTTCCGTTACAGGGATACTTTCAAGTCAGTGTTGGCCCCAAATTTAGGTTTTCTAAAAGTAAGCTGTCACTGAACCAGCAGAAAATATTTTAACTTCCTTTCAGTGTTTGTAGCCAAAATTTTGCAGCTTCATCCTGGTGCCAGACTCTGAGGGAAGGTCTGTTTTGACGGTGGCAGATTCACCGCTGATAGTTCAAACTTCTCACTTCAGTTGAGGGGTTTGTGAAGACCTGCTCAGTTGATTGAGAATTTGATCAAGTAACACCAGTGGAAGTGGAAGAGTGCTGACTCAAAGGAGGGCATTTCCCGCTTGGACTCAGCATGGTGGACAGTAGGCATGCTGAGCTAAGTAGGCATTCGGTAGTTGAAAGAAGATATGCAAGTTATTTTAAGTAACTTGCTCCCTTTGCCTACAGCCAAAAACTGGTATGTGTAGACCAGGGCTGATTGTCACGCTGACTGTAAAACAAACATGAAACTAACTAGTTTACTCTCACAGTGCATGCTAAGAGAAGCAAAACAAAAATGAACAAAACCAAACACAGATAATGCCCAGTTATATATTGGAAAGAATTTAAATGTAAACTAAAGAAATCCTATATATTGTTCTAACTTGACCCTCATCTAAGGCTTTCTCCAATTTTAACCCCTTTTGTTTCAAGAACTCCTCAGAACAGGTGTTAGTTGGAAACCTCTGCTAAATGTTGTCCTCATGCGAGTTAAGGATGCATTTACAGCTGTCACTGAATTGTTTTACTTCAGTGAGCCCTACAGTGTCAGTGTGATAAGCAGGTGTTTTTGTGATTTTTTTTTAAATTAGAATGACATTGTTTAGTTCAATTTGCTAAACTAATAACAGTTTGTTCTTAATGAGCAGATTTTTCTCTCCCTCTCTCCCTCTCCCCTTCCCTTATGTTTTTTTTTTTTTTTTTTTTAAAGTGCTCAGCAACCTTTTCTCTAAACTGGGACCTTATCCCTCCAAAGCAAAGCCTTCTGGCATATTCCTAAGGAGAATACAGGTAGATAATAGGTCTTACGCTGTGGATTTATCTGTCTTAAATGTTGCTTTTCATTCATTTAAGAAACACTTCTGGCCCACGTGACAGTGTCCTGGCTGTTGAGCGATACTCTGTTATGACAGTTCCTACATATGCTAAGGAGACTTTCTCTTCTGGAGCTGTTGGATAACCCAGCTCAGTCAGTAGAGACTGAAATGCTTTAGTCCACTGGTTTTCAATCTTTTCATTTGCAGACCCCTAAAAAATTTCCAGTAAGATGTGGGCCCTTTTGGAAATCTTAGATATAGTCTGTGGACCCCAGGTTGAAAACTACTGCTTTAGGATATGGGGCTACAGAACAGCATTTCTCAATCAGTTGTCTCTTGAAATACTGGTGCTCCTCAGATATAGTGCAGGTGTTTGACCCACTCCTACCCCTCCCCATTGGGGGGGGCTGAGTGGGGGGTGGGAAGGGGCAATTTAATGTCACAGCTGCAGTAAAGCTTCCAGGTGTGTGGTGGTCCAGTTAAAATAATATATATGATGACAATGTACACCTAGAAACTTTGCTTCAGTTGGAGACTTTCCTTCTCCCACCGTTGTTACCGGTTTTATCGAGAATGTTTTCATCACATATTCTGTGTAAAGTAATTAATATCTTTAGGTGTTCCCTGCCCCACTAAGCGTTGAGAAATACTGCGATAGGGTGACTAGAAGGTGTAATGGTTTATGATACACAGGAGGCCAGACTAGATGCTCCCATGGTCCCTTCTGACCTTAACCACTGGAACCCGAGGAGATCTGTATATTATGTCCACAGCACTGCCAATCATGGGACCAAAGGATCAGGTCCTCTCTTGGTAGTTAATTGTGTTTCTACTACACCACTGAATCGATCCCTGAAAGTGAGGGCTGAAAAGAGTAACAAACAGGGTTCTGCTTGAAACCTACTACCAAACTAATGCACATTTTCACTCTGTATGAGCATAAAGCACTTTCCTCTAGTGCAGTTGTCTGCTCCCTCCCTTTGAGCAAATGGTCTGCTGAAATACACAAAACCCTTCTGTCTCCAGTGCTCCCAAGGACGAAGCAGGCAAGCTCAGCAGGGAGGCAAGAGAGTGCTACGTGCATGCACCCATGATGCAGGAGCACAGTGAGTAGGTCACTTTTTCTGTACAGGTCTCACTGCTCACTCTTCGTGTTAGGCACCAGAAAAAGAATAACGATTTTTGTGCACCCCTCCCCCACCTTTAATGGCCAGGCATTGCAATAGCAAATGTATGGAAACCAAGTCTACTGAATAATGGTTTAATGATGTGAATGCTATTGTGTTCTTGTTGAACGGATGGCTGCTTTAGCGAGAACGCTGTTGGGAGTCTTTAATTTAATATGGAGGAGTAATGTAAGGCTGCTGGAGGATACAGAAAAAGTTGCATAAAGGGATAGGGCCACAATGGTGTTAGATTGAACCGAAACAGAAGAGGAAGTTGGATGCTGCAAGATTATTAAGTGAATAAATCGAAACATTTTAAAACCAAGCTCCAGAACTAACATCAGGCAGCTAAAGTCAAGTGTTTTTTTACAAATGAATGGAATGGTCTATTTATTTGAACTCTTCAGGGCCAATGCCCGTTGGATATTTAGCACACCAAAGGTGTATTTTGTTTCACAGGTTGAGGAGTGAGACAACACTGAAAAGGTTAATAAAATTGCAGGATAAAAGCTTAGTTGTAACTGATTACATGTTTTAAAAATGCACAGAAAAAGGTGGAAACTGACAAATCTCTTTCACTCTAATTTATCTTTCTGACAAACATATGGGGTGTTGGAAATTTATTGTTGTGGCTGATTAACATCCAGGAAGGTAGATCAGAGGAACTACATTCGTTTTGCTCATGTCTGAGGTCACATCTGAATCCAGGTCTCCAGAGATAATATACAAATGTCCTCAGGCACTGCACCATCTGGTCCCCCTTTTGATTTGCAATATCTGAATGCTTGATTTACTATCCCTGTGTTCCCATAAATTGTGTAAACTCAGAGCACGGCAGTCGGCGTTGGGTATCATGATGAGATGATTCAGGCATCAATATCTATTCGCTCTCCTTATTGCTGCCATTATGCTTCTTTCAGTTTAACTTATAAATCATGTAAGTGAATCATTCAGTATGCCAAAAACTGCAAGTTAGTGTTAGAACTTGCCCACTGTGAGATTAGCTGAGATTAATCTGCCCCTTCAGAATGCGGAAGAGCCAACTGGATTGCTTATTCGCCAGAGCTGGCTGATAAATCAGAAATAAATTGCATGTGTGTGTGTGTATGTATATATATATATATAGCTGGAGGCGATAAGGAAATAAATCACTTTTCCTTTTTCTTTCTGAACAGGATCAAAGGACCTCAGAGTAAATGTGAGTACAAGTTTTGCACTAATTGAATCTCCCTTGAAAAGCCATGGCCACTGCCTCTCACCTGAACTCGGATGCGCTTCGGGAAGTCCTAGAGTGCCCCATTTGCATGGAGTCCTTTACTGAGAACCAGCTGAGGCCCAAACTCTTACACTGTGGGCATACTATCTGCAAGCAGTGCTTGGAGAAACTCCTAGCAAACAGCATCAATGGGATACGCTGCCCCTTCTGCAGCAAGATCACTCGGATCACAGACTTGGCTCAGCTTACTGACAATCTCACTGTGCTGAAGATCATAGACACCACAGGACTGAGTGAAGCTGTGGGTCTTCTCATGTGCAAAGTTTGTGGGAGAAGGTTACCCAGGCACTTCTGCAAGAGCTGTAATTTGGTTGTGTGCGAACCATGCAAGGAGACAGAACATCTACAGCAAGGTCATGGTGTTATTTCCATCAAAGAGGCTGCTGATGAACGGAGGAGGGAATTCGGGACCAAGCTTGGCAGACTTCGGGAGCTCATGGGGGAGCTACAGAAAAGAAAAGCGTCACTGGAAGTGGTTGCCAAAGACCTGCAATCCAGATACAAAGCCGTTCTGCAGGATTACAGTAAGGAAGAGCGTAAGATCCAGGAAGAAATGGCCAGGTCACGGAAGTTCTTCACAAACTCTTTGTCTGAGGTGGAGAAAGTGAATAACCAGATAATGGACGAACAGGCTTATCTGCTGAACATAGCAGAGGTGCAGATAGTATCCCGTTGTGACTATTTCCTTGCCAAAATTAAGCAGGGAGATATAGCTCTCTTGGAAGAGGCAGCAGATGAGGAAGAGCCAGAACTGACTAACAGCCTACCAAGAGAACTGACTCTGCAAGAGGTGGAGCTCCTCAAGGTGGGCCACGTAGGGCCACTGCAGATTGGGCAGGTGGTGAAGAAACCCCGGACTGTGAACATGGAGGAATCTCTGATGGAGACTGCTGCATCCTCATCAACTTCATTTAGGGAGACTGACGTGGTGCAAGAAGAAACTATTTTGACACCAAATTCCTCACCAGCCAAACCAAGGATGCCTGAAACAGCCACTATTATCCAGCAGTGTCAGTTTCTCAAGAAGATGGGCTCCAAAGGCAGCATGCCAGGCATGTTCAATCTTCCTGTCAGCCTACATGTCACAGTGCAGGGAGAGGTGCTTGTGGCAGATCGTGGCAATTTTCGGATCCAGGTATTCACCCGCAAGGGCTTTCTGAAGGAGATCCGGAGGAGTCCTAGCGGCATTGATAGCTTTGTCCTGAGTTTCCTTGGAGCAGATCTACCTAATTTGACTCCCCTTTCTGTCACCATGAATTGCCAAGGACTGATAGGAGTGACTGACAGCTATGATAACTCAGTCAAGGTCTATACTATGGATGGACACTGTGTCGCATGTCACAGGAGCCAGCTTAGCAAGCCCTGGGGCATCACAGCTCTTCCTTCTGGACAGTTTGTAGTGACCGATGTGGAAGGAGGAAAGCTTTGGTGTTTCACAGTGGACCGTGGCGTTGGGGTAGTTAAATACAGTTGCCTGTGTAGTGCAGTGCGCCCAAAGTTTGTCACTTGTGATTCTGAAGGGACCATCTACTTCACTCAGGGGCTGGGACTCAACCTGGAGAACCGCCAGCATGAGCACCACCTTGAGGGGGGCTTTTCAATTGGCTCGGTAGGTCCAGATGGGCAGTTAGGCCGCCAGATCAGCCACTTCTTCTCAGAGAATGAGGATTTTAGGTGCATCGCTGGGATGTGCGTAGATGCTAGGGGAGACCTGATCGTTGCAGACAGCAGCCGTAAAGAAATCCTCCATTTTCCTAAAGGAGGTGGCTATAACATCTTAATCAGAGAAGGACTCACCTGCCCTGTTGGCATAGCCATTACACCTAAAGGTCAGCTGCTGGTCCTGGACTGTTGGGATCACTGCATTAAGATCTACAGTTACCATTTGCGGAGGTACTCCACGCCATAAGGACATGGCACCAGATAAAGCTACTCTTCTCATTATAGATTCTTCTAGCCCCAAAATTAGACACTTTCAGGTAGATTATACCGTAAGCCAAGCTGTGTCATTCTTTTGTGTTTAGAAACAAAATAGTCTTCTTTTTATTTGCATAATTTAAAACAAAACCAAACCACTGCCTCCTTGGAGCAAAGGGTACTTATGGAGTGCTGGTTATTGGTTGAGTGACTGTTAGATGTTATTGCTTTCTGCTGTAGTTCATGTCCACGTTCAACCACGGCATGGTTCTTAGTGCCATAAACATTAAATGATTGCTTTATGTGGCTTTTTTTTTTTTTTTTTTTTTTAAGAGGACCTGTGAAGTGGTCTTCTTGCCACCATAGTTCTCATAAGGATCTCAGCAGCAATTCTCTCCAGACAGCCACGGAAAGCCGTTTCTGGTTGCAGCGCTGCATCTTCATACATATAACAGCACAGCTGCCCCAAACTGCACAGAGGTGCAGCTTGCCTAAAACTGAAGGACAGGGCCATGAGCTTTGTAGTATTTACTCTTTGTCATATTGAGGTTATTATTCTTAAGGTGCCCGTAGTAAGCCCCACTTGGTTCACTGATTTCTTCAATGTGAAGTGGGTACAGTGCAATCATGGACAACTGATATAAGCCAGAGATCTGCCCTCTGATGACAAACAAAATTTCAGTACAGTTTTATTAGCATGAGATAAGTGTAGCACAAGAGAGGGAAATCGAAAGAATATATTTAGTAGAATTCATTTCAGTCTGTCAGTATTCACAATTGTTTTACTATTAAACCTGGCTTGGAACCTGTCTTTGAAGGGTCTGTGTGGTATTTGAAGTTTTGCTGGGGAGACAGAGATTGAAGTAAACAAGATCAAATGTGACAATTTGTATGTTCACCTGCACACTTCAATATTCTGCATTCCAGACCACTGCATTTACTGATAGGTTTCCACTAGTCTGCACTTTGTATGTGAAAGCTACTTGTTCACGAGATTAAAAAAGAAAGGATTCTTATTTTATTACTTGGAAGCTCTTCTACAGGTGCTTTGAATCTTTCTGCACACGCTGCAAAATGCTACATTCCTAGAGACATTGTTTGGCCTTTTTTATGGCTCCAGCAGGCACCAAAAGGTGCACATTCATCTCAGCTTTGGGTCAGAGGAAGCATGAAACTGCAGCTGTGTGATGAACACTCTCACAGTGTGCCTATCCTGGCTGATGAACACATATCTGTCTGTGGTATTTCTTGTTTAAGATGGTGTAATGAAGAAAAGAAACATTTAAATAGGCTACAGTTATAGAATGCTAATCAGGAAAAGATAATAGTTACACAACATTGTAATATTTATTACCATTGTCGATGTAGTTGCAAAATTTGGAGCATGACAGACCCTGTAAAAACTGGTTTTATAGTGACTGTCTTAGCTACCATTTTAGAACTGTATTTGCTGTAGTATCAAATCTGTGCTTCACTATATCTAGGAGGTGAATTTTTAAATTCCCATAAACTCTCTCTCTCTTCTTGGCTAAACAGCAGTAATTTAGAACTTCTTAAGAGAAGCTGCTATGGTTTGTGTCCCTGCAGCCAGCTGTATGGCTGTAACAGGGCTTCCAGAACAAGTGCTGAAAGCAGAACCGTCTTGCTTTGTGGATACCCTGATATTACCAAAGAACTGAGCAGGGCCAGCACATTAGCCCCAGCTACTCCCGACTCATGTTTGCTGCTTGACGAGCACCTAGCACAGCAGGTACAATCCTGATCAGGGCAATTGGGTGCTGCTGTAATAGGAAGAGATGAACCTGAATTCTGTGGAGAAGGGAGCAAGCCTAGAGGGAAGGATTGGATCTGTAGAGGAAGGGAGAGCATTGAGGCATCTCAGTCCCAGAATCACAGAAGAGTAAGTTTGGAAGGGACCTCAGGATGTTGTTTAGTCCAATTCCCTGCTCAGGGGAATTTATAAACCTCTAAGGATGGAGTTTTCACCCCTGTGTTGGTAACCCATTCTAGTGCCTCACCACTCTCTTAGAAAAAAAGTTTTTCCTAATATCTGGTGTACACCTCTCCCACTGTAACCTCAGACCAGACCATTCCTCCTGGTTCTGTCATGTGCCACCACCTCAGAACAGCCCGTCAGGTAGCTGAATACTGCTATCAGATCTGCCCCTCTCTAAAGTCTCAAGAGAACTTAAAAATTCAGCCCTGACCATTATGAGCCACACTGTGTTTAATTGTTGTCAATACAAACTCCTGAACCTGGATTTACACGCTCAGCTATCTACTGAAAAAAGTTTGTCTGGGGTGTGTAGCAGCAATCAGGGGAGTAAGTAATATTTCTATTTGAGACTTCCTTTGACTAATTACTGTGCTGTAAGCCAAGCCGTTTTATAAACGATTCCTATTGTACCAGTATTTCAGATTTAAAAGTTTCCTGTTTCTAAGAACTGTTTTCAGCAGGAAGCTTCCACAGAACTGAATAAATATAGCAATATTATCTTCCAGAATAAGCACCTACATCAAATTCTGTTCTAGTGAAATCCTCCTGTACTAAATGTTCCTCTAGACTAGAGAAAATGTTTCCTGGAGTCCAGCTAGATTCATCTACGTGGACTTAAAACCTGGCCCATTCTGCTGAGCGAGCACTTGTCTGCCTAGGTTTATCCTGGTAACCACAATTTAAATGAAGTCTCTGTCATATCTTCCACCCCGTATTAGGGCTTCAAAGAAAAGGACACACTTTATTTTATGATGCACTTGTAGGGTAAGGTAGGTAGGCGATTGGTGCAGTGTGTGTATTAGACTGTAGCTGCTATACTGTTCTCATTTTTTGTTCCAGACAGATATGGGGAAGAGGAATGGCCACCTCGAGCTAGCAGAGTGGCAAAGCAGATGACTGTAAAATAGCTTCTCCGACCTGCATCTTTTGCAAGGGTGTTTTTCTTTTTGCCACCATTGTGATCAGCTCCCAATGAGATGGAATGGAGTAATTAAAGATTGCGGTGACATAGTTTAGCTTCTGCTTTGAAGGAACATGTCTGCTTGTGAGAGTGTGTTTGATTTTTAAAGGTTGTGTAATAAAGGGAAAATTGATCCAATTAAAAGTGCATTACAAACGGCTCGTCTCATTATTAAAAAACATTTCATATCCGTGTGCTCTCTTTTGTGGCACCCTGGTTGCCAGGGCCAGCCAGAATTAGACTTGCTAACATATTAAGTGGAAGACACCTCTTCTCATGCTGTCAGGATGTAGAAAATAAATCCACTCTCCTTGGCAGGCCCTCAAGTAAGCATCTCACACTTCTTTCCCCACCTCACAAACATAAAAACTAGGATTCTTGTACGTGCTCTGATAAATAAGTCTTCAAGGCCATTATCCTATTTCTTACCATGGCTGGCAGCCGGTGCTTCAAAAGGAAACAACCCCCACAACTCCATAGTGCCTCTAATAAAACTAGCTGAAAATGTGCCAGGTGGAATCATGGATTTCAATTCTAGATTTGCCACCGATTTACTTAGTCACTGCCTGCTTCACTGTATCCACCAGAAAATTGGGATTGTATTGCTTATATTACTCAGGAGTGGTTTGAGTCTTAACTAGTTGTTATGGATTGAATTAGGATAATCTGATAGGTGGTATCAATATTCCTACTAAAATCTCACTTAAGGGAAGGTGCAGGAGAGCTAACTATTTAGTTTTAGAAGACAGAATCTCATCAGTGGATACACGTTCTCTGATTCCCTTGTTGCCAGCTCAGTTTATAGATCTGGAGTAAGTCTCATATTACTCATGCTTTTCTCCCCTGATATGAGACGACACTTTAAACAGTTGCCCGTTTATGAAACGTAAAGAATTTTGAAGACGGATGATCACATTGACCCTGCTAGACACAGCACTGATCAACTGTTTTAAGAAAAGATGATTTTTCACAGTACTCAGAACTCCATTGTAAGCATTCGTTCCAGATTTAAAAAATGGCATGTGAAATTCAAGGCTGGAATGTTATTTTTAAAATAAAGTTTTATATTTTAAACACAGAGCTATAAAGTAAAAATAAACACCAGCACTTTTATGTTTTGCCATTGTATAGTTTAAGAGACTCTTCTGGGTCATTAATCGGTATTAGGCTTCAAAGTTATTTCATTTTGTGCAACTAATTATGTACTTGCCTGGCAATTTTGGATTACAATGAGGAGTGCGTAAGGTCATTTAGCAGGCTGATTCATAGTACACAGTTTAGTCTAGTCTAAACTAAATTTCACAGCAACTGGGTAGATTTTTGTAAGCCTGAAGAATATGTTAAGTCTGTAGCTTTAAAATACATATATCATGACAGAAACTGCATGGGGTAAAGAGTTATAAATGTAACATAGTGTTTGTCTGTAGAAATAGACTTCAACGTGCTGTAAAAATTCTATAGGGTGATTGTGACCAGACAGTACAAATTGGTATAGGGAAAAGGTGTTATATCCTAATTGCCTAAATACTAAGATGGGTGAACTAGGGGACAGAGTATTAAATTAGGATATTAATATAATAGGCATTGTGAAAACTTGGTGGAATTAGGATAATCAAAGTGAGACAGTAATAAGGTACAAAACAGAAAGACAAAGTAGGTCATGCTGGTGGAATGACTATGGGAAAGAAAGCATTGAGTTGAATAAAGTAAAAATCTTAAATGCATCCAACTATCCCACTGAATCTCTATGGATAGAAACTCCATGCTTCAACAATAAGAACATAGCAGCAGGAATATACTACTGACCACCTGACCAGGATGGCGCGCACACAAAAGTAATGAGAGATTTAAACTATCCTCATTGACTGAATATTTGCCATCTCAGGAAGAGATGCAGAGAGGAAGTTTCATTACAGTGTAAATGATGGCTTGTAGTAACAGCTTGTCCTGGAACCCATAAGGAGAAAGAACTAAATCAAGAATTGTCTAAGTGGCGCAGAGAGGTAAATACATGCAAACTACAGTCATAGGTAATCACCGTATATACTCGGGCATAAGCTGATCCGGGCACAAGCTGAGCCCCCAATTCTGAGCCCCAAAAAGAAGCTAAAATTGGTGACCCAGGTATAACCCAAGGTCCCTTTTTGGCCTTGGCCTTTAACCCCCCCCCCACTGCCCTCCTGCTCTGCCCTTCCCTCACTGCTACCCCCTGCTCACTTCTCAGCTTCCTGCTGCTGCCCCCCTGCTCCCCCCTTTCCTCACTGCAGCCCCCTGCTCTGCCCCTTCCCCATTGCTGCCCCGCTGGCTTCTCACTGCCGCCCCCCTGCTACCTTCCCAGTTCCCTGCTGCTGCTCCCCTGTTCCCCAGCACCCTTTCCACCCCTTCCCCTCACCCCCCAACCCCTGCTGCCGCTCTTCCCAGCCTGCCAGGCACCCCCCTCAAATCTCTGGGCCCTGTCGCTGCTTCCGTGGGCTCCCCAAAATCCCCGGTCCTCCTGCCACTTTCCCCGGACTCCCTAACTCCCCCAAATGCCCGAGCCCTGCCGCCCCTTCCCTGGCCTCCCTGAACCCCCCCAGCCGTCCCATCACTTTCCCCAACTCCCTCCCCACCCTCCGGTCCCTGCCGCCCCTTCCCTGGCCTCCCTGACCCCCCCCCCAAACGTCCAGGCCAACCCTCCCTCCCCCCAGGGCCCCCTTACTTGGCCTCTCCAGACGCCGGGGTCCCTTCTTTCCTCCAGCCCCGGCCCCGGCCAACCGCCCAAGATGGCCGCCCGGCAACACTGGGGCTCCCGCCTGCCGCGTGGTCAGGGAAAGGGCTGGCTGGGGCCTACCGTATTCTCCTGAGTATAAGCCGAGTGCCTATTTTGAAGCCAATTTTCAGGCACAAAATTTTTGGCTTATATGTGATGATATACAGTATATGTAACATCTTTGTATGGGGAAATATGCCAAAAGCACACCACAGTCATGGAGGTGACTGGACAATGAAATGGCAGATGAAATTCAGTGTTGATAAATGCAAAGCAATGCACACTGGAAAACATAATCCCAACTATACATACAAAATAATGGCGTATAAATTAGCTGTTACCACTGGAAAAAGATCTTTTGAGTCATGAATAGTTCTCTAAAACATACTCAATGTGCAGCAGTAGTCAAAAAAGCTAACACAATGTTAGGAACCTTTAGAAAAAGGATTTGTAATAAAACATAACATCCAAATACCTCTATATAAATCGACTCACTGCTTGAACACTGTGTGCAATTCAGGCTGCCCTTTCTTTAAAAAGATATATTAGAATTGGAAAAGGTACAAAGACGGGTGAAAAAATGATTAAGGGTCTGACAAGTGCCATAAGAGAAGAGATTAAAATGACTTGGACTTTTCAACTTGAAAAGTGGATGACTAAAAAGAGATATGGTAAAAGTCTGTAAAATCGTGACTGATGTGGAAAAAGTGATGAAGGAAGTGTTATTTGCTCCTTCATATAATGCAGGAAGCACTGGTTACCCAATGAAATTAACAGGCAGCATATTTAAAATAAATAAAAAGAATTATTTCTTCACACAATGTACATTCAACTTGTGAAACTTGTTCTCAGTGGATGTTGTGAAGCCCATCTTATAACAGTGTTCAAAAAAGAACTAGTTCATGGAAGATAGGCTCATCAATGGCTATTAGCCAAGATGACCTTGATGCAAGCTCATACTCTGGGTGTCCCTACCCTTTGCCCAAAGCTGAGATGATGATGAGCTGTGTTCTGCAATAATTGCCTGTGTTTTCCCTAAAGCCCCTGAGATTGGCCACTACCTGAAGACAGGATACTGAGCTAGACAGACCATTGATCTGACCCGACACGACCATACTTATGTTCACAGTAGAATTTAACTTCAAAATGGGGAGCTACTTAAAAATGAGGAAATTAGTTAAATGGAAATTAAAAGGAACACTCACAAAGGTGAAATGCCTGAAAGCTGAATGGAAACTATTAAAAACACCACAATAGAGGTTCACACTAAACATACCACAAATCAAAACAAACAAAACAATAAGAGGACTAGAAAAAGAAAGGGAGAGTCAATATGACTAACCAACAGAGTAAAAGCAGCAGTTAGAGGCAAAATGGCTGAGTCCAAGGGGCACGGGCCCCTGTCCACAGGCCAATGCCCCAAGTTCTGAGCCAGCTAGCTCGGCTGGGACCTGGGGCCAACACTTGGAGCCAACAGTGGCAAGGCAAGATCCTGATCTAGCCAGGGCTGCCGGTGGTGGTAGAATCGGGCCAGGGATCCAGAGCTGGGCTGCAGCAGCAGGATCCAGGGAACCAGGCTGCCAGCTGGTGGTCACAGAGCCTGAGCTGGTTGGGGCTGGCGGTGGTGACAGTATCCAGCATGCGGCTGGGGACCTGAGGCCAACAAGAGCCTTGATCCCGCCCTGGGGCCAGAGCAGGCCCAAGAGCTGGATTGGGGCTATGAGGTGAGGCTGGTATAGTAGTGGGGTGGACCCGAGGGTCCGTATGTCTTTTCAGGGCACCAACGCCTCTGTTATAAGACACACCAAGAAAGAATTTGAAGAGCAACTGGATACATCACAGAGAAGCATAACAGCTTTTTTTTTTTTTTTTAAGTTACCTCAGACACATTAAAACCTACCAAACAATGTGTGGGGCCGCAGGACAATGGAGGTGCTAAAGAACCACTCAGGGAAAACAAAGCCACTGTAGAGAAACAAAATGAATTCTTTGCATTGATCTTCACTGTAGAGGATACATAAGGGATCCTCATACCCAAGCCAGTCTTTTTTAGGTGATAAGTTGGAAGAATTCTTGCAGACTGAAGTGTCTACAAAGGAGGTTTGGGGGAAAAAACTGATCAACAGTAGCGACTCACTAGAGCCAGATCGTATTCACCAGACTCAGAGTTTAAATTGCAGGGTTACTAACTTGGTGTGAAACCTATCAGCCTTCACATCAAGTGACTGGCAGATATCTGATGATTACTAAAAACTAGCACTGGTATTTGAAAAATGTTCCAAAAGCAATCCTGGCAATTGCAGGCCAGTAAAACTGATTTAAGTGCCAGGCACATTGATTGAAATTTTCTATAGAAAAGAACAAAATTATCAGACAGACACACAGGAGACATTGTGGAGGATTCAGCACAGCTTTTGTAAAGGGAATCATACCTCATCAAGCTATTAGAATTGTCCAAGGGAGTCAACAAGCACATGGAGAAAGGTAAACAGTTGCTAGAGCGTACCTGGACTTTTAGAAAGTCATTGACAAGGCCCCTCACTACAGGCTCTTAAGCAAATGAAGCAGACATGGGCTAAGATGGAGGGTCCTCTCATGAATCAGTAACTGCTTAAACAATAGAAAACAAAGGGTAAGGACAAATCATCTCCCCCACCCCCAAAATGGACAGAGGTAAATAGCAGGGTCCCCAAAGATCTGTACCAGGATCAGTGCTGGTAAACACACTCCTAAATGAGTACAAAGGGACCTTTTGAAATCAGTTGACTAGGCAAGAAAATGTCAGATGAAATTCAGCATTGATAATTTAAAGTAATGTGCATTGAAAAACATAATCCCAACTATACATATAAAATAATGGGGTCTAGCTGCTGCCATGCACAAAACAGTTCTTGAAATAATCATAAACAGTTCTCTGAAAACACCCAGTCCATAGACCACCACTATGTAAATCTAAGGCATAGTCACCACGTGAATACTGCGTACAGTTTTTTATATATAAAGCCTCTCAGTGGCTAACAGACTCAAGCACCAAGAGACACAAATTACAGCAATTGCCTGAGGGACACACTTTACAACAAAGCATACAGCAGCAAAAACTGCAGCCTCTGTCCATACATCTCAGAGGCAACACAATCAACAGCATATGATCCAACAAAAGGTGACCAGGCAGAATGACTGTGGAGGGTTTTGTTGGGCAGAGAACCTTTGTTATTGTGAGGGTGAGGACTGTGGCCCTTTTGCAACCCTCCATGGTCTTTCAAATGATGCTCTGCCTGGGAGGGATGTGTTGTTTCCAGGTGCTGAAATCGTTAGTGATGTTTAGTTTACAGTGCACATACCTGGCCCCTGTTGGCTCAGACTTGTGCGCCATTTGGGGAGGGGTGGAGGTGTAAAAAGAGCAAAACAAAATTAATCCAAGATTGGAAGGAAAAGTGGAATTCATGCTGTCTGACAATGAGAACATAACCTCTGATTCTCCAAACGCCTCCCACACATCCTTACTGCTCTAGACTCCTCAGCAACATCTGCTTCTCCGGTTATAATCGTCTTTTTATTCCCATCTCCATAGTGAAGGAGAGGAGTGATTGGAATATAGAACTGGAAGCAGCTGAGGTTTCATCTAACATTGGCTTCCTGGCCTTAGGCGAGTCACTTAAACACCATGTCTCCATCTGTAGAGCAGAAGTAATCCTGCCTTACAGGAAGTCGGAAGGTTTATTTGTGGTTTGGACCATGCTGTTAAGAGAAGTGCTATTGAAGCGCTTAATGGTATTAGACGCTCTGCAGCATTGCTGATAACTTCTTGGTTTTCCTCTGGACAAACGACATTTTTAAAGACATGTTTATTGTCTGTGGTTTGCCGATCTCACTGGAGGTGAGGGCAAATTCAAAGCTTAGCTGTAGGAAGTTCCTTCCTGGGCCGTCAAAGGTGGCTCACTGAACAACTGTTCTCCTTTTATCTTACGGCTGTCCTTCTCCTTCCACCCAGTCAGACTGAAATGGAGACAGAGCAAATAGATGTATTATAGTTATTTTGCAGTGACGGGACTGGATATGAGCAAGTGCATTTGAGGTACTGGGGAGATCCCCTCTTGGAAGGGCTCCTCTATTTCCTCCAATACATTTAGTGACAGCATCTTAAAAGCAATAGGAGGTGGCTTGGGGTCAGCAGGTGTGCACATGCTGCCAAATGAAGATGTCCACAGAATTGCTGGGAACTTAATGAGGTGTCATCAGCGTTAAACACCGGCTCTAATGGGAGAGAAATCGAATGCGGCGCCAGTGAAACGGATCAACGGCTGGGTCAATTTCAAAACCTTGGATCAGTGGCCCCCCTCCGATGAGTTAAAGCGTTGCTAGGTGACGGGGAACCATAGCCAAGGAGGCCCTGAAATAGGCCTTTTAATCATTTTAAATGAAATAAAACAGGGGGTTTGTTTTGTTTGCCCACAGTCTGACTCGTTCTCCAGAGGGAAGATTGGAGGAAGGCAAACTTCCAATATTTGCCTTAGATCTAAAAGGACAGCAACGCCTGATTTGTAATCTCAGCTCAAAAATTCCTCTTGCTCTTCCTTTCTCTCTATAGCAAAGCATTTTCTGTGACTGTAAATCCTTATATAACAGGAAGGCTCATTCCTGACACCAGTCCAGTTCCCCGGGATGACGTGTCCATATCATAATTGATCCTCTTGCCTGCAGTCTCAGGAGAAGGGTTAGGGAATTTGAATGCCTTTCGAAGGGATCCATCCAGCGCGAGGTTAAGGTGGTGGCATAAGGTGCTGTTGCTCATGCTACACAGGGACGGAGTAGGGAAAACTTGCCCACCAACTGCTCCTGTTTTATCTCCCAGCCTTCACACCCAGGACCTGTCACCAGCATGATGTTCACCTTGAACATTCAGGAGTTATTTTTAATGAGGGAAAACAAATGCTGCAGCTTCCGCCCTTCTGATAATGGATAGCGAAACCAAGCTGTCCACCAATTCCAGTGCACACCTCATCTCCTCTGTCACTACAATAAGTGAGAGAGCCTGGAGTTTAGCAGAAACTCTTTCTCTAAACTTTCATATCATGAGCCTCACCAGGGTGTTTTGAGAGTAAGAAGGGCAAGATTTCGGCTGGCTCACAAGAAAACCAATTCAGCGTGTCTTCCACGTGGCTGGAGAAATCCATATGCAAACACCTACACACTTCACAGGCTGTGGTAACTGTTCCTTTCTGCAGCCTGCTAGCACGGTTATTCAGGCGGTTCTGACGCTGGCAAGCAGCCTGCGCCTGGCCCAGCAATTTACAAGGAGTCGGAAAGCCAGTGGCACAGTTTCATGTTTGAGACAATGTTTTCAATCAGGGCACAAACACACAGATTGTGCGCTTTGTCGGCAGGCACCTCTTCTGGGGCCACCAGATTTATTTATGAAGTTGATTAAAATGTTTGGAAGCTGCAAATATGCTGCAACTTCATTTTTGTTATTTCTGAGGCCATTCCAGTCAGCATCAGACTTCTTTTTTCTCTTTTGTCAATTGTGCCTACTACCAAATTACAGTAATTTCTGTCTCATAGCCAGACTGCATTATGTATGTTCTCTGACTTGGTTTGGCTAGCAGGAAGGCTGTGATAGGCTGGAGATGTTTCTGACTTGAGATGGTATCCAGTCAAACTGTCTAGGTTGGGGCACTTTAGCAATTGTTTAAAACCAATGCTAATTTGCATTTTTCAGCACCTTTCCTCAGTCAAAGCAACTGCTTAGGCAGGCAATCTGAAGCATCTGCCAGATGGAATACCCTGGACTATAATCGTGATCTGATATCTCATTTTGGATGAAGATACTCATGGAAAGAGAGTACTTTCTGCTTCCTAGAGGAAGAGATTATGATTTCTTCATTTTAGTCTTTGAACAGCTGTTGAAGCTTTGTGGGTAATGACCAACTATTTCCATGTAGAAGGTGAATGCCATGGCCAGGGCTACTAAGAATGGGTTGAAGGTGATGAGGGGGCTGTGCAGGAAAGGAATTGGAAGAGGGCAAGAGAACGTCTCAGAACCACTCAGTTAGACATTCGTTCTCTCCCCATTGCTTTGGGGAAGTGAGAGTCCCAATGCTATGTACTGCTGCTTGAGTGGAGAGTCAGCCCCACACAGAGAACGCTTGGTTGCCACACTGCACAAAACAGAAAATAAAGAACCCTGAATGTAAGGTGACATTCAAGTGAAATGTCCTCAGCGAGATATTGCGCTCTGGAAGGCAGCTGCTCTGTGGAATGAGGGGTCATCTGCAACCCCAAATGAAAGCTGAAGGTACAGATCACCTAGCCATTCACCCACGGATGGCTAACACTGTCCCCTTACCGCATCTCTTTGGTCGGGGAGGCAGTGCACTGCGATAAGTAAAGCACTTGGCTAGACGAAGAGACACCTTTGTGCTATCACCGACCTGCCACGTGATCTTGATGAAGGCCAAAAGACCTTTGTTCTTCGCTTTTCCTATCTGCAAATTGGGGATGATGTTACTCACTCACCTTTCTAAAGTGTGCTGAGAGCTATGGATTAAAGGCACCATAAGGCAGCGCCTTGCTATTATTCATTTTAGTCATCGGACCCTGATTCTACTCTAAGTTATGCCCTTGTAAATCTGGAGTAACTCTGCTGCCTGCAGTGGAGTCCCCTTGGTTTTAAATCAGCATAACTAGGTAGGATCTGGCTCTGTGTGTATTTCACAGCAACCCCTTATCAAAGGGATTCCAGGCAGCCATACACTCTGAATGATTAATAGCGTCACAAATATGTAAACAACATCTCTCCATATCCCCTCCCTCCCCCGTTTAACAGGGCATTGCTATGGCAAACTTCCATTTATCAATATTTTAAAATAAAAGAAACAAGAACAACGTGTTATAAATAACTCACAAGTGTAAGTATTGCTGGGATGCAGAAGAAATATAGCTAAGTCCATAGGCTCACAGAGCCTCATAGTGTGTGTTAGTCTCCAGTCAACCATGATATGTCTGGCCACTCTCAGTATGTAGAGCAGACAGAATGAAAATAGTTTACCAATCTCTGCTATTGGAAATCCTATAATATGTCCTATGTGTTTGTAGATTCACAGACTCTAAGGTCAGAAGGGATCAATATGATCATCTAATCTGACCTCCCACACAATGCAGACCACAAAACCTCACCTGCCCGCTCCTTTAGTAAACCTCTAACCCAGTGATTCTCAACCTTTTGCGGATCACAACACATTTGGTGGCATGTTGTGACCCTAGAGGACACACCAGCCCACCCAAGCCAGGTCAGATCCAGCTATCTTCCCAGCTCTTCATAACACACCACTTTGTGGTGACACAGTAACATGTCCTGAGACAGTGGTTGAGAACTGGTGCTCTAACCTATGACTGAGTTATTAAAGTCCTCAAATCATGATTTAAAGAATTTAAAGTACAGACAATCCACTAGAAATTGAGACATGCCCCACGCTACAAAGGAAGGCGAAAAATCCCCAGAGTGCTTTCCGATCTGCCCTGGGGTAAAATTCCCTCCCGACCCCAAATATGCTGATCAGTTAAACTCTGAGCATGTGGACAAGTCTCATCAGTCAGACACCCAAGAAAGAATTCTCTGTAATAACTCAGAACCCATCCATCTCATGTCCCTTCCTAAGTCCAAAATCAGTCAATTGCCAAACTAGGCTGTCGCATCATACCATCCCCTCCATAAATTTATCAATCCCAGTTTTGAAGCCAGCTAGGTATTTTCCCCTATTCCTCCCTTTGACTACTCCAGAACTTTACTCCTCTGATGGTTAGAAAGCTGCGTCTAATTTCAAGCCTAAAATATCCTGATGGACAATTTGTATCCATTTGTTCTTGTGTCCACATTGGTGCTTCCTCCCTGGTATTTATCTCTCTGCACTGTAGTCCATTTGAGTAGGAAAAGATTGAGTCAAGGGAATATCCCAGCTTCTCCAGAGGAAGGAAATGAATTAGCACACAGAAGGCTATGGCAATAAGAGACTTTTTTATAAACATAACCTAATTGTACTACTTCAAAGACCTGAAGTTTATTGCCCTGTTTAATGATGTGTCTCATTATTTATAGTGTACCACAATGAGTCTGCTATTGATTTAATACACTTCTTTAAAGACTGTCATTGTCACAAGCAGTAAAACAAAGCCATTCTGAGACAGCTCAATTATGTCACAGTTACGTAAAACCACCCACTTTATCCTCGGCATTCCAGGGGCTACCACAACAGGCCAGGAAAACCGATGAGAAGGACCATGGCCAGTTCTTCTCAAAGAAGCAATGGCAGGACTTGGGCTTGCAGGTCAAATGGACAACATGCATTTGAGGAAAGGCATACCAGGAATAGGTGGATTGTCTATCACACACCTAGTTGGGTTTTTGGATTAACTCCTGGACACGTCCAGGCTTGTATCACTGGCTACTTGGTAAGCCCAGGCCTTCAGTCTGCTTCTTGTTACAAGCATGGCCCAAAGCACCTATTAGGCGGTGGCAACAGGACTGGGAGGGAACTGGAGTGGACTAGTTTTTCGACAGTGGGCCTGCTAGAGGCACCAGCTCCTCCCTTGGTTCCTCTTACCTTTCTGATACTGGATCCAAAGCTGCTGTTGGACCTTCTTGCTGGGGAAGTGGATGGTGCAGCTGAATTCTGATCCATACAGTGCTTCTTCGATGTAGTGAGAGCCGTACTGCTGAATGAACGACAGCAGTTCCTCCCGGCTGCTGTCCTTATTTAGGATCTTCAGGACATTTGCAAATCCTGAAAGAACAAACATCTCATTGGTATATATGCTAGGTAGGGCAGCCAGGGATTGCTTTGGGAGTTGTGCGCAATGGGAAGTTGCAGACTCCCTGCTCCAAACTCCCTGATCCCTGAACACTTCATCTGTCGGTTTGCATTTCCTCCTCTAGCTTTCTTCTGCAGCTTGCAGGATCATTTGCTAAACGTAAGCTATCCACCTGGCTCTGTAGCTTTCAGACCTTTCTGTGGCTTTCCTTCCCCCAGGGATTGCACAAATAAGTGACAAATTCATTGCCTTTGTGCAGGGTTTAATTTATTACAGATCATGCAGTGACACATTCCCAGGTTTACTGTTCTGGGCATGTTTATTTTTAGAGAAGCTGAAAATGTCCTGCAGTGACCTGGCTAGCTGGGATGGCAAGAAGGTCAGAGGACATAGCAAGCTGGACTGCTCATCATGCAAATTTTCCAGCAATCTGCCAACAGTCCCAACTGAAAGGGAGTCGCCCTATGGTAAGTTTTCCAGCTCTCAGTGCTGCCACAGGAGAGGTCCATTGGAACACAGCAGGGAGTATCCTGACATATTTCCAGGCAGCAGGAAAATGTGAGGAGGCTGTCACAAAGCCAGCGCCGTGGGCCAGATTCACAAAGGAATGGAGGGGCCCAATTCTCATTGATTTCAATACCGATCAGACAGCTACGTTATATCACAAACATAGAGCACAGAGGTGCTGTCTTTCTAGGGTACAGTGGACAGAGTTACTCTGAGCTCAGGTGCCCCATAGAGCAATGCTCAGGGGTGCTTACTGGCTGCTTGGCAGAGAGAGCCAAGAACGCTTTGTGGTCACAGGAGAGAGCTAGACTCAATGTTTACTCCAGATGAGAAATACAAGGCAGATTCCAGTGGGGCCAGCCTCATATAGCACCAAGACCTAGAGTAGCTGAGTGCCTACAGAAAGACTGTTGAAAAAGGCTTTTGAGTCAATGATCTCAAGGGTTTGTGTCACAGTGAGTTACAGTCACATGACTGGAAAACCGAGGAAATCTAGGTCATTAACCTCTTAGGTTAATTGCAATCTCCCACCATTTTGAGAGATGCGTGAGGCAGAGCAGATGAGCTCCAGGTGAGCTGGGAAGGAGATGTAACTCTCGTCCCTCTGACCACACGCTACTGCGATATTACAGAGGAAGGAGGATACGTCTCAGTGGACTAAGTGTGTGTGTGTTACAAGAGACAGAGTGTAGCTGGGACAGGATGAGCTCTGTCGTGTAAGGGTTGAGGAACCAGGAAATTACTGGAAAAGGAAAACGACCCGTGGAACTTGGAGCCAAGGGATCTCCCATCTATCCCCTCTGCCACCGTTGTGTGATCTTGCTCAAATCATTTAGGACAAGACAATTAAATACAGTTGCTTAAAGTTAGCCACCAACAGTCAATGGCTAAGTCTAGAGCATAGGGCTCAGGTAAGTCAACTTAATAAGGTGGACAAAGTCGATTTTATTAAGTCGGCTTAGTGAGGCCCCATTTGTTTAAGTCAACTTTAATTGGGTTTCCCAGCTTAAGCTGACTTTATAAAGTTGACTTCAAAGGCTCTAATGTACTAAGTTGACTTTATTAAGTCAACTTTAATGGGCACATCGTGTTAAGTTGACTTAATGAAGTGCAATTAGCCCTTAAAGTCGACTTTAAGGGTAGGAGTTGTAATTCAACTTAAGCAAGGACTTAAGTCAACTTAATGAACTCCAAATGTGGCCAGGGAGTTGCTTAACTTGACTTATGCCTCCAGTGTAGACATAGCCAATGGTAGCTGCAAGTGCTCATCAGTTCTGAAAGATGAGACCACTTAATTAGATGCCAAAATATATATTCAGGTACTTAACTTGAGGCACCCAAATTGGCCAATTTTGACCTCAGCTTCTCCCAGTACACAAAGGCAATGATGGTATTTCTGTCTGACTGTAAAGCACTGTGCATTCCTTGGATTCAAAGCTCTAGGTCCAGAAAGGGCAGGGTGTCATTATTTTGCCACCCTCATCCTGGCTCTGGCTCTATCTGTGCCCGTGACCAAATCGTGTGTGCTCTCTGCCTCAGTTTCCCCTGTCTATAGGAAAAGAGAAATCTCTGTGCCGACCTTACCAGGGAGGGGATTGTGAGCATTAGCGAGCATCTGTACAGAGTCGGACAATACCAAAGGCTGGATGTGTGTAGGAAATGGACAGCCAGCACCACCAAGCCAGACCTGCTGGTCACATGCACTCTCGGCTAGACCGTATTCAGAATCCAAGGCTGCTCTCACCTGCAGAGAAGGTGAAGGTGCTCAGCCGGACTTTATACAGATTGCTTCTCACCCTCCAGTGCTGCACCATGGGATAGCCCATCGCTTCGTCATACCTGATGTCTCCTGTAAAGAGGAAGCCGGTGCTTAGAGAGCAGGGAGAGTGCAAAGGATGCAGCTTGGGAAATGTTACTGTCTCTCTGACTTGTATCTTTTGTTACATGGTTTGGGGCTACAGACACAGGGATAACCCAGGTGATGACCTTAGATCGATCATGCTGCCGGCAGGGCTAATGTGAGGAGGCTGAGATGTGCTGGGAGTGGTGCTGCTCTAAGGGAAGTCATGTTGCTGGAGAAGCTCTTGTTGAGACAGCCAGGGCACTGCTGGGAGGAAGCTCACAGGGATGGGATGCAGTTGCCATCACAACAGTGACTGTGAGCTGGCCAGTGTTTTATTTCCAGCAGAAAGGAGCTAGCTGGACATGTAGAAGACCTCAGAGGAGGGGAACAGGATGAGAGAGGAGGTGGCAGAGGAATTAAAAATGGGGGTCGGAGACAAGGAAAAGTGGCACAGCCCAAGAAGCACACCTTGGGGGGTTGTTCTCCAACAGGAGGCTGTGAAATCCTGGCCCTGCACAGTAGCCAAGAACATGATTCTGCCAGGAAGGCTGATGGGCTAGAACAGCAGTCCTCAAACCCTGTGTTGGGACACATTATTGCGTTGCTCCACATTGGTAAGTGTTGTAAAGAGCTGAGGAAATGGCTGGATTTGGCCTGGGGAGAGTAGGATTGCGATATGCCACCAAGTGTGTTGTGACCTGCAAAAGGTTAGAAGGCTAGAAGGCGCTTACCAGTGAGCAGCTGGAGGTCAGGCAGGGGCTCCGAGAGCACGCCACGGCACTGCTCCTCCACGGGCAGCGGGATCACCATCAGTGCATCGGCCAGCTGGGGGAAGTCCTTGATGAAGTTATTCTCCCTGATGAGAGAAAAAGGAAATTCCAAAGCAACGATGCAGGCAACCTCCTGGTGACGGGGCTGAGCGGACAGCGACAGGGCTGTGCGCACAGGCTTTGCATGTGGCAGGCATGCGCACGCACAGGGATGGACGCAGTGAGCATGCATTGTGTGTCTCAGGCACAGGCCAGTGGCTGTCAGTCCCATTGGGTGGCATGCATGCATCCACGGAGAGAACTAGACCCCTGATATACAGCCTAGAGCATGTGATGGGTTCCTCATCCCTCACTTCATCCTGTCCCCCTAGGTAAACACTATCCTCTGGATCCACAACCGCTTCCCCTTCCCCAGGGACCACAACACTTAGATGACAGCCCAGACACTGTCACCAGACATCTGACCACTGCATGTTCTCAGAAGGCACTGCTCATGCCCACTCTTGCCCTAGAGGTCATGCTGGTAAGACACGTCACTGTGGGACAATTAACAGGGGTCTACAGGGGGGCTCGCGGGCGAGTTGTGGTTAAATCTCATAGCATCATAGCGTGCTCTAAGGAGAAAATGGAGCTGCTTTTTGTTTGGGAGTGCATGAGTTTCACATAGTGACAGGGTCAATCCAGCGCTTGTCACCAGCAAAAAATTTCCATGAGGCTTTTTGTCACAACACTCTGCTTTTAGGTGCCAATACCTGGCCCAATTCCTCTGTGTCAGGCAGGACATGCAACTGTCAATGATATACTAAAGAGCAGGGTCCGCCTGTCCCATAAATCCCTTCTCATTTTCACCCTCAGAGGCCCCACAATGCAGGGAGCTGGAGCTCAGAACTGCACGCTGATGAAACAGAGCTGGGCATGCTGCTGTACAAATCTCATTAACAAGACCCTGAACACTGGCCAGAAGGGGTCACTGAATCAATGATTCCCAACCTTTTCAGTAACGCAGCACACTTCACTGAGACAAACAATTCCACAGCACACCCACTTTTTCCAGCTGAATTGATTGCTCATAAATATCACATTTACTTACATTTATTAAGGTCATGGTCTTACTAGAGATGTTTGCAACATAGTGCATACAAAAAGCTAATGAAGGATCAAATGCTTTAATGTTTCAAACACATGGGAAACAAAAGACACATCGTCTCAATTTTGCCTTTTGGCCATCTATGTTTATAATGTTCACATTTTAGAATCAAAAGACCAATACTTTGATTTTAATTTGATGAATAATTTTCACGAGTTTTATGAGTTGTAATTTTGGTTGGCGAGAATATTGTTTAAGACGAAACCATGTTTGTCTTACATTGATTTCCAATACCTTAGTACAAAATTTCATGGCACGCTTGGACTGTTCTCACAGCACATCAGACTGCCGTGGCATGCTGGTTGAAAACCATCGTGCTAGGGAGTGCTGTGAACCAGTTCCATCACTTCCTCCCCTGGGACAGGTTGTTCATGTGAGACTTGGAAGAGATGGGTTAATTGCAGCTCTGCCACAGGCCTGTGGGGTGACCTTGAGCAAATTCTTTCCCTCTCTGTGCCTCAATTTCCCTGTCTGTAAAATGAGACTAATGATATTTACCTCCTTTGTCAAACCTGTTGAGATTTACAGAAGAAAAGTGCCACAGAGCAGCTAGATGTAACTGTGCACTGCTCCCAGCCCCTGCAGGCCCAAGGACCTGAGTATGCAATACCAAGTGCCTTCAGACTGGCCCCAAGAGCACCACAGTTAGCATTAATCTTGCACCTCTCAGCTTCAAGAAACAGGTTCTGCTCACAGGCAGCAGAGGAGTGTTCAGAGAGCCTCCGCCTGGAGCAACAGCTGCCGTCAGCCACATCCTGGAACAACCAGAGATGGATCCCAGCGGATGGGGACAGCTTTGAGACCCAACTGTCTCTCTTTCTCACATGCATTGCCATTCAGCTTCAGTCCCTCATTCCCCTCCAAGGAAGGCAAGTCACTAATTAGTTCCCCTGGGGGCTTCTTCATTGTTATCCCCGTCAAGCAGTGGAGATGATAGAAAAACCTGCCTGTCAGGCCATAGAAGTACCCACTGCTTCTGATCCATCTTTTTAACAGTGCTGCAGCAGAGTGAGGTGTCAGACAGGGAAACGGGGGTGACTCCCCAAACTCTGTGGCCACTTTCCACCTCGTTTGCTAATAGTGGAGAGTCACAGCCCTTGCCTGAGCAATGGAGGGGGTAACAAAACAGAATGTATGCAGCCTCTCCAAACAGGGCCCATTTACTTAACAGAACCATCTACTCCTTTGCTCCCCTCTTCCCTTCATTTTCCATAGCATCCCCTCCAGTCCTGGCAGGGCCGGCTCTACCGTAAAGCCAGAGGGAGGAGTAGCTTGGGGTGAAAGTTGCTTAATGCAGTGTTCATGCAAATTTCCAAAGGGGCAGCCGAGTTAGTCTAGTTCAGGAAAAGATAAGGAGTTGTGTGGCACTTAAAGACTAACAGATTTATTTTTCCCATGAGCTTCCATGGAAGAAAATCCCACTTCGTCAGATGCTTGGAAGATGGGGGGACTGCATGCAGCCTGTTGTAACACAGTATCAGCATTGCAACAAAGGCAAGTCAGTAGAACTAACAATGAGGTGTTAATTGTTGTTCAAACAACCTCTATGTCTCCTCTCTGAGTCAGTATCTCTTTGGGCTTCTCTCAATCATATGAAAAGGACTGAGGTCACTGGCAAGCAACCTTTGTGTTTTTTTATCAATAGACCCTATGAAGAACACAAAAACCTGTGAACACCCCCTTATTCCACCATTTCTGGGGTACGGGGATTGCAGTTATTTTTGCAAAGACTTGCCTCTTTTTTCAGCAGGTTGAGAATTCCCTTGCTTACAACAAAAGTTATAGCTTGTGGATTTTAATCAAAACTCCAGAGGTTTTTTTGACTGATAATTAAAAAGAGAAGAGAAAAGCAAACTGTTCTAGTAGGAGCCTGTCTTCCAAAGTATGGTATTTTTTTCTACAATTAGAGAGCCTAAGTAACAGAATAAAATCCAACTCAGGGATGGATCTGCTGGAAGGAGACGTTATAACAAGGTCCTAATCTGAAGTGAGGGGTGGATAGCCCCTCTGTGTTGCTGCCTTATGCACACTGCCAGGGGTCACCAGACCAAGCAGAGAGGGCTAGCATCCCTTCAGTCACAATACTGTGGACGTTCACAGAAACTCACGCAGACTCAGGGAGCAGATGAAGTGCAGAGGTGAAAGTGGAACCCAGAGGGGCTGCTTCAGTTCCTGGGATTGGGCAGTGGAGAAGGGAGCAGGACCTGGAGGGACTTGGACAGGCTCAGCAGCAGACAGGACTTTCCAGGACCTTTCTTTCCAACCTGGCTTTGGCTCTCTTCTCCTTCCTCTGTCTCAGCACTTCCATCTCATTTCTCCACCCAGTCGCGCCCTGCGCCTCCCACATTTACAAGGAGCTCCCACACACATACCCCAGTCTACTACATGCAATTTTAGAGACCTGACATACTTCCTGATTTGAGACAGGAGTATGGCATGTGGGATCACCCATTGTATGTTCCACGTAGGCGATCTAAAATTAGATGTGTAGATTTCAGAGATGGAATAGAAGAGAAAGGATGAAAGCCATGAGGGATTGCCACCCCCTCCCAACTGCCACCCCCAGCCACAGTCACTGTTCAATTTTCTGGCTGCCATTTTTTTTTCAGTGGAGGGCTGCTGCATGGCAGGGGAGTCTGGAGCTAGGTCCTCAGGAAAGGAAGTTTGACAATCACTGGCTTAAGGGCGGCTGAGAAACCAGACCCTGCACTCCTCCTTCTGCCCCTTCCTACCCTGAGCCAGTGACTCCGAGATGGGCTCCACTCTCTTTCCCCACCTCTGGGCTGGCCCTTCCTGCCCCCAGGGTGAAGCTGACCCAGGGCGAGGGCCAGGTTCTGCCCCCTGGGGGGGCGCTAAAGGAAAAGCTGGTTTGGGGCGCCACAGCCCCTCGAGCCAGCCCTGAGCCCTGGGTTCACTCGAGTCCCCTGAGCTGCTGTTCCCTTCCTCTTCTCTGTGGCCTGTCCATGGGCCCCAGCTTTCCACACTCCTGCTCGTACCAAAGCTCAAGATCTCCCTGAGTCAAGGGGTCATGGGACTGACGTGGTAAAGGCACATCAGCTTCTAAGGTCGGTGATACACAGGGGACTGATGCAGCCAGCACTCGGAGAGCGAGACTTGAATTGACAACTTTGAAGGTGAGAATCAAGAGCCTGAACAACCCAGCAACTGCAGCACTCCCTTGGTGCAGGAGTCAGCCAAGTCCTACCCACAAGACTGGCCCCATCTCCAAAAAGCCCCACTTGATCCTGGTCCAGTCATGGGCGTCCATCAAAACCAAGCAAAAAGTTTTTAATTCCTTCTCGGACTTGCTCCAGTCTGCACCATGGGCCTTTGCATATTTTCCTCCCTGCTAATCTCCCAACAACCTGCTTACCTTCTCTCCATTTAACCTGAAGCAGAACCTCATTCCTCTGCTGGAGGAAATCAGCTCCCTCCAGCAGCTCCCAAGTCAATTCCCAATCCCAGCAGAAGAACCAAAGAGATCCCACCCCAATCTCCACAGCTAAGACTCTCTCCCCTTCTGTCGGCTTTTTCCTTATTTAACTGCTTTGGGGAAGACTGTTGATACGAAAGATGCTCCACCAAATAAACTCACATTGATCTGTGTATGGCAGGAAAGACAGGCAACTTCTAATCCTTCAAGTGCTATTATTGTAAAGCAAAGGATGGAGTGCAGCTTTTTCTCTGTACTGAGAGCACAGGCTTTCCTTTCTTTATCCTGCCCTCACCACCAAGGGCTTCAGATACCATGAGGTCTGCCAGTGAGCTCTGCTACACAAATTGATCCCTTAACCCTGATGTCTTTGCTTATTGTGGACAGAGAGAACAAGTCTTCCCAGCAAAGGGCAGGAGAAGGCGGCAGGGAGCAGGTGCTGGGAAAGCTCTTGATTATGCCTGGTGTCTTGAAGGATGGTGCTGTCCTGGAATCCTGGCTTAATACTGCCTCTGCCTAGATACCAAAGCATGGAAAAGGAGGACAGGAAAGTACAAAAAGGAGGACATTGGAGGACATGTGGAAAAAAATGTAGCATTAATGTAATATTCTTCAGTTTTTAGGTGGCCCTGGAATGCTTCCCCCTAAAAATAGGGTGTTGTGGGGTGTTCCAGCATATTTTAACCCCTGTAAGTAAAAAGCAAGACAAAAATCATGTATTTTTAAAATGCCTGCTGGATGGAGGATGTGAAAGTAAAAAGGAGGACATGTCCTCCTTTTGCTTGACATCTGGTAACCCTACCTCTGCCCATCTGGCTTGCTCCTGGCTGGTGCACATTACTGGCAAGCACGCTGCCTGCTGGGCACAGCCAGGGCATACTGTTGTGGTGACAAACACAGGGGTTGAGTTCTTTGGTGACCAGAACTGAGGTCAGATTTTCATTGAAGCTCAGCCCCAAACTCACCCACCCTGGAAACCTGAAAATTTATATTGGATGCCAAGCTGGAAGCCAAGCTGTTCTCAATGGTGGGTGCTGAGCCCTTTAGAAAACCCCAGTGACGAGAGTCTGGGCCAGCCACCTTTGGCGGATACGCTTTGCCCTGCCCTGGACACCCTGGCAAAAGTGAGGTGAAATAAAGCATGCCACCACACCATGGTGACAAGAACTGGTTCTGGCTGTGGATTTAACAGCAGCTTGTGCCCTCAGGTGCCTCAAATCCAGCTAGACAAAGGAGCCAGCATCTTATTGCATCTTCAGGCAACAACATTTTATTTGTTAGGGGAGGGGGGGAGGAATCTCTGCTTTCCTGTCACTCACACACAGATCTAATATTGACCGCACTACACTCTTGATCCCAGGTGGCTATGGAGGGATTTGCTGTTCTGAGCCATTTCCCACCTCAGCAGTGCACATGTGTTAAAGCAATTACTCCATGAGCATCAAGCCTGGCTGGGTGGGTAGAGATAGGAGGAGGAAGGGGAGAGAGAGACAGCGGTTAGGGGCACAGGTGGAAACTCAATCAGTTTATTTAGCTCTCTCTCTAGCATGCGTACACAGCATCAGCGTATCAGGCAGCTCGCCCACACTGAAGCGAATCTCCAAGGCAAGAGAAAATAGATAGCGTCAAGGAACCACAGTGTCAGGTCAGACCCTCTGCTGGGCACAGTGACTTTGAGCGTGCCTTGTTTGCACCCACAACCTGCCACCACACTACTGAGGGTTACAGGTAGCTCCGGTCTCATGACAGACACAGCACGAGAGCCAAACTGAGCAAGAGAAATGCTCCTCAAAAGCTAAGCTGCGGAACAGCAACACCTAAATGGATTTGGTCACTATTCATGGAAATGTTGCTGACCGAAGTCCTTACTGAGCTAAGCATTTTATACTTCCATGTCCTGCCTGATTCATCTTCCCCTGAGTCAACTTTAATGCAGGTGAGCTCTTCCACTGCCCTCTCCAACTCCCTTTGCTGACTGCATGGGTTACAAAGAGCTCTGTGCCCTCCGGGCTTATGGAAAGGACGCTCAGAAAGTCAGCTGTCTCCTGGCAGCATCCCTCAGCACAAACACAGAGGATGCTACAGCGAGTACAGAGGTGGGCAAGTACTAGCCAAGCCCTTGGGCTTTAGATACCCCTAGTATTTGCCATACCAGATTTACCGACATGCACCCCTGCCTGACCCCAGAGGAAACAAAAATAAAGGAAAATGGCAACGGCCACCACCTTCCCTACAGAACACAACCCACTAATTGTGCAAAGCTTTGTAATGGAGACAGCTGTACAGAAGCGGGACAAACAACACAGATGTCATTCTGCATGCATATCCCAGTGCCACGGATGCCCATTCGTAGGTATACTATACACATTAAGCAGAGCGCACCTAAGGAGTTACAGAGATGCAGCCAGAGGAATACGGGCACAACCTCAACTTGTTTGGGATTAGAGAAGAGGATTTTGGCACAGCAGCCACTGGGGTGAGGGGCAAACTGTGTGCCATGACAGCAGCTGAGGGGAGAGAAAGGGAAAGCCACAGAAACCAGGAGAAATCGAAGGATCATCTGTACGCAACAGCTTCCCACTGAGGCAGGGGGATCTGTACAACAGTTTCCACTGAAGAGCTGCAGTCTGTAACATAGGCTTTGTTCTGTAAGCAAGGAGCTAAGGAAAAGCAAGTCCAGCTGCATTTGTGCACATGGTTGCAAAGGAAGGTGTGTGTGTTTGCGGCGCGTGTGTGTTTGTGGTGTTGTGCCTGTGGAGGGTGGTGCAAACAGCTGCAACATGTGGCTACATCTGGCTGCCGTGTGTCTGTCTGAGCAGCTTGATGATATAGTCTTTGCTATCAAAAGAGTTTTTCTTCCTTTAATACTTCCCTCCTCGCCATCCACAGCTCTATCTCCAGCACAAACCTCACCCATGTCACCACTGTGTGTGCAGCCCTCTACCACACAGCTGACACAGAGATTTAGAGCAGTGGTTTTCAAACTTAGGGTCGGGACCCAGCACTAGGTTGCGGCACCTGTTACTGTCTCTGCCAAAACACTGGAAAGCATTGCTTGAAGATGTAATTGTTGGGTCACGAGCATAAGTGATTTTTTTTTCAGCTGGGTCCCAAGGAAAAAAAGTTTGAAAACCACTTATTTAGAGGAAGAGCAAGCGGGCAGCTGAGACAAAAGAGCCAACATAGGCCATTTTATCCATATGGGACACAGCACCTGGGCTCCATCACAGAAACAGAGGGCTGACAGCAGCCTCAAGAAGTCAAGTCCAGCTCCTCTTGCTAAGGCAGGAGCAAAAGCAAGAACTTTGCTGACAGGTGTTGGTCCAACTGTTCTTAAAATCCTCCAGTGACAGGGATTTCACAACCTCCCTTGAAAACCTATTCCAGATCTTAACTATGATTATCATCAGAAGGTTTCTTCTAATACGTAAAGTAATTGCAGCAGATAAAGCCTGCAGATTACAGACGGCTTGTCCTACCTTCATTGGACATGGAGCATTATTGATCACCCTCCTCTTTATAACAGTCTTTAACATACTGAAAACTAACATGTGCCCCTCAGTCTTCTTTTCTCAAGACAAAAACACCTCCAGCTTTTTAACCTTTCCTCTTAGGTCAGGTTTTCTAAGTCTTGCATTGTTGCTTCTCTCTAGATTCTCTCCAATTGTTCCACATCTTGCTTCAAGTGTGGCATCCAGAACTGGCACGCTACTCCAGTTGAAGCCTCATCAATGCAGTGTGGAGTGGTGCAACTGCCTCCCACGACACATGTTTATGCAGCTCAGAATACCAGGCTTTTCTGCAACAACATATTGTTGGCTTATATTCAATTTGTGGTCCACTGTACCTGACAGATCCTTTTCAGCAGTATTCCTACCTAACCAGTTATTCTCATCTTGCAGTTGTGCATTTGATTTTTCCTTCCTATGTGAAGTACTTTGCACTTGTCTTTATTCATGTTGATTTAGTTCATTGATTTCAGATCTATAATCTAATTTGTCATTATTGCCTTGAATTCCAATAATGTCTTACAAAGTGCTTGCAACTCTTCACAGCTTGGTGTCATCTTCAAAATTTTATAAGCATACTTCCCCCTCCATTATTCAAGTTACCAATGAAAATATCAAATAGTGAAGCACTCAGGACTTTGTGACACCACTAGGTATGTCCTCCCAATTTGACAATGAACCATTGAAATGGTCTTTCAACTGCCTTATAATAACTTCATCTAGCCCACATTCCCCTAGTTTATGAGAATGTCATGTAAAACTTTGTCCAAAGGCTTACTAAAATCAAGATATATCACATCTACTGCTTCTTTCCATCCACTAGGCCAATACCCCTGCCAAAGAAAGAAGTTAGGTTGGAGGTCAAACCAACCTAATTGCTTCATAATTTTCTTTCACTCTCTTTCCAGCTATTGAAGATAGATTGACCTTTCTATGTTTCTCCAGGTCTTCTTTCTTCCTTTTCAAAGATATTTTCTCCATGGAGAGTTAATTAGACAATGGTTTCTCCGAAGTCTGCACAGGACCAAGCGGATATCTTCTCTTCTAGGCAGAGCCGGGAGAGTTAGGAAGTGAAGGAGTGTCTCATCAAAATCTCTTCCACAACCAACCTTCCCCCTCTCCTCTGCAGCCCCTGGAATTTGGTTGGAGTGGCCAGGGCTGCAGTTTGAGGTCTCAGCCAGAAGAGGGCTGTAGTCCCTTTTCATCAGTCCATTACTTAAGATAACCTTGTGGCGTCTGCTCAAGCAACTGCACAAGAAAGAGTTTCGGCCTGGCTTTTGTGCTTTTTAGAAGCACTGATCAAAGTCCCAACATGCAGCCCTGCTGAACTCCATGCAAGGAACAGACACACTGGAGAGGGAAGGAGAAGATTCAGGGAGGATTCAAGGACACCAGGCGACCAGCAATGCGGGCAGAACAGAGTGCCTTTATGTCTGCACCCCAGGGAGGGGCCAGAGTCTGTGCGTTTGCTGGGATAAGACTCTGAATGGCATACACAACATGTGCATACTCCTGTGTATTTATGGCCACCTGTATGTGGGCATGTGCATATCGGAATAGAAGACAGTGTGCCGTGTGTGTCTGCAACTGTAGGTGTTTGTGAGTGAGTGGCTGCCCGGTTTCTCCCAGCTGTGGAGAAACAAACTTTGTTTCAATCAGTTATATGTAGAGTCCAAACTATATGCCGTCCCAGAACCCCCTACAGTAGAACAACCTGCCCCTTCAATCCCCAATGCTCCTGCTTTTCAGAGCAAATGGTTAGTGCTCAGTTCCAATAACAGCAGCACTTTGCATCTTCAAACTCACGGACTCTGAATAACTCATTTGTCTTCACAACCAGACCCCGATTAACCAGCTCACCGTTGGTGTGCTGGCACAGGGCCCTGGACCACTGGATGGTACATGGGGTTGCAACAAGCCAAAACCAGGTGGTGCTGGAAACTCACTCAAATTTGGCCCATGATGTGGGAATGAGGGGAGACTGGGGAGCTGGTGGAGATGTTGGGCAGCAGGGATTGGGCAGAGCCAGTCTTGGCCATAACCAGAGAAGAATGGAGAGCTGGAGGTGGGGTGGAGGGTGGGGATGACTGGCCAGGAAGGACAGGTAGTGAGGTGCTGGGGTGAGTTGTTGGTTGGATTTGGGGAGGTGTAAATTGCTAGGGGGCCGCAGAGTGAGGGGCTGGGGAAAAGTGGAGTGTGTTAGGGGGTGAGAAGAGCTGTGGGGACAGTGAGAGGAAGTGGGGATGTTGAGGGAGGTGGGGGGGAGGCCCGGGATATTGGTTGTGAATCGGGCACTGATGACCTTCAGTTTAGGATGCTTGCATTTCTGGAAAGTGTAATTTGAGACAAAACAGATCCTGATTCTGAGTGGCACTGAGCACCCAATATCCTGCTAACTGTGTGTGGAGTAAAGCAGGAAGGAGGATCTTTTCTGTAGAGCAATGGGAAAAGTGTTAAGATCCTTGGGTTCAAGTTCCTGGTTCTGCTATTGAATTTCTGGGTGAGTCACACCATCTATCCTGTGTCTCAGTTCTTCAGGTACAATATAAAATGGAGATAATACGCCCTCAGCTCACAGGTTGTTTAAAGGATACACTTTGTTAATGATGGTGTGCTACTCATAAGACTTGTGGAAGGAACTCAAGTGGAGGATGTGGCCAAGTTATTTTATTTTACAATTTCGCCATATAAAATCAATGCTTGTTTTTAAACATTTTTACAGATTATCATTTTAAGTGTGCCCAGTTATGCAAAAACCTTAAATATTGTTAAGATTTGTTTTGTATCTATTTAAATTTTCACAGCTGCAGGGCATGTGTTGGGAGGTCAGACATACTTATGAAATGACAGCAGATGTTGAGATTCAAAAAGTTCAAACTACCTAAATGACCCCTCTGCTCAGGTCCACCCTGGCCAGGATTACTGTCTGCTTTTAAGGTGATACTACAGTCATTTCTCAGGCAACATTTCTCTTACTTGACTAGCTGCAGATTTCAGGTATTAGCAATGGAAATCTATTTCCTCCCTTTGGGTGTCTATGGTGAAATGAACGTTTACTGACATATCAAATCTTTCCAAGCCTATAGACAGTTGTGGGAGCGCAGAACCACTCCTAGCTGGCTGTTTGGCTATGGTTTTGATACTCAAAATTGGAGATCACTTTTGAAAATATGACCTGAAGTGATATGCCCAAGGCCATGTAACAAATCTGTGCCACAAGGGAGTACAAAGCTCCAAGAGAGGAAACAGTCTCAGCAGTCAGGTGAGGGAAGCTTCAAATGAGGTGGTAAGGAAGGGACTGAAAACAGAGCACCAACCTAGCTCTGAGGATGGGCTACAGTCCATGCAGGAGGTGAAGTAAAGCCCCAGATGTGCACTTTTGGAGCAGATACGATGACACAAGATTATGAGAAGATGTCACGGGCTATGCTACATCCATCCTCCATCACACCAAGGTACAATTTTGTTAAATCCTTAGATATCCTATGCAGATATTTGAGCAACAGCCCCAAAGGGCCACAGACCACGCCAGAAGTACTTGAGCGTGGATTTACATTTGCAGACACTCAGTGCCTCACAATAATATCTTCCACTTGGAAAATATTCTTCTGAGAAGATCATTTTTTAGGGGCTGATGGGCTGTGTCCTTCTTCCCTTCCAGTATGTCGGTGCAGGGGCACATTAGCTGACACCCTGGAGTTTGAGATTTAATCCCCTTATCTTAACTGGCACTGCTAGTGTGACTAATCTTAATCATACTATCAGCCAGAGTGGTCGTGACCAGGAAATTCTGTGAAAATGGCACCTTTTTATGCCACAGAGCCACTGGACAAGTCTGACTTGCTGAGTGCAATGATAAGAATAAGGCGTTGCCCTTATTCCTTTAGCCCTGAAGAGGCCTGGGACTGAATTACATTCTAGCAGGCTCAGAGCACCATTAGAATTATGAATTAACTTACAGATGCCGGATCTTTCTCTCTGGCACGGTGTGGAAGTGCAGAAGAGCTCCCTTGTCTCTTAGGTGCCAGCTTGAGTTTGTAGGGCTGGCAATTAGAAATCTCTTTTTACTTTTTAACAGCTCCACTGATCTAGAGGCGCTCAGACAGTAAACAAGGGCTTCTAGTTTCTCAGTCACTGTGGAGAGGGCAAATCTAGCCCCTCCAGTTTGATTCAGTGTCCTCCTGCACCAGTGAAGTGCACAGACTGATTAGGTGCTGCGTGAAGTAGCCCTACTTATTCTAAATTTATTAGCCATTAATTTTGAGTGGGTCCCTGCTCCTGTATAATGAGACAAGGTGAACAGGAAAGACTAATTAGTTTTCAACATGCCCTTCACAATCTTCAGTCCCCTCTAACTCCCAGACTTTCTAAACCAAACAGCCCTGATAGCTGCAGTGTCCCATTCTTGTCCAGCATAGCCTGGGACAGGAAAGAGGAGTAACCCCAAAGGCTCATTAACCTGCTTGGACCCTGGCAGAAGGCAAAGGAATCCAGCTCCATGATCTTCTATTTCAAGGGGAATTGTTATTTTGCTAGAGTTACATCAGAGATGAATTAGCCCCCCAGGTTTCTATTCTATGTAGTGCTCCCTGATCAGGCTGCCCAGGGTCCCTTACTGCACTCGGTTATACACAATTTGGAAACACAGAGTGAGTGGGATAGACACTGCCCATGAGGGGCAAACGGGGGCCTGGCCAAGGGGACGGATGGAAAGACAGGAGAGTTAGAAGGCCAAGAGGACAGAAATTTGTGAGGAACAAAGGTACAGAGGCTGCTCACACACCACGTGGGACAAAGAGCCCCCGCCCTGGTGGGAAAGTGAGGACTCCAGATGGGGGCTGTACAAGGACAGCCCAATGTTTGTGTAGTGCAAAGAGGAGTCCGCTAGTTAGCAGCACTCTCCAGAGAGGAAAGAGCAGAGTATGAGGTACACTGTCTCTGAGGGGTGGCTATGAGCTTTCAAATCCCTCAGCTGCCTGCTGGAGAGGTCCTTGCTTCAAGGCATGAGCTGTTTTCCTCTGCAAACCAGCTCTAGCCCATCTCCTCCTGTAGGTAACGGAGTGCATGGATGGTGCATGGTGCAGATCATAGAGTGAACAGAATGGTCCTTGACTGTTGCGGCAGCACGATTGTGCCCTTTTGTTTGGATAGGAAAATGAAGAAAACCCTCCTCCTTCTGATGAGAACAGAGCTCAAGGTTCAGTGGAAATCCTGAGGAGGAATGAGAACACGAGAGAGATCAGCTCCGATCGGCTTCTCAGAAATGCCATTCATTTCAGCTGCAGTCATCCCCTGATGAAGAGGTAGGTTTTATTTCTGGGCTGATGTGTCAGGCCAAGGAAATGGCCTTTCCCAGAGTTGCCCATGGCAGGATCAAAGGTGTTTATCATGGGGATTCTTCATCACGCATGCCCCAAAACAGCACTGTGGTATAGGGCAAACAGACATGCCCAGGTCTCCCTGCCTGGGGGCAGTGCGGTGGCTGGGAAGCACACTGCAACTGAACGAAGGAGACAAGAACATCTGTTCCTGTCCAAGTCTGGGGCTTGACTGCTAAACACATGGGGGGGTGGGAGGGACAGAAGTGACAGGAGATTCAATAAGCCAATCACTCAACCCTAGTGCTGTTGGTATAGAGAAAAACTCTGCCTGCATGCCGTTCCCTTCCCCTCCCTGCCACATTAGGAATATGTGCCAGTGTTTTAGCTCCATTAATATACAGCCCACAGTCTTCAATAGCTGTTTTACCCCCCTCGGTTCAGGGAAAATTAGCATTTAAATTGAGGTATTTCATGGAGTTAAATCAGGAGAGCGCCAGGACGGGAGCATATCCTCGCCTGCCGGTGTTGCTCCCCAGCTCACACGGAGCAGTGTGCATGCACAATTCTTTGCACATGCGATGCTTTAGCTCGGTGCTGAGCGCCCAGTGGTGTATTTGTCACCTGCTGTCAAAGGAGAACCAACCCCAGGGAGGCACTCAGGGCTGCATATTCGAGATGGCCTCAGACCAACCTCTGAAAGGGGTGCCAAGGTTGGACAGCAAGAGCCGCATTTCTGCATGCCATGTGGCAGCAGACACCGATGGCTCTGCACGTGCCAAGGTTGCAAACAAACAGCACGGGGTGCATGTGCAGCAAGACAGCACTGCCTTGCTTGTGTGGATCAAAGGAACCACAAAGCTGACTGGGACCACCCCACTTCGGCCACACACTGGGTCCTTTCAGGCCTATTGTGGAGGTATGGTGCCACAGTCCTGTCCCATGGGCTTCTTGCCTCCTGCTCCTGTCCCAGGGGGCTCTCAACACTTTACTATAAAGTTCTCTGTACGGTAACAGTGAGGTGTTGAAAGCGATTCATTCAATCACAACTGGTGAAATGCCTCCAGCTCTGTCTTGGCAGAGCTTTGATCCGAACAATGGAATTCTAATCATGCTGCCACTCTACCGCCGCCGATGCTGCTCCGCACCGCAGCCAAGGGAGGCTCCAGACAGAGTAACCCGGGCTCCTCTTCCTTAATGGCATTTGATTTGAGAACATGAGAGCACGGCAGGGATGACACACACCAATGGGAATGGGGAAATACACAGGCAGCTGTCCACAGACAGAAAACATCTCCCGAGTCCTGACAGAATACACGAGATCCTACGCAAAGCGGGACTGGGAAATCCACAAAGGTGTCAACTGATGGAGAAGAAACAGCATCAGCTGCCTTACCCAGTCGTTTCAACACCAGACTGCCACGGCAGCGTGCATTGGCAGAGAAACAGCAAGGCCTTCCCTCACACCCAGAGATGGGGGCTGTGCTCTGAGAGTTGGGGCTATTTGGAGCTGATCCAAATGACCTTCAGACTCCATCAATGCCAGGGGCTCCAGGATGGCACCAGAAGAGGAAGGGGGACCTGTAACTCGTAATTCAACAGCAAGACAAAGGTGCTTACTGCAGGCTCTGCGACAGAGCAGGTTGTCTGCAACTGGCCTGTGGTAACTGATGGTGTGCAAATTAAAGAAGGAGACCTGAGGAAGTGAAACCAACAAGTCAGAGGAGGGCAAATTCACACACCCGTGGGAAGCTGCTAAGTGTCAGGCAATATTAACCATGTTTGTTCTTCATCAGAGCCTTCTGCCTTCTCAGTGCTTTCCATCCCCAAAGTCATGAGCACTCCCACTTCACCTTCCTTCACCCGACTCTCCCTAGACAGGAGAAACACTTTCTGTGGAGAAGAAAAATCTCAAATGCTATTTTGGGGTGAAAGCTTGGAGTCCATTGAAATTACTGGGACTCCAACAATATCTTGAGCAAGGAGGGAATTTAAATACTCCATTTCTAATCTGACATAGGACAACTCCATCCAGGGCTTTGAGCACTTCACTTCTCCTCCCAGCATCTCTCCATTTCCTGTCTGCCAAGCCAGCTTCACTGCCAGACTGAGGTGTACACCAAAGCCCCAAATCCTAGCAGCCTATGACTGTGGGGTGTCTGACCACTCTCTGCAGATCCACAGGTTGAAGCCTGGACCCACTTCTGAGTAATAACCCATCTTTGCAGTGAGCTTGGGAAGGTTACTACAGCCACCCAGTAATTGGAAGAGAAAAGAAAAGGTAGTCAGAACTGCTGGGTGGGTTGGAGGGGCCATTCCCACCACACTCTAGAAATGCTGCATTATTCAAACGTAACTTTCTTGACAGACATCTCCAGCCATCCTCCCATGAGGTGAAGACCCTGTGCTATACACAGGGCCCTACAACAGCTTTCTAGTGCACCGAGTCAGTTAGTCCAACCTCTGCAAGCACTATCTCTTCCTTGAAACACCGTGATCTTCTCCAGAAAAAGGAGAGCGTTATGTGGGTTCCACCTGCTGTCACCATCCTCTGTGCAGAGCATCCAAGACAGAGGAGCTGTGCTAGCAAACAAGGCTGGGCAGAGAGCTGTGGGGCAGCAGGGCTGGGCATGCAGACAAAAAGCCACAAGAACTTAATGCAGTTGAATAAAAAACAAGGAGTGCTGAAAGAAACCCAGCCGACAGTTCCTACCACATGCATAATAAAGCGCCCCAGGGAAAAACTGCATTAGAGGATTACGTTCCTTATGAGACCAAACCAGCATCTTCCGCTGGGATGTGAGTTGAGGACAGAGCTGAGTGACAATGACACTGAATAAACAATCTACTAGAGATGGGGACAGATTCCTTTCTTCCCTGGCTAGGGCAGCAGGAAAGCACATCCTCGCCAGACAAGAGCACACCATAACTAACTCTGTCTCTGTGGAGAAGCCAAAGGATCAAATGGGCCATGGAGTGCCCAGCCTTGTCTACGCTAGAGACCTTTTCTAGCATTGCTCTGTCTGCCACTGTGTGAAGAGGTCTGATCCCTGATTGACAGAGCTGTGCTGGTAGATGATCCTTGCATAGACACTTAGGCCAGCAAAACCGCTTTTGTTTGTATAGCTTGTTTCATATGGGAGAGGAAGAAGGGAGCTTCTCCTGGTTCAAAGCCCAGCTTCACCAATATAGTGCGTCCACACGCAATATTCCTTATCTGCTAAAGCAGTGCTAGTGCCAGCCCCAGCAGCAACCCCTGAGGCTCACTGCTGCACAGAGTTCTGGATGAGCTGACAGTATACGAGTTCAATCTCCAGACTCATCAGTCCTCCGTTTCTCACCAGCACTGCGTCTGAACCATTGATCGAGAACACTCTGAGCTGCACAGGACAGCGTGATCTCGGCAGTGAAGATAGACTGGTTTTCTAACGAGGCAACCAGACCCCCTGACTTCCTTTTTATCCCATTCTGCTTCTCCCTCACCAGGCCCCATTAAAACAGCTATTTATTCTACTAAACTGTCTCTCTTGTGGGCCAAATCTTGCAGCAGGCTATAGAGATTTCTTCCTCTGGAGTGTCTGCTGGGAATGCACTGAAACACAGTGTGAAGTTAAAAAAAAAAAAAAGATTAGAAAACCTATGGTTCCCACAGCAACACCTTCTCCATATGTAGTATGTGATGTTAATATACACAGTGCGAGATTTATGCCTTAATTATGGAGTCATGATGGCAGGAGGAATTCCATGCTAACCTCTATTCTTCAGCCCCTTCTACAACTTTTGCAAAGAAACAGATCGTTCCCTTTGGGAAGAAAATTTCTCCATGCTTTGCTTTGGCTCCACTGCTATTTCTCAGGTAGAGTTGCAAGTAAATTGGGCAAAATGTTTTTGAGTAGTAGGACCAAAATGAAAAATGGACACCTTTCAGTTTGGAAAAAAAAAGGATGCACAACCTTTATTTTGTTCACCTTTAACTCAGGCACAATTTGCTTTTCAAAGTTCATGCCTGTCAGACAGTCAATCCCCCCATGCATGTGACATAAAAGGCAGAGAGGTGGTACAGAAATAAAGATGAGTATTAATGATCAGCCTGCTTAACCTCCCCTAGCTGTGTCAGAAGTCAGAACAGAGGGCATGCCGATGCACACCCTCTCAGGGTGTCAGACCACAGGCCCCTTGCCCACAATGAGGGAGTCCAATTGATTTTGATGGATTATTTGTACCACCTGCTGCTCACAAACCTTACACTGTAGTGTAAACTTGAGGCATGGGCTAACTGGGACATGTACTCGGGTTGTTGAAGGCTGTTTTGCCACATCTAGTTACTGTTATTACCTGCATTAGCTGGATTAAAGTGAGCCTGGATAGGTCTACTTGCCACAATCCCATCTTCACCCGCAGCACAGACAAACCCTACAGTGCTGAGCAAAACAAACAAGGAGTCCTGTGGCACTTAAAGACTAACAAATTTATTTATTGCGTCAACTTTTGTGGGAGAAAACCCCACTTTGTCAAACACTTTGAAGATGAAGTGGGATTTTCTCCCATGAAAGCCCATGCAATAAATAAATCTGTTAGTCTTTAAGTGCCACAGGAAACCTTGATTGTTTTGCTGAACTAGACTAACATGGTTCCACCTTTGGAACTTGCCTACAGTGTTGGGATCTGACCGAATGCCATTCACTGCTCCCACCCAGGTGCCAAATCAGTATCTACGAGTGCTAGTTTTGGATGACTACCACCCCTGGCGCCGTGTCTGCCATGCCCCTACCAAGCATATCTCACAGTCAGACCAGCCAATCTTTCAGACCTAGCGAGGTCTCCTACAGCAAGGCTATGTGCCAACAGCAGAGCAGGGACTTGTCACTTGGAGCAAGTCATGTTCAGCACTTGGCTTACATGGCAGCCACATAACTGTGTCCTGGGGAGCTGTAACAGTGGGCCAGTTAGAGCGAACACTAAGGTTTACACCATGCTGGTTTTACTTGGCCATGTAGGGCAGAGAAAAGGAATAAGCCCCACCCCACCCTCCCTGCTTTGGCCAAGTAAGACTTCTCTGGTTCTTGCACCCAACTCTGGTGCAGCACAGACTTGACTCAGGAGTTTTTTAGGTCTGGTGCCTCTGCATGTCTGTCATTTCCCACCCCTCCACTTGGAAGTAAGGCACCCAGCACTTCTCTATTCTACAGCTGAGCTCCAAAGCCTTCAAGGCTGCAGTCAATTACTTTCCTCCGCTGCCAGGAGTGAGCAGAGCAGCCACTGCTTTGTGGGTGGGTCCAGAGATGAGATATGTCTTAGTCTGACCCTTTGTGCTTGACAAAACATATTGATTTCTTCTGCAGAGTATCCCTGGGAAACAGGTGACAAGAGGGGAGACAGTCTGGGGGCACAATGCCTCACCTTAGCAGAGCAGGTTAGTGTCAGCACTTAGATTCAACTCGACCATGCTGACTCCATGCTCTGGCTGTCTGACCCATGGGGCAGACTGGATACTCCAAAGCCGCTGATGGAGTCAGTTGGAAATAGGCCTACTTGAAAGGCCTGAAGCTGTTTAGTACTTGAGAGGGCCTCTGGCATTCAAGGTGTCTTGCTCCATTACGTTACTGACAGCGAAGGGGGGTGACCTTGTCAGGTCTTGTAAACTAAGCAAGTTTCAGTTTAGTGCCTATTTGGATAGGAGATTTCCATGAACAAAAGCAAAGTCCATCAAGCAAAATCCCTGCCTTTTGCCCACTAGACTGTAGCTGCTCTGAAAGTGGCCAGGGTCTGTTTGTTTCAGTGCCTAAGGTAAGATTTTGAGTGGATTAAACCAACTGGATTCCTCATCACAGCTTTTACTTTGGTGGTGACATAAGTCAAAGTGGTGGGTCTCTTTGGGCGCTTTTTGCAATTGTTTAGAACAGGTTCTCAGGCAACTTCATTATCAATTGCTAATTGCTTGTATTTTAGCAGCACTTAGCACCTCCATTACTTTCAGTGGAGGCTGGATTTCACATTAGTTTCTGGTTTTGATTTCCAGAGGAGCCTATGGGAATTCAGTGACCAGTCTGCATTGAATTTAGATGGGATTTGGTCACCTATGAAAATGGCACCCTCTGTATTTCCCCAGGCCAGCGCAGGAATGGCGAGAGCTGTCATGCCAGACATCTGAAACCTGACATCTTCCTGCACTGCTCTCCCCTCCCCATCAACTAAGGGGCTGCTGTGATTCGAGGAAACTGGGATGTTGGGCAGGCAGGGGAGCTGACTTCTAAATATCCATCTTTAAAATATAAATACATCAGCAGCTCTACTCTCAGCACACACATAGATTCTCTTAACAACTGAGGGTCTTAAGCATTTCTTTTCTCCTCTGCTTTGTCATTAACCTTTAAGGCTGAGATGAGGCGTAAGAGTTTGGAAGGGAATAAAAAGGCGCTTGGGAAGCCAGCCAGCATCAGTGTTAATGCTGGGCCACACATCATAGCGTCTCTTGCTCTCTTCTCCCTGTTCTGTTTTCCTCCCCCCGCCACCCGCCCAGGGCAAGTTGGGCTGCTCTTGCCTACCACCAAGGTATTACAAACACTAATGAGGTTTGGAAAATAAGAAACCCACTGCAGTGTGGGAGAAAGTAATAACAATGGGTTTGTCTTATCTCTCGGAGTCATTAGAGGGCGAGGGAAAACAGCCACGGGCAGTGGCAGCTCTGTAATATCATCACACATTTCATGGGTTGGCAGGCTGACAAAGTCATTTCAGTGCAGCTAATGTGCTGACTTTTCCTCAGACCAGTGACCACCTTTTGTCAGTAGGGGCTCCTGTAGTGTGGACATCATTGCTGTAATGCACATTAGGGCATCTTCTGCCAGCAAGGGATACCGCAGCGCAAGCTTCCTCAAAGCAATGCCATGGCCTGTCTGTCTCACTGCCAGCCTGTCTACTAATATTCAGAATCACTGCAGACTATTAGCTTCCAGTGTCTATCCCTGGGTGTGGGGGGTCCCACTGGAAGGCCAAGCCCCTAGATCAGGGATCAGCAACCTCTGGCACATGCCAGACTATGCACAGTGCATGCAGGGCTCCTAGCCCTGAAGTGCTGTGACTGCTCCCTGACTGGCCTCGCAGTGCAACTCCTGTCTGCCGCTGGTCCCGCTCCCCAGCTGCAGGGTGGGGGTCAGCAGGGAATAGGAGTACATGGCTCCTTTCCCTTACTGATCCTGGCCCCAGCACCTTGAGTGTCCGGGGGCAGGGCTGGCACAGGGGACAGCAAAGGTTGCCGACCCCTTCACTAGATATATGTGATGACAGAAGATGCCAAGAATGGAAAAAATCTCTTCAGGAACCTCCAGCATCTTGATATCCAGGGAGAAAGCAATATTTGTGGACTAGTGTTTGGGAAACAAGTGGTTAGCCAGCACGTCAACTCAGCCATGTCAGGCAGCCAGAACAATTAGTTAAAATCTGTGACCGTTTCTGTGACGTTGTGGCTGGGTATGAAATTAACTATGGAAGCCATGACATGCTGCACTCACTGAGCCAGTGCAAGGAAGCTGCACCTGCAGCACCAGGAGAAGTGACCAACTATGTGCTGCAGCCAACCTCAGGGAACTGAACATTAAAAGACCCCAGTTTTAAGAGTAGGTGGGCAGATGCACATTGCCTCAGCCTTGGCTTTCATCGTGGGCAGCTCTGAGCTGAAATGCTTGCCATCCCGGTGGATCTGCCCATTTGTACTAGTGAACGAGGCTGGTAGGCTTCTTGTGACAAGCGGCAGAGCCATTTCTGCCTCCAATTAATCTGCTGTTGTCCACTGGAATACTGTGCAATCCCCCTGAAAGTAGAAATGGGGCAGGGAGGTACAACATCCTGCTACTCTGTCCCAGCCACCTTATTAAACAAGCTGCTCCAGCTTGACAGACAGGAGGGGAAATGAAGTGACCAAGGGCACTGAACCGGCCTTCTCAAGGGATGCTGTTAAAGAGTCTGCAGGTTCTCGGGGAGACTTGCCCACGAGCTGTAGCTCACAGACACTCTGTAATTGTTGCTGTGCAAAGATGGACATTGGAACACAATGTGGATGTAAAATCAACAAGAGAGGGGGATTCTGGATCAGTGCTGGGAGCCTGGACCTGTATTTCTGAGCCCTGGCTTGCTGCCATGTACGGTCACGTTGGTCATCAATGTTCTAGTGTAGAGGTGTCGGATGCACATGGCAGTTATAAAAGTTGTGGGTAATATCCATCTGGGAGGGGCTGCAAGTACTTTGGAAGACAGGATTAGAGTTCACAACCACCTTGACAAGCTAGAAGGTTGCACTGAAATCAATAAGATGAACTTCAGTAGACAACTGGAAAGTACTACTCTTGGGACACAGTTCCAAAGGGTCAGCCGCGCTAGTCTAGTCCAGCAAAAAAAGAGGAAGGTGCCCTGTGGCACTTAAAGACTAACACACCTTGTTTTTTGGAGGGGACATATAAACTACAAAATGGGGAATGACTGCATAGACAGCACCATGGCTGAAGAAGAGCTGGGGATTACACTGGATCGCAATTTGAATACAAGTCAACAATATGATGCCTTTGCAAACATGGCTAATATCATCTTAGGGAGTATTACGATGAGTGTCATGTGTATGGCACAGGGAGTGATTATCCTACTCCATTCAGCACTCAACTGGAGCCCTGTGTCCAGTTTTGTGCACCACACTTTAAGGACGCAAATAAAGTGGAGAGAGTCCAGAGGAGAGCAACAGAAGTGATAAATGCTTTAGGAAACCTGACTTATGAGAAAAAGTTAACAGAGGGAGGGAGAAAAAAAAAAAGAAAAACACAACCATGGGTGTTTAATCTTGAGAAATGAAGCCAAAAGGAGTGGGGGGCTGTGACAGCCTGTATGTTAAAGCCTGTTCTAAAGAAGATGGGGGTCAATAGTTCTCCATGTCTGCTTACGGAAGGAGAAATAGTAATCAGCTCAACCTGCAACAAAGGACATTAAGTTTAGACATTAGACAAAAACATCTGAAGCACTGGAAAAGGCTGCAAAGGGAGGTTGCGGAATCCATGTCCATGGAGGTTTTAAGGAACAGTTCAGACAAACACCTGTCGGGGATGGTCTACGTTGACTTGGTTCTGCCTTAGAGCACATGGTTGAGACAGAAAACTTCTTGAGGCTCCATCCAGCCCTCTATTGCTATGGGTCTATATACAATCACTATGGCTGAAACATGACGATAGGAAAGGGAGGCGAATCAGCATGTTCTCTCTGACCGTGACACATTAGCCTTTGGCGGATGGCCAGCTCAACCAACTCATGAAGAATGCTTCAGTGCTCAGCTCCACATCTCAAGTGTCAATGTTAAAAATGACACCTGCATACGGGAGGTATTCATTGGCCTCTGAAAGGATAGTTTGGGAAGGGGAAGGAGGAATGGACCAGGTTTTCTGCTCATCAGAGAACTGCGACAAAGACCCAAAGAGTGTAGAAGAAGAGTTTGACACATGGCAGAAACGGGTTACAAAGACGCAAGACTCAGAAATCCCTATTCCCGTATCTATCTCCAGTCACCCGGCAATGATTCTCAGAAGCCAAGTAATGCCATATGATGTTAGCCCTTGGATGGGGGCTCTCTGAGGACCGTCTAGTGCTTGCAAGAAGCAGCACTGATGATCTAGTGGGTGGATTATTATTGCCCCAATGTCCACATGTAGCAGTGCAGTGGCTCTGCTATGACACCAGGGGTTAAAAAGGTGTGTGTAGCCAGCAGCCAATCAGAGGGCAGGTTGCCAGTATATAAGGGAGCAGCAGGGCTTGCCAGTGTCAGTCTGCACTGGGAGCTGCAGAGGGAAGGTTTTCCTCCTGGCAAGCAGGCTGAGGGAAGCCAGCACCCTGGAGAGCTCTGGGTGTGAGCAGACTCTGGAGCTGACCAAAGCCAGGGATCCCAGGGGAACAGACTGCAGGAGTGGCTGGAGCAGTGGGCTGGGGCAAGGAAGCCAAGGAGTGGACAGTGGCTGGACTCTGGTGGTGAGACTGCAAGCGGCTAGGGCTTTGGGGAAGTGGCCCAGGAAGCCGAAGCAGCCCGTGTGGAGTGACTGGAGGGAGGCGGAGGTCTCAGTGGAGGTATTTAGGGTTGCTGGGTGAGGCCTGGAGAACTGGGTGGGCCCAGGCCCCTCCCTGCTCCTCCAGCATGCCAGAGGAGGCATGGGTGCCTGAGGTGGCACAGGCTTGTAGACTATTGACTATTTTAGTGGCAACAAGGGTGCCATAGACTGTTTTAGTGACCTGACCCCTGGAAGGGGTGGACTTTGGGCTTAGCTGGAGGGCTAAGGTCCTGGGATTGGATTCAGGAACAAAAGCTGGCAGGTGAAGAAGTGGAGCATAGACCACCTGGAGGGGAACCACTTGAGCTAAGTCCCCTGAAACACCACCAGGAGGAGCCCTCCAGGTGGGTCTAATGCTGCACCTGCTTACAACATAATGTCGGCAGAGTCACCATTCTGTAGGAGATGCTGCCTTTCCTTTGACATAAAAAACCTGACCACTTAGTTCCCCATCGTCAAAGCATCTGATGAAGTGGAATTTTCTCCCATGAAAGATCACGCAATAAGTAAACTTGTTAGCCTTTAAATGCCACAGGACTCCTTGTTTGCTTTTACTGAACTACACTAATATGGCTGACCCTTTGGAACTTGACCACTTGAGGTCACTGAAGTTCTCACAACCTATTCTGCAAAGATAAAGGGTGTTAACTGCAGCATCCCAACCCAGTTCCATTTTAGTGATTAAATCTCACCTCCCCACTCCCCCATTTTCAGTTGAATATGAGATTCTTCTTCACTTCTCCTCCAAAACTTCTGTGTAGAATTGCTGTGCCCTTTTCAACAATGTGATGTACTCAACCCCTGAATTTGAGGACATGGATTAAGCAATTCCTCTGGGTAAGTCTGTGCATCACTCTAGGGTATAAAGCACATTAGTATCCCTTTGGACAAAATAGTGCTATATAAAACTAAGCAATTATTATTATAAAACCAATTTCTGCCACATCTTTTACTAATATAAATTAACACCACAACAGCCAGGTATAATGAGAGTCATAAAAGTTAAGAGATGGGAAAGACATGATAGGTCAGCTAGTCGATACGCAGACAGAATCTGGGTTGTTCTCTCCCAGGTAAAGAAGTGTGTGGTGGGAGGACACTTCCTGTGTCTTCAGGGTGAGTAAAAGAAAAACTAAACCTAAACAGCAGTGCTGAGCACACAAGTAAGATATGTGCCACAGAGAAGGGATGAGAGAAATCGCTGACTGTTTGAGAACACAGGTAAGGTGAATAAAAGCAAATCCAAAACCCCCTGCTCTGCATTCCTCTCTCCACCCATGAGTCTGCATCAGCATTAGTACCAGTCCCTTATGCCACGGTGTGCGAATCTTGTACCTACAATGTGGAAACATGAATTTCCACAGTTTCAGCTAAAGAAATGACTCCATTAGTTGTTCCAAATGGGTAGCAATGTGAGTCCAGTCCAGCAAAACAAACGGAGTCTAGTGGCACTTAAAAGACTAACACATTTATTTAATCGCATGAGCTGTCATGGGAGAAAATCCCACTTTGGTGAATGTAGTGGGTTCATGTTCTCTGATGTGGGCTGACCACTAGAGGGGGACAGAGACCAATGTGGTGCAGAGATGTCTTACACATTCATCAACCCAAAGATTCATATCCATCTCTATTTGGTTCATTCCACGTTATTTCCTGACAGCACATGGGTATTACTGGGCTACTTAGGACACAGAACAGAGGATAAATTACATCCTCCTCACCAGCTAGGATTCAGAAGGCCTCTTGTTTCAAGCAACACAGTATCCCACACTGCCTAAGTTCTGGAAATTCCCCATTTTCAAAGTGTCTGACATAGTGGGATTTTCTCCCACAAAAGCTCATGATAAATAATTTGTTAATCTTGAAGCGCCACAATGCCTTGTTTGTTTTACTGAATGAGACTCACATGAATACCCCTTTGGAACATGCCTTAAGAATGCTCCCTGACTGGGGAGATAAATTGTCTTACTGGGGTATTCCGGCTTTTCCCAAAAACTAGATGCAAAAAATCAAAGAACAAGTGAACAAATTCTGGGAAATTAAACTTCATACAAGGGAGCTGTCCCGTGTGCAACTGGAATTCTTCCTTTGAGGGCTAGGCACCCCCTGACTAGCTCAGCTTTGAAAGAACGCCTGTGTCCTATATAACATGTTCCTCGTGTATCATGAGCTTAACTTGTTGGCAAAAATACTAAGGAGAATGTGTCAAAAGCTTTGCTAAAGTCAAGATATATCATGTCCAATGTGATATATCTCATTTGATCTACCTCACTTTCCTCACAAACTGTGAGATCTTTAATTGTATTCATTTTCAAAGCTCATTCTCTCTGTTTTAATAACGACACTAATAGGATGAGGGATTTAGTGCTTACTTCTAACCCCTTCATCAGGCCCTGAGGGTTTTTTGCCTTCTGCTGCATGGGGCATGAATCACTTACTGGTGGATTCCTTGCACCTTGAAGCCTTTAAACCACGAATTGAGAGCTTCAACAACTCAGTCACAGGTTAGGGGTTCATTGCAGGAATGGGTTAGTGATGTTCGGTGGCTTGTAGGAGGTCAGACCAGACAATCATGATGGTCTCTTCTGTCTTTATAAAGTCTGTAAGCACTCCTGAAATACACGGACTGCCATATGGGCATCTTGCATTGAACAAATCCCAGAAAAGACTGAGAATTTAGCTCTGCAAGACGTACATATGACATCAGGTTTTGCTCTTCATGGCTCAGCTTACACAGAAGAGGCAAGTCCATTCTAGGCTTTTATTTATTTATTTATTTATTTGGACTGCTTCATCCTGTTCCCAGCTTACATGCAGATGGCGTAATTCCAACCCCCCCACACCCTCTAGGCCTAGCTCCCAAGTGCCTCACCCCCTATGAATGGATAGTTGTTATCCCCTTCTTCCTTCTACCTGATCAGTCTTCTGGCTGCACAGAAGGGGTAATTCCATTCTGGGCTTTGGCCCTTTATGTAAAAAGCACAGCCCTGATGCTCTGCCCCCAACAGAATGGGTGGGTGAGTCCATTGTCTGCTTCTGTTCTGAACCTCAACCACGCCCATCTGCTCCGCCGCTAGATCCTTTCCCCCCGACAGAGGGAGGAGTCCATCCAGTCCAACGCCCTGTTGCTCAGCCCATGCACCCAGACGGTATGCCTATCCAGAGCCCCAGCTCCCTTTTCCTCTTCATGCACAGCCACAGCCTGAGTAGACTCCGTTGGAATCCTTCCTCACCTCCGCTTTTGGCCACCCACTGCACCTCTACTGGTGTTTATGCTGCATGGAGCAAGGAAGGATTCCCAGCTCTCCTCCTTTCCATGAGGGTTTTCCCTTTGCTGGCGGATTGGTGTTCTGCTCAATTAGTGCTGCCGGGTGACAGGCTCTGTTTGTGCTGGGTGATTATCAGTGGAAATGCAAATCCAAGCTTCCTTCACCACAGCAGCTAACAAGATAATGAGTATTTTCATCAGCTGCAGAGAATACAAACATCTGCACATACATGCTACCCAGGGTGGAGATGGGAAGCGGCTTCTCAGTGTTCACGCAGGGGGGTGGGGGGGAAGGAGGGGAGCAGATGCTTAGATGCTTTGTGGATGGGAAATTCACTGAAGCACAAGCCTGATCTGAAGTTTGCTGAAGTCAGTGCATGTCTTCCATTGGTTTCAAAGGCCAGCAGACTGGGACGCATGAGGAGTGGCCCAAACACAGCTCTAGGTGAGCCTCAGCCTGCTGTTCAAAGCAAGACATCACATTACTAAGGGCAGAACCACTCCTCACTAAAGGACAATCCCAGGACTAGCTCCAGAGTCTGTGAGAGAGAGTCCCTGAGTCACCACCCAAGAAATGCTCAAACTTCACTTTCCTTCCAGTGCAGCTGGGGTAGGACCAGCATTCCAAGTTACCTGGTATTTTGCTCTCTCTGGCTGCTTATTAAAGCCCACCTCCATGGAATATCTGAGCCCCTGGTTTTGTCCTTCTGGGCGCAACGCACACAGACTGGAACATTCATGGATCTTGAAATGGATCCCATTCAGGGCACATTATAATAGTCGCTGTGTTGATACGGGCGATGTTTGCTGAGATAGCACTGTTCTAACAGCAGCATGAAATTTCTTGATCTTTGTAGGCAGTCCCCAGCTGCTTTAGAATTATGGAGAGGCAGACGAGATGGTGCTGCAGCAGGGGACATTTGGCCATGGCACTGTCACCTCACGATGCACTGGCCCAGCCTGCTGACCTAAGACATCCTCATCCCCCAGGGTAAAGCCACTGACCAGTGAGTGCAGCTCTGTGGGTCTTATTCTTCTGGACTGTTCAATGTTTTCATTAATGATCTGGATGATGGGATAGATTGCACACTTAGTAAGTTTGCGGATGATACCAAACTGGGGGGAACGGTAGACACCCTGGAGGGCAGGGACAGGATTCAGGGAGACCTAGACAAATTGGAGCAGTGGGCCAAGAGGAATCTCATGAGGTTCAACAAGGACAAGTGTAAAATCCTGCACCTGGGACGAAAAAACCCCATGTACTGCTACAGGCTGGGGAGTGATCAGCTAAATAGCAGCACTGGAGAAAAGGACCTGGGAGTCATGGTGGATGGTAAGCTGGATATGAGTCAGCAGTGTGCGCTTGCTGCCAGAAAGGCCAATGGCATACTGGGCTGCATCAGAAGAAGTGTTGCCAGCAGATCGAGGGATGTGATCATTCCCCTCTATTCTGCACTAGTGAGGCCACATCTGGAATACTGTGTCCAGTTTTGGGCTCCCCACTACAAAAAGGGCATGGTCAAATTAGAGAGAGTCCAGAGGAGGGCAACAAAAATGATCAAAGGGCTGGAGCATAAGCCCTATGAAGAAAGACTGAAGAAACTAGGCTTATTTAGCCTGCAGAAGAGAAGATTGAGGGGGGATTTGATAGCAACCTTCAACTACTTGAAGGGTTACTCGGCAGAACAAGAACCAATGGTTTCAAGTTACAGCTGGGGCGGTCCAGGCTGGATATTAGGAGAAACTTCCCTACTAGGCGAGTGGTGAAGCATTGGAATAAGCTGCCTAGGGAGGTGGTGGAATCTCCATCTCTGGAGGTGTTCAAGGCCCAGCTGGACAAAACCCTGACTGGGATGATCTAATGGGAGTGGTCCTGCTTTTTTTGGCAGGGGTTTGAACTAGATGACCTCGTGGGGTCCCTTCCAACCCTATGATTCTATGCCACTCCCAGGAGGGCAATTTCAAGAGAGTAAACTGTGAGCAGGGCTGGGAAGTCATCAGGGACCTGGTCCAGATGTGAAACTGTATCCTCAGATTTCTCCATTCCTCCTGGATTTTAGGGAACATGCCTCGGTCAAAGTTCTCAGGCTGTTTACTGGAGCCTCCAGTCCAAGCTGAAAAGGACAAAACATCAGAGGCATCTGGCTAATCCCAGAAATCGTTGCACTTGTTTTTCCATTGAAGGGAAAGGACAGGTCATTAGAGCATGGTCTTTGTTCACCAAAGATTGCAGCTGGCCACCTCCTCATGTGTCCCTGGATATATAGCTCAGGAGGCCCTAACCTTGCATGTCACCAGATTGGCTATCAAACCTGCATCCATGAGGGAGTGAAGTATTGCTTCAGGTTTTCTCTGCAATTCTGGCATTAGGAGACATCATTCTGATAGGCAACATCACATTGTTCATGGAGTTGCAAGATTATAGCATCATGTTCTGCATGGTCACAGCTAACCCAAGGGTCCTAGTGGCATAGTCCAGCACTGGTATAATCCAAAGGGTGTGAAGACAGCTGGTTCTTCCATGAATTTCAATGTGAGGGGGATCTACCAGGATCCTTTAGTAAGGTCAACAGTAGATATGTACTTGGTTCCTCCTAACCACTCAAACTTCTACCCTTAGACTCGGATAGGCATTAATTTTAGACATTGCATTGACTGCAACTTCATAGGGCCTATCAGGCTTAGAGACGAGAACGAAGAGGCTTCAACATTCACTGTACAGCACCTCTACCACAGCCAGATTGAACACTGCTTGAAGTTCTAGATGGATTGCATCCCAAAGTTTCCAAATCACGGGAGAAACGTCCTTCATGCTTTGTCCTTATAACATTCCAAAACGATGAGTAATTTGGTGGGTCTTTCCTTGGCTGGATGAGAAAACCGTGAGGAGAAGGTCCAGATCCATTGGTTATTGGACTTCTGTGCTTTGTTTGAGTTGTAAGGTCTCCACCATCTTCATGGATTCCCAGAACTTTTTTTCAGGGCCAGGAGTCCAAATTTGGGCTCAAGTAGAGGGCAGGAGTTAATGAAAAGCATTGCCCTGGCCTTCCAGGTCATTAGAAGGTTTATATGATACATTTAAGGTTTTATATTTTTTTTTTTATCTGGATGCAAGATTTCAAAACTGATATGGACTTGGAAGTCCTTGCCAGCAAGCTAACAGTTTAAAATCTGACTTGGCTAGTAAGCAATAGTACCCAATCTCTTCACTGAAACTCTCATGACCAAGCTGTGTGATTATAGGAGGTGTCTTGTTTGTGTTGGGCCTGTAGATGTTTTTCTCTAGTAGCAAACACTCCCAGATCTTTAAATTGCTCTGCAGTTGAGAAAGTACAGGTAGTCCTCACTTAGTGACCGGGTTCCGTTCCTGAAACCCAGTTGATAAACAAATTGGTCACTAAACGAGGAGCAGCCCTTACTGGTATTTCAGGCATAATGTACTTTACTGGTAGTGGGTTTTTCAACCATCGGTAGATAGTTTTAATGTCACCTTTGCATCATTTATAACATTTTTCATATATATTTTAAATGTTTTAAGCTCTAATGTACTGAACTTAGTTTGCATAGTGTACTGTAAATATAGGTAATCTGAGAGAGTTGATGCGAGTTCTCATACATCGCCATAATACCAACTCATCAGAGAGCCGGTCATAACTCTGAGGGGTCACTAAACGAGTAGGTCACTAAGTGAGGACTAGCTGTATGTGATCACACAGGGCTCCAAAGGGCCCGTTCTTCCCACTAGTTGCACAATACATCTAGAATACCACAGGTTTCTCTTCCAATAGATAAGCTCAACAGGTAAGTGTCCTGGATAACTGAGGGATTTCCTGGATGGGGAAAAGTGGGTGCATTTGCCCCCAATATTCAAGGTTTGAATCACAAACTCCCTCAACATTTCTTTTAACTTTTGACTATAATGTTCTACTAAGCCAGCTGTTTGCAAATGATAGACTATTGTTCACAGTATTTTCTTATCAACAGGTTGCACCATTTCATTGTCAACCAGGATGTGAAATTTAAGCCTTGGTCTTTCAGGATTTCTTTTAGGATATCCCACTCAAGAATGCAATTTCACAAGCTCAGTTGCTATGGTGGCCACATCAGTCAATTATAATAAAAGGGATGTCATGTGGCATAGTCAAGCATGATGAGTATGTGCCAGAACCTGGCAGCATTGTCATCCAGGAGTCCAACCAAATTTATTCTTAGCATTTCAGTGGAGTATCCACAAGGGAAAGTGTAATGAGAGGTGCTGCTGTGGCCTGTCAACTGAACATTCTGGGGAGAATCCATACTTGCTACCACCTCCAGGTGTGAGCTCATGCCCAAATGGTCACATGACTATTTTTAGTGAGTAAAAAAGAGTTCCTTAAATGTAAGCATTTTGGGTCCTGGGTTTGAAGGACTAGCAGATGCAACACTTATCAGTCCTGTGCCCTTGGCGATGGCATTTCAGGCACTAGTTGTGGGTGCCACTTATGGCAAAGGTCTTTCCACATGCAGCACTTGGTTTAAGCCTGGCTTGGTCAGCATCCAGGGCGGGAACCTAATCTGACCAAGAGTTCTGTACTGAGGAGATTAAGCTGAGACTAACTGAAGAACTAACCAAACTAACTAAGTAAAGAAAGATAAAACAGTTGGAAAATAATGGGAACAGCCAATTGCGAGTCGCAAGAAGTGAACCAGTTCCAAGAACGTCACTTGGGCAGAAAGAAGAAACTGAAGAGGGGGCAGGGTCAGCACCACCTATATACCACAACCTGAGCACTGGAGCTTCATGGGGCATTGGCTGCTGAGCCTACAGGGATAGGATAAGGGCAAAAAGCTTTCCGGAAGACCATGCGCTTCAGCACATATACACCAACATCAGAATATGTGTGAGCAGCCCACCTTGAAGAACTCTCTCTACTTAGGAGACTCACTCCCAACTGCACTGTGGATGTAACCCGAGGCAGATTACCTGGTTCTCTCCAGTTCCAAAGGGTAGCCGTGTTAATCTAATTCAGCAAAACAAATAAGGAATCCTGTGGCACTTTTAAAGACTAACATTTATTTATCACATGAGCTTTCATTGGAAAAAATCCCACTTCATCAGATGCTTGAAGATGGGGAATTTACAGAATGGGAACAAAATTTCTCCATCTGAGAATTAGAGCATTCCATGGAATCTGCATCAACATTCACCCCTTTCTGTAAAGTCATTCTCCAGAATCTAAGCTTCCATTTGAAAAATTAAATCACCAGTCGGCATGGTTGCAAAGATAGTTTTAAAGACATGAAGAGAGGGCAAATCAGCATGGGCCATCCTTGTTTGACTAAAGGCAGTTTTAATTTTCCTGTGTTGGCAATGGATTTCAATTAACACTTTATAAACACGCAATTAGCATCACCAGAGGTGCTATAGAGGAAGGGAGGAGAGAGGAAGACTAGCTAAGGTTAACCAGGACTAGCTAATGTTTTTTCAGAAAGGTGTTAAGTCCTGTCTATGCTAGGTGCTAAGTAGTGTTTAAAAACATGGTAACTGAAATATGTCAGGTATGATTTTTAAGCACCTTTTTTCTAGAGTTGTTGATGTTGTTTTTTCTAGATTACATGACGCTAATTTTTTTTTTTTAAGTTTAGTACAGACACATCCATACGTCTGGAGTCAGTCTCAAACAACAGCTCCAAGAGATATGATCTGTTCCTATTCTTCTACACTGGGTGTTAACTTTGAAAAATTGAGGGGAAGCATGTGCTAAAATGAATTTACTATATTAAACTAGACAACGGGCGGGGGAAGAGGGTGCTGTGCTCAGTGACTGCATTTTTCATTTTCCTTTTTAATGCAACAAAACCTCCAACACTTAACCTGCTCAAAGCAGATGCAGCATTTCCTTTCTGATGAATAAATCCAGCTCACTGCAAGATACGTATTGCCTTGTCTCTAACCCACTGCTGTAACTGATTCTCAAAAAAGCCTGAGGGATGCTTGGAGAATAACATCCCATTGAACTTGTAATGACCTGATATTTGAGGATTTGTGTATAGACAAAGAGGCTCTGGAGCTCTGTTTCCAGTCCTTTCCACTGAATTTTGGGGAAAATTTGGCAGCATAAGGGGATATTGTGGAGGGAAGGGACCTTGCTCACCTCTGGCCAGTGGTGCAGACTGAAATATGAAGAACGTGGGGGGGGCATTCTCAGCCATGACGGTGTAACAAGGTGGACCTAATTAAGAGCAAGTCTAAAAATGGAGGATGCCAGACAGCAGAGATAAAGCAAACTAAGTTGGACAGCTTGTCTAAATTGGGGGAGGGAGGGGTTGTAATTAGATCATAGGCTGTCAGATTAGAGAAGGTGAAGGGAAGTGATCACCGAAAATTCCTTGCTCAGGGGTTTTGCATCCCCAATGCTCACGTCTTCCTGAAATGCATTGCATTGTGGGTAGTAGGCATAGGGGTCTGTGTGGAGGCAGTCATCATCCAGTTACTCCTGCTCCCCTCTTCTCTGAAGAAAACAAAGCAGGAAAAGCTTCCCTTGCTGTTTCTCTGCACAGGCGCAACAGAGAAGCAAAGTGCTACGTGCAGAGAGGAATTAATTCAAAACTTCCCAGGGCTGTAGGAAGGGGAGGAGCTATGTAACTTTGGTAAAGCAGACAGGAAAAAAGAGAAAAGCTGCTCTCTGGCTACACAGACCTAATTTAAATGGTAGATTTCAACCTCAGTGCTATGCCTCTTCAAGGGATCGTCTTAGCAAATTGAATTACAGCTCCATCCCCATCCCCCCCCAAATTCACTGCTGTGACAGTAAAGCAGAAGGTTGAGGTCTGTCACTGTCAGTGTAGACTGAGGCAGAGTGAAGCTAACAGTACATCCTCTTTCTCTCATAACTACACATCCCCTTGCATAACAGCTGTGTGCCAAGGACTGAACAATAGTTTCAGGTCCTCATACTTTTTGCTTGCTCCACGTTAAACTTAGAAGTCACTGTGAGGGACCCAAGAGCTACACAGCAAACATTCAATTTCAGACTACAGGATCAATGTCTTTTTTCACAAACCGAAGACTTGGCTGAAGCCAGTCGAGTGGCAAGTGTGTAAATTAAAGGGCCCTCCTTCTGGTGGTGTATTTCCATTAGCCTCAGTGGAGTTACCCCTCCATTACATGGGTGCAACACAGCAGCACTAGGGCTTACCTCCCGGCTGTATCTACACATGGATCGGATGGTTAATGTCAGGACCAAGGTCTGTAGCTGTGAAAGTTAGGATAATGAGAGTAATCAAGCTGAATGCTCAGCAGAGCTCCTGAGACAAGTCAGGAAGGACCTACTCCCTTACTCTGCCCCTTGTGCACAACATCACATAACCTATACTACTACTACTACCCAACACTAACATAACACTTTTCACCTACAGATCTCAAACAGCTTTCCAAAGGAGCTCACTACCATTAACCCTCTTTTACATATGGGAAACTGTGGCATCTGGAAGTGAAGTGTCTTGTCAAAGCTCATCCTGCAGGCTAGTAATCGTCTAACTGTTTTATGGAGGAGGGGCAGGGCTGGCCATCTACAGCCAATACTAGCCACTGCTGGGAAGACAGACTAGAAGGGGAACAGACAAAACTGATTGCAAATGTCCAGCCTGATTGGAGACGGAAGTTTAGTGTAACATGTTGCTCTCCTGTGTTAGGCCTGGATGCATGGAAGGACAACCTTGGCAGTGGGAGCTGGCTGACACTGGCATGCAGACCAGACTATCATCTCTCCTCCAGGCATCAATGCAGCAGCTAATTGCTTGAGCCCCAGCACCTCTTTCATTACAAATTCAGTACCGCATCAGTAGCGGCAGGGGACTGGGCACTTACAAAGTGGAGAGACTAATGGGACACAGCAGGAGGGTTCTGCTTACAAAAAATAACTGGATTTTGCAGCACAAGGCTTCAGAGGGAATGGGATTCAACAGTGCTGGCTTCTCCGAGGGCAGTCTAATTGTGGTAAATTGCGAAAGACATCACCACACTTTGGTCCTGTCCTAAGCCACTATGCCTGTGGCATCAGGCTGGGTTACAAAACCGTCCCCACCCCGAACCACTATGTCTGCAGCTCCCGACTCACAAGTGGTAATAGAATCCCAGCAACAAATAATAAAGGGAATGAAATGGAAGGCAGCCACCGGAAAGGAGGTCTATCCATTATCCAGACCTGAAGGGTAATAGGTAAACAAGCCGTCTGGGGTACAGGGAGGTGCAGACCTTTCCCGCTCAGGAATAATAAACAGCCCAATTATAACCACTGCACTCGGGTGTTACGGAGAGAAGATGGGGGGAAACAATCAATGACATTAATTTAATATAGTTACAGACTTTACAATGATTGGGCTACAGGGGCCGAGGAAGCTGCCACGGGAGCCTAGCCCGTCTGCTCTAAGTGTCACAGCCCAAGCCCTTGCTGGCACCAGTTCAGTCACTGCAGAGCAGCCGGGAATGGTGTGCGATGACCATGTTGTTTTGGGTGTGCAAGGACCCTAAATGCACAAGCAGTGCCCCCACTGGATCCTGGGGCTTGGCACCACTGTTCCCTCTAAGCTGTGAGCGTGTGCGCACGCACACAGGTCATGAAACCTGCGCACACAACAAAATAAAGTGTGCACAAAAAAATTCAACAGTGCTAGTATTGGTGCTCACAAAGAAATGTTTTTGCGCACACAAGGAAATTGTCTGCGCACACAGTCTACGAGTAATTAGAGGGAACATTGCTTGGCACCTGTGTGGCACTTTATCCCTGCTCTCCCCCTATATCCATTTGCATCGAGTTACAGGCAACCTGAGTCTTAGCTAAGCCAGATGGACACACTAGATCCAATGGAAAGGGATGTGGGCTGGACTTCCATTGACCTGCTGTGTCACTGGAGGCAAGTCACCTCCACATAATTTCCCCTATGACTTTCTGCGTACCTAGGCTGTTTGGAGCAGGGACTCCCTCTTATGAGCACAATAGACTTATGATCTTGGCTGAGCCACAGGATGTAATAATAGTGATGGGTTCTGATGGTTCACCAGGAGATGGAAATGCTGGTTTGGTGGAGGAGGAAGCCTCACAGCATGCTCTTGCACAGGGAAACCAGCTCACTTGCAGATCACACACATGGGCAACGGTCATCCTCTCAGACAACACACTGGGGACCTGCCGAGCGAAAAGCATGAGCTGCTGCAATTTGAGCAAGAGCTCCCAAGCTGGAGACTGAAACAAGCACACACACACACACACACACACACACACAGTGGGGTATGTGCATGTCCCCGGCACAGTTACTCAAAAGCCTGTGGCAATGAACATCTACATACTCCAAGAAAGGTGTGAGTTTTGCAGCCAGATTGAAGGGGGAGTCTGGAAGTTGGGCGGGAGCTGTTTGGATGCAAGGTTGGGAGGTACAGGGGTCTCAGAGCAAAAGTTTGCAGTGACTGGTGGTGAGGCAAAGAAGCTACCCCTGGCCTTATGCCAGACAGAGTGCAAACTGGGAGAAAACTTTTAGTAGATTCTCCACACCTCACTAGCTCAGCCACACACACTCTGAGAAGCTGCGGGCTCTTTCCCTTTGCAGGGAGTCTCATTGTATTCATTAAAAAGACTTCAAGGCATGGCAGAAATCTTCCCCATATTTCCACATCCAGCAAGTACTTTGTGGAGCTTGGGGCAGTCCAGGAATGGTGGCTGGAGCATCAGCGAGCTGGGCTTTATTATTGTGAGGGAACTCATTGGGAAACTATCCGGGATGCCCAAAAATAAATGTTTCATACTTCCCGGCATTCCCCTTCACTGATATCTTCTCGTCCATCAGAGTGAGAGAAGGTATTTGAGGGAATCTGCTATATGAGCATACTGTCACTTGGTGCCTAAGCTCTATTTGTTGTTTGGTTGTTGCCTGGGGGAGGAAGAGGAGGAGAAGGAGGAGGGATGGAAAAGGTGACGGGAAAGGAGGAGGCAGTCATTTCAGGCAGGCTCCAGTGGAGAAATCACTCTGAGCTGTCAACAGAGCCCCACAATCATGGCAGAGTTTTATTAAGGAACAAGAGGTGGCAAGGGGAAGGAGTGACAGGTTTAAAATTAACTTGCCAAATTCCCCATCAATATTATGACAATTCCCCCGCATTGGCTCAGTGACCCAGCGCGCTGCCTGACAATATTAACGAAACTTTGTTGAAACAAACCCTTCACAGGCCCTTCACTTTTGTGGTGACAGCTGCTATTATTTGTCAGGAATGGAAGCCCCTCTCTCTCGCCCTGCTCTTTGATCAGCATGCCCTGTACCTGCCTGGCATGAGGCTGTGCCCTCAGGCAGAAATGCTGTCCTGCCAAGAAAGCCAATATCATCATCATAGGGGAGCTGGCCTTCACTTCCAGCTGAGTCCCCTCTGCTGGGGGACTCTGCTGCCCCAAGTCCAAGGTGAACCAGAAGTGAAGCAGAACAGATCCCAGTGCTCTGAGCAAGCACTGTAAGATTTTTGGCCCTCACAGGCACTCTCTGTGGCCCGGCCTTATTTCTCTTCTTGTTCCCTGTGGTCTCCAAGCGCCTCACAATCATTAGCGGATATAATCGTCAACACCCCATGATGCAGGGAGCTACCCAGGGATTTCCCTAATGCCCTCCGACACTCCCCCCCAAATTTCCCAACACTCCCCCCAGTTTTCAGCCAGTAACAATGTTATACCAAATTAGTGAATCACCTAGGGAGTCCGCTGTGGAGCAGGGAACAGAACCTGGGGTGCCACAACCCAATCCAATGTCTTAGGGCTTGTTTTCATTTCATACACTACAGCAACGCTGCTGCAGTCCTAAGCCAATGAGAGGGGTGGCAGGAAATCCATCTCCCGAAAGGTGGTAAATAGGTTGGTGGAAGGATTCATCTACTGACCTAGTGCTGTTTACATGGGGACTCGGGCTGGCCTAAAAGTGCTGCTCAGGAGTGTGGATTTCTCATACCCCAACCAACACACTTAAACCGATTTAACTTTCCATCGTAGAGCAGGTTGTAGCCCCTAGCCTCTTTGAGGTCCTCTTCCAAGGCTGCCTCGTGCCCACAGCACTTATGCTTGGAACCACCAGGAGACATCAGAGCAAGTCTATCCTGGCCCAGGCACTGAACATCTAAACATGGTGGGCCTAGTTCCTCACCACTTGCACCTCCTGGAGTGACCAGGACCAGTGCAAAGAGTGTCAAACATTGCTGTTCTGATCTGGTAGGGTGTGAGACAGACTCTCAGAGGCCTGAGGTGAGCACATAGTTTATAAAGAGGAACTGGGTGACACACTCCAGTCTCCAGCATGGAAACAGGGTGTTACTGGCAGACCACAGGGAAGCAGAGGGCAAGATTGTGTCTTAATAATAAAAAAGAGAAGTGCTGCATACAGGAGTTCCTGAGGGAAGGACTGGAATCCGCCAGGGGATACAATGAAAGTCCTGTCATTCCTGCTGTGCTAAGAGTGAAATGACAGTGCACGGCATTGCTGGGTGCACGCCTAAATACACACACACTTTAGAATGCACTTACATACCCCACATACACAAGGATGATAGGATGTTGGAAAAACAGCCGTGTGCTAATTGACATATATCATATACCATACGTCACTGCCCCATCTGCCTTGTGATCACGACATCATCCTGCCGAGGACTCATTGCAACAAGCTGAATTACTTCAACCAGATTTGGGGTTTTTTTTTTGAGCTCACATCAATCAAACGGCTTCAGAAATGTTATCTTCCCCTCCCCTCCAAATGTGGTGCTTCCCCCCACAAATTGCATTGATTAATTTTCCCATCCCCACCATCATCCAAAGAATCCACAATAGCTAGAGCGACTGCCACCAGAGATAGGAGAGCAAGCAAGCTGGGGGTTGGGAAGGGGGATGACAGGTTATGGAGTGGCCCTCACTGAGTTCAATATATCAGTTATAGGGAATCTGCACAGCTGTCACTTCTACTCTGCCCAATGGCCCCTTCCTTTGGCACTAGGAGGAAGGAAAAGGAGATAAGTATGAAATTACTCTCCATTCAAAGGTACTGCCACCACATGGGGGGATCTGCCCCAGTCTGGAGCTGGAAGACGAGGAAAAAAGAGAGCAGAAGGAAGGGAAAGGAAAAGATCTCATTTAGGGCCAACCAACTAGGGCAGGGTCCTTTTAACCTTCTCCTCCCCCACTCTCCCAAGGAATCCATTTTCTATGTGACCATCACAAGCTAGGCTGACAATTCATTCACCACCTATCAGTAATATAGCAAGTCAGATCCCCCCAACTCCATGGGAACTATTTGGGATTTCTACACACCAGTTGCACAAAAGCAACAATTTAAAACCGCAAGCAACTCTCAAAACAAAAATCTTGATTCCCTCAGGGTAAAGAGATGGCGTAAAATGCAGACAGAACTGGCAAGCAAGTCCTTTGGAAGATAACCCCCTTGCAATTTGGAGACTACTCTTTGGTTTGTGCTCTGTTTTGAAACGGGGGGGGGCAAGTACACCATTCATAATCTAACCTTTAGTGAGGTGGATTTGTAGCTGAGCTAAAAGGAGAGGCATGTGTGGAACAGATCTATATTTTTCTTGAATTAGGCTTATTTATTATTGCTCTGCAAATGTAACATTTGGGGGGAAAAGAAATGTGATTTTGAATGTGTTGCTCACAATCCCCTGGGGGAACTTCAAAGAGGGGAGCAAAGCGGATTATTGGAGTGTGATTAAAGAGCCTTCATCTGCCGTCCTGCCTTTCAACCAAAGGGAAAGAAAACAGGAAAGGAAAGACATTGCAAGTGTGTCACTTCAGGCCACTGCCCTAACTCTTTCAAAGGCTCGCCTTAAGGCTGCTGCTGGCTGGTAGAAGACTGACGAGGGCTCAACAGGCCTCCCTGCAATCAGTGTTTGTTATTTTAAATGAAGGTCCGACACTGGAAATTGGGAAAGAAATAAGAAAGAAGGGAGCAGCTTTGTAATAGTTCAGTCTCTGGCGAAATTGCTGAACGTTTCCCTCCCCCAACCTGCTGAGCTTTGTGGATTTTTTTCCCCCCTCCTATGTGAAGAAAAGATATTTGGGTTTGGGGTTTCTAAGCTTTCAACTGAAAATGCCCTGTTTTTATCAAAAACAAACAAAAATATTCATCCAATGAATTTTTCCTCCTACAAAAGATGTGTTGTTGATACAACTCAAGCATCAAGTTTCCAGCCCCAAAATGACAACCAGCTGTAGTCATAAGCTCTTTGGGGCAGGAACTCATCTGGTAATCGGTGTCGCTGTCCACATCCACAGGGCTATGTATTAACTCAGTCCTAATGAACGACTGACAGCCCACCTATGCAATGAATGAGCTAAGTGCAGGGCTGTCAGATAGCTCCCTACACTGTAAGGAGGTATTTAACGATGTTTTGGCAGGAACAGATGCTCATCACAATGGTGCATGTGACAACTGTGAGATAATAATTCCTGCAGGGTAGAATATGTCTGCTGGTCCCCAGATTCAAATGCTCAGCCTATGCATACAGGCTAGTTTACCAGTGGCTGAACTGGAGAGTAACCTCAGCTGTAGGAAAACGTGGAAATGTGAGGCACGCACAATAGCACTTGTACCACAATGATTACAAAGGGGCAGGGCTAAGATCTCAAGAACAAACAGATTCACCTCCTCCATTGTTGAAACTCCAGCCTGGTGTGTAATCCTATCCAATCCTTGACCAGATCTAGCCCTAAAAGGGTCTCCTTTCCACCCCAGTCCTTCAGGTTAACAGCACCATAGGAGGAGTCTGCACACAATCCATCACATTTCCTCATCTCGAGGCAGAGCCTACTGCTGAGCGTTGGGTGGTCGTGGGTTCACTGTGGCACCTTGCTACACTGAAGGGCTGCCCCTTCATCTGTATAGCTATTAACGCTATATCCTAGAACTGGGATGAATGGGAAAATCCAGACTAGCATGTGAAAGACAAAGGTTCTTACAGACTTCCCCAATTCCATTCTGCCACGCTAGGTGGATTGAGACTACATTATTTATCTGGAACACCGAAGAGATGACAATATGGGAAGCGAGCTGCTTTAAAGAACTGTTGCAGCCACATAACTAAGGGAACCCAGTAGTTATAAATCCCTTTAAAAGGCTCAGTCCTTTATTCCAATAGCGGGTTCTTGCTCCTACTTTGCCGAAACAGGCTTTTAATCCCTAGTATTACGGAGCGTCCTGCTATGTTTCAAATGCACCAAATTAAGGGCTTCTTGAACAGCTGGCGTCTTAATGCTCAGAGAGGTTCTTGAATATATATGAAAATCAGAGGCAAATTACATCTTTTAGTTAATAATTTCTTCTCCATTAACCTCCTTCTCGTCTCTTGTTAGGGGATGATGCAATGGTGTTCCTACACCATAACCCTCCACAGAGAGCAGACAGAGTGACTCCAGGGGAGGGGACTGAATACATTTGTGTGAGCGAGCGGGGGTGGAGTGTCTCATTTTTAGCTAATATTCTCAGAACAAACAGTCTAATTTTAAATAGGCAACAAAGCCAGCACCAGCCTGCCCACCACAGGGAACAATTTCTAGAGCACAAGACACTGGTTTCCTGAGCATTGAGAATGTTGCGTATTATACCAAGTCACATATGTTAGCTAACATTATAGATGTGCACCGCAGAGAGCTTAGCAGGACCCCTCCTGCCTTTGCCCATGCATTCATGCCTTCCCGGTACTACCTCCCTTTTCCATTCTCAGTGGATACTACCATCTCTCCTCTTCTATTCAGCAACAGTTGCTTCCCCTCCCACCCCTCCTTTGTTTTCTTGCAGCATGTTTGCATCCCGCAGCCATTCCATTCCTGTCCTATACAACAGTTAGGCTCAGGGCCAGATCTGCAGCTGGTCTGGCTGACAGGGGCTCTTTTGGTTTTTCTGCAGCCTTGCCGATTTCTACCAGCTGAGGATATGTTCCTTAATTCACAGTTCTGTGCCTCCAGGGCACATGGATAATTTTTGTCCATATCTGGACCTAGCCTAGTCACCACCGTTATGCCCCAAGTAAACTGTGGTAAGGGCTATGCTGATGACAGCAAAGCTAGAAACCCACAGCTCTTGTGCCCTAGATGTGGACAAAGAGTTTAAGGCCAGAAGGCACCCTGAGCTCAGCTATTCTGGTCTCACCACTTGTATACAGCCCAATAGCTGGGGTTTAGACTAAAGTGTTTCACTCCTCAGGAGACTCAACAACCATGTGCCATAGGCAGAGGATGGGAGGGAGAACACCGTTCAGTGGTCCAGGCCTCTGCAATGGTAGGGAAACAATTAGCTCGAGGAGACATAGCTTTATGAGACCTAGCACAAATTAATACCCAAAAACCAGAAGGCACCTGTGGGCCTGGGTGTGGCTACTTGCACTGAGTGGGTACTTGTCAGAGACACCAGCTACACAGACAGGGTGTGTTGCCCTTCCTGTCACTCACACTGTCACAGCTACTTCCAACTCTGTGCATTGAGCCAGCACAAGTACGTCTCCTGGAGCTGGGACATCACCATTCCATACCCTACGAAAGATTTCCTGTACCGCCTCAGAGCATCGGCCCACCCTGTCCATGGCCCTGTCTCCAGCTGTGGCCAATCCTGATGGTTCAAAAGAAGGCAACCTCCTTCCACCCAGAATGCAGCTCATTGCACATCCTTTCTGACCCTTCCAAGCAACTGTCTGAAGCCCAGATGTGAGAGATTGGGTTGCAGGCCTTATCTTAATGCAGAAGTCCACGTTATAAAGGGGAATGCCCAGAGCTCTGTGTACATTTCACATCGGGGGTGGCCAAAGTGTGTTTACGGGCTCACCTCCCACCAGCTTCCCTCCTTCACCTGGGGACCCCCACTTGACTCTCAGTCTGGTAGCTAGAGCCATGGGAACCAAGGGAGGTACTTCAGACCCTCTGCTGGTTGGTGGCTTCCCAGACTCTAACACCTGGAACGTGTGAGACACAGGAACAGTTGGGCGCGGGGAGGGGGGCTGGCAGGAGGAGGCAGGCTGGTCTCAGGTAATTAGAAGACTTTAAACACATTGCACACATTCTGTCCAGTGGCTTCCCAGTTTACGAAAGGAAAAATCCTCAATGGTGCCTGGGCTAAGAAGCGCTGAGGCAAGGGTGGTGAGAAATTCCAACCATAAATGGGAAATATACATAGGCAAAATCATCAGAAGGCAGGTGAGGTGAATTTACCTTTTCCATCCCCAGGGAGACTAACACACCCAGAAAAGCTCTGTGTGATCTCTTTAGCTGAGACATCACCTCACAGCACAGCAAGAATGGATGAATGATTTGGATCTGGAGGTGATTATCAGCCAGTAGGTGAAGAGAAGGGAATCTAGCATCCCAGTTCAGCCCTCCAGCAGGGGACTAGACTGGGCTGGGCCTGACTGTTACTGAATCAGCACAGGACCAGGAAGGCTCTTGGTACAACGCCTCAAGGCTGGGTGGCCTCTTGCACTGCTTAGGCCCAAAGGCAGCTGGCAAAAGCAGGAATGAGGGACATATGTCCCAACATAAAACAAAGCAATAAAATCTCACTATCTTTTGGGTTGATATTTAGCCTGGAGGATGCTTTCTCACTTGCTTTTTAATCCCTACACAAAGTGGAAGCATCTGGCTCGGTCAGAAAAAGGAGGCCCCGATGCTGACTAGGTCTGGTACAGATTGAGTGGCTCTAGACAGAACAAGAGCCATGCTGAACATGAGACAGGAGTGGAGGACAGAGAGACAGTTCTCTTCCCAAGGTCTGTGTTTGTTATTTCTCTTCTCTTCTCCTCTCTCTTTTGTTTGTTTGTTTTGTTTTGTTTTCTAAAGCTTCTTTCCTCTGAAAACCAAATTCCATCCCTGCTGCAGTGGCAGCAAAGGAGAAAAGATGTCTGCCACAGACTCCCTGAGCCCTGTGTGTCCTTTCAGGCAGCAGTAAGTACCCTCTCAGTCAGACTGCTGCCTGGACAAGGAAAATGCTGCCTTTAAACAAATCTCCTGGGTTTACTACAGTGCAAAGAAAGGCTACTCTATCAAAGGGGCAGGAGAGGAAATTAAAGTCCTAGCAAGAGGTGGCTTGGAGCACAAATGATAACTGGGTATGACACATGGAGGGCTTGTGTCTGATTGCAGCTGTCATACAAGGGGGTCTTTAGGATTGTAGATTTCATAAAACTCCCAACTTTCTTGGCCACCGGGAGACAAGGCAGACAGAAAACATTTCCAACCTGCATCCCTGTCTCTATTCAAAGGGCCTCATCAATGACTGTCACATAGTGAGGAGAGAAACTGAAGGAAATGTGCTAGGAAAATTGCCTTTGCACCCTGACAGTTCTCACTTCCAGCAAAGGCTGCTGAGCTGCACGCTCCAAACTATGATTTATTGAAAAGGCCTAACTGCTCAGTTTGCCCATGCTTCTAAAGTGCAGAAAGAGGCAGAGGAGCTCCATGTAGGCAGCACAAGTTCTAAGGTCCCCACTGTCATCACAAAAGGCCAGAATGCAGCATGAACACATCACTTGGGAGATTTTACACATGAGTGGAGGAAACTGCACGGCTGTATTTTAAGCAATGCAGAGCACATACAATTCTGACTGAGGTCCATAGGATCTGCAAGGCTTCAGTGTTTATTAAGAATGAAACCACTGGAGAACATTTCATAGGCAACAACCCTGCATCAAAGCCTGGGGTGGCTGGATGACATGGAGTATTTACCACTGGGCCAGATCCTCAGCTGATGAACATTAGCATAGATCCTTTGCAGCCAGTGGACTTAAGCTGGTTTACACCAGCTTACATTCTGGTCCCACTGTGTGATATACCTCAGACAGAAAGAACTTCTCAGTTCTTTCACCTCTGTTTTTGTTGAGTTGCACTAAGTTCTCATATGTCAACGCTGCAAGACAGAGCTCTGAGAAGCTAAACTTCCTACCACCCTTGCTCTTTGCACCCCCTTCCATCCTTCAATAGCATCAGGGTACATCATGCAAATCTACCAGATTACCTGACCCAGTTAGGGGATGGAGAAGTACCTGAAGGTCATCTGGAAGACCTGGCCTTGGTTGACGTGCTGTGTCCTGTTGTTATACCCATGCAGCATCTCACCAAAGAGGGTGTCATTGAATTTGGCATCTGGCTTCAGGCACTTGGGGCCCTCACAGATGTCAGACAACATGAGGCAGGATTTGCCATCTGGAGCGAGTTTGTATTCCTCGACGCAGCTGGGAAACAACACAAAATAGGTCAGAGAGCCACACGCACATGCAATACCCAACCCCCAAACAGGGCTTGCAGTGAAGTCAACCCTGCTGTAGAAAGACTCTTCTTGTGAATCAAGGTGATGAGCATAGTCAGAATATAGGCAGCATGCTGCTGTAAGGAACCTCATGGAATCCGGGGCGCCGCGATGCAGCAAACTCTTCAAGGGAGTCATACAACTTAAAACCTGCACCAAGAAGGTCAACCAGGACTGAAGAGCCAATGAAACATTAGCAGCAGCCAAAACCTGGGATGACATTGCTCCTGGAAACTAACAGGTGAGGCCTGGATGTTACCAATCTTTGTTATTCTTGTTCATCAAGGGCAGCTGTCTCCAGCACCCTGGACAGCTACAGCAGGACGACATCCACATTGGGTGCCCCCTTCAACCGGTGACAGCACTGCGGAGGCCTGGCAGGGTAAGGAGGCCCTAAGGGAGAAATACCAGTACCAAGGTCACAAGGCTTCCTTGGTCAGGTGGCAGGGCAAAGAAAATTCAGCTCAACCCTGCCTTTTCAAATGAGTCCCCACCTACCAGAGTTCCCAACTACCACAGCAGATGTTCAGAAATTAATGGAAACTATGTCCTAAACCAGATGGCAGAATTGGACTCTACACAGATTGTCTATTTAGCTGCTCTGTCTCACACTCTCCATCCCAATATTGGTATAAAGGCACATGCCAAGATCTCCCCAGCCAACAGCACAAGTAAGCCAGAGAAACTGCCTTTGTTGTTGTTCGTCTCCCCACTGTTAATTCCCAGCTCTTATATAAAATTTGGCATGCGTCATTTTCAAACGAGGCATGTATTTATGTCCCTGTTCTATAGATGGGGAAACTGAGACACAGGAAGGGTAAAAAGACTAGTCCCTAGTCATGAAGAAATTCTTGTGGTGCAGCCAGGAATAATTAACTAAAAACAGCTCCCCTGATTTCTGCTTGCACAAGACAGAAAGGATGATTTTAAGGTGGAGGCACTGAACTGGAGTCCAGATGATCTGCATTTAACCCCCACTCTGCCTTAGTCTCCAGATCACTGGGAAAGTCACTGAATCTCTCTGAGCTTCAATTTCCCAACCATAAAATGGGGATAAGAGCACCGCCTGTCTTCCATCCTTTTTCGGCCTCTCTTACACATACTACAAGCTTCTCAGGCTAGAGTCCACCAGTCACTGTGTGTTTGTACAGTGACTAGCACCTGGAGGTGTAGTTATAATACAAATAATTCTTTACCCTAGACTCATCACCATGGGATTTGACCAGCCTAGCGGAGCTAGTTTTGTTTGCCTTCCCCATATACATAACACATTACGCTGGAATGCATGCCTTGCTATTTATCCACTTCCCTGATGAACCTGCCCTGCTTCCAAAAATATCAAGCAGCAGTTTCAGAGAGTGTGTGTTCTCTCTTTATAATGCAGTCATTCCAAGTAGCAAAGAAAAAGTGAAAAAAGAAACAAACAAGAGGAAAGAAACCAGCTGACAAAGCTGGCTCTCCTGGGAGCTGGGAAAGGCTGGGGCTCAGCGAGGTCCTTGCACCTGAGCACTGGATGTGTCAGGAGCTGACAGATGTTCCTCTTCATTCCCTTTAGGAATTTACTTCTCTGCTGTACCAACTATGACTCACATTTCCTTGAAGGGCAAAGTGTTTTTCTGAGTGGCAGCAGCCACCAGGCAAGAAGAATGTGTCGGGAAAGCGTGGGGAGGAAACTGTTTTATGGCACTGCTGCTCCCCTTTCTGTCTGCCAGAAGTGGCGGGGAACTTGGCTTTGGAACTCTAAATGCACAGGGATTATTGGAAAAAGTCCCAGGTGATTGGCATCAGCTGGACTGACAGGCTACCCTGCACCTACAGGACAGGTGGGCATTGGGATCACTGGGCACCAAGAAGAGAAGTGATTTGTGATGCCTGAGCAGGGACAGAGGAAAGGGGTGAATGAGCAGGCTGCACACAGGTACTCTGGTGCCTGCCCTGCCACTCCCTCTCTAGCTGACAGGACTTCAGGGAAGCCGTGCATGAACAGCATGTGTGTGATACAGCTCATCACCTGAAAGCAGCCCTGTCCAGATAAGCAGCACCAGAGGAGAAGGGATCTTTAAGCTCCCTGCCAGCAGATTCCAACTGGACCCCAGAAGCCTGGGTGCTGGGAGAAACTGGAACCCCCCCCCTCCCCAACACCAAAGGCTCCCTCCATTGAAACAAAGCCAAAATGGAGCAACAGTTATTGCAAAGGTGCTGTCACTTTGCCTGTGCCAAGCATAGCATTTCTCCTCCTGAAGGAAGGAGAGGATCTCATTAATGTTCCCTGCAGGTTTTTTTCTAGCTAGGGTAACGGCTTTCCTGTTCTGCCGTGAACTCGGTTACTCTCCGTCTCCCACAAGTTTTAACCAGATGCTGCACACACACATCCCCCCCACCCCCAATGCCTTTCTGTCCACTGATGAGGTATCCCACAGCTTTCCCATGTGCCTGGGAATCACCTAGCCCTGACTTGTTTAGTCTCTGCCTTGAGCCAGAATGGGCTCTTAGGTGCTTCAGACTCCTCACCTCTGTAACTTCACTGTCACCAAGAGCAGGTATGGGTTCTGTGACAGTTTTGGCTCTTGGGCGGTGAATATCCCCTCTCCCAGGTAAAGAGTTTGCTGTGTGCCAGGAGGACCTTCTCATTCCTCCTTGCTGTCAGCTTGCTGCCATGTGTACAGGGGACAGTGGGATGCAGACACTCACAAGACACAATGCTAAGGGCAGGATAGATGGCTGGGTGCACTCCTCAATGTTAGTGCATTTGGCTGTAAATCCTCCGTCTGCACTTGTTTTGCTACACTCCAGGGGGTGATTAAGCCCAGATGTTTCATTCACTAAATAGCCTCTTGTTCCTTCCCCACACCATCTCCTTCCCACCTCTTCCCCTGTATCTAGAAGGACTAAAGTAGGTTAATGTATGCAATCGGTACTATGTGTAAATGCAAATATGCACTAACGCTGAGGTACAATCAGCACAGCCTCTAAAACAGGGCAAAGCATGGAACAGCTCGTATGGTGGATGTCTAGTTTTACAGCCATGACATGTAAATCCAGATAATCACAGAGCTCTCCTTGGAAGATGCTATAGTTAACATTTTCTCTAAGGAAAATCTCCCAAGTCACACAGGATTCTAGCATCCTGCCCAAGATCTGGGACAAAATTCTATTTAAAGAGATCATACAGCAAAAGGAAAAGAGGAGAAAAAACACCCAACCTGACACAAGAGAGTTTGGAATTTATATATCAAAAAGACACAAACTAGCTTGTGCAGTTTGCCACATGCACTCAATCCACACAGATCATTCCCATACACACACGCACAGGTTTAGACTACAGGCAAGCAGGCTCATACACTCATCATCAAAAACTGCTTGTGCACAACTCCTTGCAACTAGGCAAACAATCTTTTCCCCATAGGTGCACACAGTGCATACAGTCACGTATACCCACTGATGCATGCTGGGACATCCAGTCTATGCATGGCTGCTCAGTTAGAACAGAATTATGGGTACACGTGTGCACACATAGAGGCCAACTCTACTGTGCAGGCAATTCAGCACATGCACTGTTCTGAGCTAATGTACTTTCTGCTTCCGCCATGCCACACAGGTCCAACCATGTAGCAGGGGCATATCCTGGGTCTCTGGCATCCAGGAACCAAGCCCCAGGCCTCATGCACCCCAGCTTCCATCCCAGAAAAAGGCAAGAGGGTTTCCACTGTATGTCACTGCCCCCACCTGCCCTGGGGAGTGAGGGGATCCGTACTGCATAGGGAGGAGACACTGCTTACTTCCTCCTGCTTGGGGGACTTTCTGGTGCTCATTGCAGTGGTTGCCTCTTACCACTTATCCACTGAACGCAAGCCTTTCTCGCTCCAGCCCCACAGCCTAGCACTGGTTTGGGTGGGCAGCCTCAACCCCCAGCCTGGGAGGGTGAGTTTGAGGACCCCTGACCACCGCCCCCCCCATTGATACGTTACTGTCATGCAGCCAGAGAGGCATGCAAGGACAGTGACAAAAACAGTTCAAGGGAAAGGAAGTCGTCCCTTCGAGCTGCTAATGAGGAAATCACAGAGAGAACCCCTGAGGCGCTGGTTCCAGAGACTCACCCACAGAACATGAAGATGGTGCTGGAGGAGGGGTCATTTGCCAGGGGAAGGGTCTGTTGGAGACACAGTTGCTCACAGCCTCCATTGAAGCCATCAGAACAGTCGATCCCCTTGGAATAGTCGTAGCAGCCGGTGCCATCCTTCATGGGCTTTAGCTCTTCCGGGCACTGCAGAGATAGGGAACATGTTAAGGCTTTACTTTGAGGAGCTCTGAGGTTGGGGGCACACGTTTCCCTGGCAGGAGGTGATGGTGTGACAAGCAGATAACCAGTCCCAGGGGCACCACTCCCTGTTGCGAGTTACACATCCACCTTGGGCAGACACATCTGTTACTGGCAGAAGCAGGATCAATTCTAGCGAGCTAGTGGAGTTACAACAGTGGCGAACTTAGGTCTGTTGTCAGCATTAACGAGGGAAGCATGAAAACCTTGCTCCAAGGAGGAGGGAGCTCGACTGTTCTCGGTAGTAACAGAGGGCAGAACGAGAAGCAATGGTTTCAAGTTACAGCTGGGGCGGTCCAGGCTGGATATTAGGAAAAACTTCCTTACTAGGCGAGTGGTGAAGCATTGGAATAAGCTGCCTAGGGAGGTGGTGGAATCTCCATCTCTGGAGGTGTTCAAGTCCCAGCTGGACAAAACACTGACTGGGATGATCTAAAGGGAGTGGTCCTGCTTTTTTTGGCAGGGGGTTGGACTAGATGACCTCGTGGGGTCCCTTCCAACCCTATGATTCTATGAACCCAAACTCAGGGCTCCACAGGTGCAAGACTCACAGGGCACAGGAAAGCTGGGGTCTACCTGGCCTCTCTTGGCGGCCCTAGGCAAGTCCCTTCCTACTCTGTGCTCCAGCCAAAAGGAGCCAATGATACTGATGCCACAGCAAAGAGGTTGGAGACCTTTCAATGAAAAATGCAGCATTTTCATGGCATGTTTCACTCAGAGCCTGCCTTCTTCTCTTGCCTGCTTCCTTGATCCGCAGAGCACAGCAGTGCTAGGGAAAGGCAGCAATTGATACCTCGTGGGAAGCACACCAACAAACCACCCCTATTAAATGGGCTCTGATGTGTTTGATCTTGTCTCCACTGAAGTCACCGAAGACTTCGCCTTGCTGCTTGTCATTCATTTAAGACTGCACATACACTTTATTAGCGGGTTGGGATCTCAGACTACCTCAGCCCAACTTAAAATCATTCCTAAAAAAAATAGCCCAGTGCCTCTTTGGAGTAGACAGGTGGGTCTCAGCAGCAGATCTTGCCACTGGGAAGCTTTCTTGGCTGGCACTGAAGACAGAGGACTGCAGAAGCACAGATCCTTAGCTGGTGTTAAACAGTGTAACCCCACTGACACCAGTGGAGGCATGCTGCTTTGCACAACCTGGGGAGCTGGCTCTGGGCTTTAATTTCAATTCCCCAGCTGACTTTCCTGTCCCAGAAGATTAAAGCCGGCAGGCAGTTAATGCCATCAATCATCTGCCGTGCTGATTAAAGCGCTTCCCGAGTCCACCTTTGCTATTTATTTATTTTCTTTTAATCAAAAACAAAAACAAAAAATATAAAAAATCCATAACCCAACAAAAGGACCTTGGAAAAAATAAATCTCGCCTTGGAACAGCTCACAATTAAAAATGCATTACTGAGTTCTTGAAGAGGAGTTAGATCAGAGTTTGCACATGTAGCTGTGAAGGCAGGTTATAAATGGCCTCTGTCAAGCAAAAGAAAGGTTATAAAACTGCTATATTTTGGGCTTAAAAAAGGAAATCAATTTTCTGTGAGAGCAAAATGCCGTACATATTAATAAAAGTTCAGGAGATCCCTGCTCCCGAGTTGGCTACACAGCCAGGTGCTTCTCCCAAAGCAAACTGCCAGGTCTGAATGATGCCTGGTCATCAGACTATTAGCTCTACCACAACAGCTGAACTCTGAGCTGCTCCTGACGCAGCGTCACAAAGGCCCTGGAGCGTCCCAGCTGGTTAACGAAAAGTTCCTGCCATCTGCCCCATCCTTCCCCTCCTCTGCACTTGATCCTTGAAATAAAACATAATTTTCTCTTAGTGATTGCTGTCCCTCCCACAGATGAGAGAGGGGCGGCAGTTGCAGAGGCAGCAGGCAGGGAGCTCCCAAAGTCCACTCCATCTTCTTCAACTCCTACCCCCTTCACTCAGCTGCCGAACTGTCGACTTGACAATCAGATCCTGGGGCCCTCGGGGTCAGCCACTGGAGCAGGAGCAGGGGCAGTGCAAAGAAGCATGGAGCAGAAGGAGAAACGGAAGCCTTCTTTACTCACAAGATGTGAGAAGTGAGACAGCAGGGTTGTGAGGGCAGGTCAAGTGACAGAGAAAGGGCCAGGACACAATCAGCACTGGAGACCAAAGCTTCTGCTATACACACGACACCAGAAGACACTGCAGCTACCTTTTTCGGTTCATGTGCCCGGGACGCACAGAAAGGGGAAACAGATGTTTCTGGCACTGGCTACATTTTATTGCTAAACAGTCTCGACAAAGGCGGCTTAGAATAACAGTGTGTATGTGCACACATGCCCCATTTCAATCTGTGCATACCTATGAGCTTTGGGCGATTAAGAGGAACTGAGCAGAGAAGCAGAAACAAAGTGGAAATGGCTAACTGACTGCTCTACTGGCCAGTTTCTTTTTGTTGTTCTGGGGTCAGTTTTGATGCTAACTTTGCTCTCCAGCTCCTCTCTGGCCCCTTTCTCTCCCACTGCTGGGCTGAAATGCCACTGACGAGCACGGATGGTGTCTTGTGTAGCTGAGCTAGAGAAGCCAATGAGGGGGGGACCATTTCACCAGGTTTCCCCTTGAGGTGAATGTGAATCCTTCCAATGATTTACCGGGGAGCTAGGGCACCTCCTCCTTTAGGTCTCCCCATAAATGATGCTGACACTTTGGCCTGGTCTAAAGCTACCATTTAGGTCAATACGACTATGGTGCCGGGGGGTGTGAAAATCCAGAGAGCTGGAGCTACGCTGACTTAACCCCAGTGTCGACACAGCTACATTGATGGAAGATTGTTTCCGTTGACCTAAATATGGCTGTTGGAGGAGCTGGCGTTCCTGCAGACTCCTTGGGTTTTTTTTTGCTAAACTAGACTAATGCAGCTACCCTTTCACAACTTGCCTTCAGTCACTGGCTATGTCTAAAAGGCATACGGGTGTGGCTATGCTCCTTAGAGGAGACCATGTAGTGCACAGATCGCCTGATTCAGGAGTTGCTGCCCCCGGTTCCATCCGATGGGGTGTCAAAGGGTTGTTCTGAGACAGACTCGGTAGCAAGGAGAGATGGGAACACCCATTTTTGTCTCTGAAGAAAGACAGGACCACTCTCTTTCTGGTTCTGATAGCTAAGGGAGGGGAAGGTAGGGTTGACTGAACGAGACTCAGCCCTGTGCCTTCTCCCAGTTCTGCGTTGAAGTTGATGGTTCACCCCTTGGAATATTTCCCCTTCTTGATTTATAACCTTTAGGTAGCATGATTTGTTTCTGTTTGTAATTATGCATTCTAATGTGCATTAATTATGGAATGCAAATTACTCCAGCATGAAATTTGCAAAAGAAAGTCCCCCATCTCCAGGGAGTTAGCTCACAAGCCAGCTGCTGCACCGCAGAAGAAAGTTCTCCGGGGTAAGATGACCTCCTTAACACTACACAAATACTGCAGGGTTCCCTGGAAGGGTCGGAGGCATAACGCTCCCTCCTCTGAGTACATGGCGCGAGGGCAACCACCACAGGGAGCCAGCTACTTGGCAATTAGCAAACAGGCTGTTTAACAGATGCACACAGGCATGGAGGTAACAAGAAATTCAAGCCGCGGGACTGTAATCCTGGCTGTGCTTTGCACTTTTCTTGCTAAAACAAACCTTTCCTTATACAGCAAACTACTGTATCTAGCACATGGGCACAGTCAGTCTTCGGGCCTGTGTACACTTGGCAGCCAAGAAATCTGGGTTTCCAGAACCCTTGTGGAGATGCCTGCATTAACCACTTTAATTCCTGCCTTGTGTGTTCTCTGGGCAGACAGAACTCAAGCAGCTTGATCTCAGTCCACATGCAATCAGCACATGCGACGTGCTATACATTGAGAGAGTAGGACATGCCGTGTAGTATGAGCTGGGGGCTGTGCACTGATGGATATGCGTGCTTGTCTTTTTTTTTTTTTTTTTTTTTTTTTTTAAAGGAGCTGTATCTATTTACCTCATGTTCTCTGGCTGTGGACTATGACCATTGGGTCTCCTGAGGGCTGTCAAGCTTTTGTCTAATTTTGGTCATCAAGCTTGGCGGCTGTTTGGCATTTAGCAGCCTGCGATGTACAGGAAATCTGGCTGAGTGATTGGGTGCCCCTTCTGGCCTTAAACACAAGGACCTCAAATGCACTCGATCATTACAGCAGCCTGACCATGAAAGGCACTGAGTGCCCTCTGCTTCCATGGAGAAGGCATGTCAACAGGGCACTCAGCACCTCCAGGAGCATGCCCCTGTACTTGTCTCCTTCCTTGATAGCAGAATGGAACTTTTTTGCTTGCTTGTTGCCAATAAAACCCTGCAGCTGATCAAATTTTCCCTTATCTCCAAACTGTCCTCACCCAGCAGCTCTATGGGAAACACAGCCGTGGGCCATACTTTAGAAGTCCACAGGTGGTATTTAGACTTCTCTGTGAACAGGCTCTGGAGAGCTGGTCTCTCCTCCCTGATAGGTTTATGTGCATGGTTCTTGATGTACATTTTCTGAGCTCTTATAAAGAACCACATCCATTATTGCTAACATTCATCTGTCTGGCTTGGGCAGCAGAGACCCAATAATTACTAGGAGTTTTAATCAATCCCGCATCAATTCAGCTCCAGTTCAATTTGCGATCTGCCTGTGCAGTGACACAGGATGCGGGGGACGATGTTTGAAAATGATTAGAAAATCAATACCCAACTCAGCCAATAATTCTGTCTGGACAATGCCAGGTGACACAGCCATCACCCATCCATCCATGGTAACCACTGTATGAATGGTGGAGGTAGGTCTGGGGTGGTACTGTGTGTGCTGCTGGCCAGATAACTCTATAAACACCTGCAAGAATTCAATAATTATTCTGATTTTTTCCATATAGGCTATACAAACCACTAGCCAGTCAAGCACAATCTTCATCATATGGGTTAATACCTCCCCCCCCCAGCTTCTATAAATGCTTTTCATCCATAATCTCAAAGGATTTTACAAAAGGGGTCAGGACCATCCTCATCTTACATAGAGAGAAACTGAGGCAGTGAGCAGTTCCATGACTTGCTCAGGGTCTCCCAACTGGCCAGAGGCAGAGATGGGAACAGAACCTAGAAGCTGGCATCATTAGAAATCAGAGGAACACTCAAATCATCTAGAGCAATGGTTCTCCATCACTGCACCAGGACACATTACTGTGCTGCCACACAGTGTTAAGTGTATCGTGGAGGGACAGGGTGATGGCTGGATTTGGCCTGGGGTGGGGGGGGAGGGACTGGTGTGTTCTGTAAGATTGTGATACACTGCTAAGCGTGTCACGACCTGCAAAAGGTTGAGAACCACTGATTAAGAACACTGCTAATCCAAGGATCTACGACCATTTTAACAAAAATTACACAATCACGCCTCAACTCTAGAGGTAGTTCAACTATTAGTTTCTTTCTACAAAGCAAGAAACTGAGGCACAGAGAGATTAAAGAGTGCACTTATGCAAATGTGACTCCAAACAGGCTCGTACTTATTGTCTCTGAAATCTATTAAGTTTATAGCATAATAGACAAATGTGTTTTGTTCCCGCACTCCCTTCCCACCAATTTCCAGCCTTAAAAACTCCACTTGCGATCCAAGAATCAAGTTAAAAATCTTGCCTTCCAGGCTAAACTGGACCCCTGGCTATCCCCAGGTAACTCCACTGCTATCAAGATGTTTGCACAAGTAACACTGATTGCAACTTGGTAAACAACTCTGTTGATGATGCAGAGTGGAATAGATGCTGGTTCGCTCTCTCTTAGATGCATTAGTTCTGCAGACAGAGCAAGAGTAGAAGCTCCTCTATTTTTGTCACTACAGTCAGCAGAAAGGATTCTGCATGTGCACAAGGAGCACATATGCTGAGTAAGAAAGCACTATTTTTACTAGGTTACATTTCAGGGTAGAACTGCCGTGTTCAAATGACTTTGCCCAAGGTCACAGACCAAGATGTTGGCAATACTGGGAATCAAATTCAGGAGTGCTGTCTCCCAAATCTCTGCTCTAATCTTAGACCACCCTAACCAACCTCACTGATGTTCTAGGTTGCTAGCTTGATGCCAACAACAAACACAAACCTTTTACACCTTAGCAGCAAGCCCCCAGCCAATTAGCCAATGTAGGCTAGAATAACATCCAGAACCAAAGTCTAATCATCTAGATAATGTTGTCCAATCCTTTCTCTGTGACTCAGCTCAATCCTCTAGCCAGCCCGGACTCTAGGAAGGAGACTGTGTCTAGACTAACCTCCTGAATCAAATCCAAAGTAGAAGAGATGTATTTCTTTGAAGATGAGAGTAAAGAAATGACAGCTGAAGACCACATAAAACCATTTCCTCAGGGAAGGGAGCATATGGACCAGCCCTGTTTATTTCAGTAAGAAAAAAAGCAAACTTTTCTTCACACACTTGTAAAGCTCATTAGAAAGGATATAGGTGGTGGGGTCACTGGGAACATCAGAAATGCCTCATTACTGACATGAATCCCAGCAATGAGGGAAACTAACTCTCCAACTTAACTGCCTGGCAGGGTTTTTCAGCACACCTTCTCTTTTTTATTATTAAGTTTAAAAAAGAATATTTAATAAAGTGTTCTGTAGAGAGTAGCTTGCCTGTTTTTATTATTCTGCTGCATTTTCCAAATATTAGCTGCTTTTTTTGTTTGGGATGTTTAAAAGATGAAGGCCCAGCTTCTTCCAGCAAAGTTTCACTGCCATTTTTAGAGGATGGCTGGTGTCGAGGGATAGCTCGCATGGTAGAAACAAACTGCAGTGTGGAGGTGAATGGAGGTCCCCACTCTTTTCAGAACAGTTCAGGGGAACCTGACATTGTTCTTAAGCCCTACAAGGGGTAGAGAATGGGATTCTGGATCCATCAGGTCACCTCAGCTCAGTTCTGACTATGTGAGCAATCCCTTTTCTAGATAATTGGGTTCGATGAGATTTCAATGCATGTTTAAAGGTAAACCCATACTTATGTGCCTTTCTAAATAGGAAAGGACTTAGCCATGTGTTTATTCTTTTCTGAACTGGGGCCAAACTGCTTTGCTGAACTGATGCCATCAAAATGGTTGGCTCAATCCTGCAAGGTACTGAGGATTCTGTCCCTTCCCAGTGCACATTTAACTCCAGGCATACGCATACAGACCCACTGGTGCCAATGGCCAAAGGGAAGCATGTCCCTCTGTGCTTTGCTGAGAGGGGGCTGGAGGAGATAAAATGCAAATGTGAGACAAGCTTGAGTCAATACAATTTCAGTTATTTTACAGGCTGTCCTGTAAGCCTAACTCTGCTATTCCTCCTTTACCGACCTTTGGTGTGCTCATTTGGGGCTGGTGGACCATGCCAGATTCACAGCCTGAGGGACTGAAATACTTCACAGGACTGGCACGACGCAATTAGTAGTACAATCTCTCCTCGCATACTGCCCCACCCATGTGACTCTATCTTTACCCCTACAGAAGAATAAGGGGCATTCAATCTATAGGATCAACTTGAACTCATACACTCTTTGCGCCAAGGTTATCAATGAGGCTGAGGGCCAGGAGCTAGACTGAAGCCACCAAATGTCATTTCACACAGGTCACCCAACAGCCATCAGAAGGCAACTACGTTCAGTCTCTATCAACCTGAGTTCAACTGAACAAATGGTGACGGGAAGCTGCATAAATGATAATTAATATGGGCTGTCCCAATACAAATACCCATCCTCAGTGCTGCTGACATTCTGGCACGATACAGCATTTTACTGAGATCTGAGCCATGCACCAGCATTTATCTTATCTGCTTGCTGGCTCTGAAATGCACTCCAAATGCATTAAGCATCTGTTTGTGTACGAGTGGATATTTAGGCCAGGTCTACCCTAGCTGTAGGATTTGGTGGTAATCAAAGGGAGATACATAAGCTATGTAAAATAACTTGCATTATCTCCCTTTGACTTCCTAATGCCTACTTACTGCAGCTTCTCCACTGTTCTGAGTTAAAGGGAAATGCCCTGCTTCAACTCAATGCTGCTTGTCTGGAGGAGGTGGACTTATGAGTCAACTTCTGGAACAGTTGAGCGGGTCTTGGCTGACCACTCAATCAAATGGGAAAGATCAAATAGATGGCAGCAAATTTGCCCTTAGATTTGAAGTGAATCCATTAAAAAAAAAAAATCAAATCAGAAAACTAAAAAAAGGAAAGGTTTCAAATCCACCAAACCATTTCAAATTGACACAGGATTTCCCCCCCACCCCAATCCATTTTGAGGCAACTGGAAAGTTTCAATTGACTTAAAACTACCCCCCCGCCCCCAAATGTTTACAGGACCGCGCCTCTGAAGGAGCAAATATCAGCCTCAGACACTTGGCTGGAAACAGCTGCCAAGAGGCCAACCTTTTCCCTTCCAAACTCCTTCCGTCACACTTCCATGAGCGTTCCTAGCAGCACGTGTTTCTGATACTGATTTTCACACAGTGACAGAGTACTCACTAGCACTTGGCAACTTTCAGTATGAGTTCAAGACACTTGATGGCCACGTCTCGAATGTCCTCTAAATTTACATCTTTAATGAAACGTGGGCACAGCTACCACCAGTGGCTGTAAATCACAGCATTGAGGCATCTTGCTGGTTGACAGGGTCTGCAGTCAATCAGTGGGAGAACCATATGCCATCATTTGTGGCCCACAATCATTTGTGACCACAAAAGTAGAGGCTAACTTAAAGTCTTTTTAAAATTGCAGGCCTGTAATTCCTTTACCCAATATAAAGGGTAAAGAAAAATGGCCTAATGAGACCTAAGGGACAGCTAAGAAACACCAGAATAAATAAGACCTCAATTTATTTTTAATATCCCTGTAACACTGAAGTGTACTTTCAATTTTTCTGAAAATACTTTGACTCCCAGCTCCTCAGCTAAGCAGCCACTGAACAATGAGCTCAGTTTTCTATCCCAGCAGTCAGGTTCAATTCTCTGGCCATCACTAATGCAGGATTCCCTCTGCCAGAAAAGCTGCACCACCACATGGGCTTGTTCCACTGAAGAAACATATCCATCACTGTGATGATCTCCCACAGTGAGGCCTGAGACTCACCCATGGCCACTTGGAGCCTGCTCTTCCTGATCTGGCGAGGATCACTCTTCCAGCCTGCTTTTTTAGTGAGAAGATACCCTCCCACCCAGCCCACCAACAGCCTCATAGACTTGAAGGCCTGACAGGACCATTGTGATTCTCTAGTCTGACCATGGCACATTGCAGGCCACAGACACTCGCTGCCTTGTGTGTCTCCCGTTAGCAAAATATTTGAGTACTTCACAGTCCATAACATATTGATACTATACAACCACCTTGGGAGGCAGGGCAGATATATATATCCATTGTACAGATGAGGAACCGAGGCATAGAGAGGCTTAGTGGCTTGCCCAAAGACCATAACCTAGACCAGTGATCCTCCACCTTTTGTGGGTTGTGACACACTTGGTGACATTTCACAACCCTACAGGACATGCCATTCCCCCAGCTCACCCGCACCCCCACCCCTGGTCAAATCCAGCCATCTCCCTGGCTTTCTATGACACACTTACTGCTGTGCAGTGACACAGTGGCTGAAAACCACTGGCTTAGACTTGCACCCAGATCTCCCAGGCAGTACACTGGAAACATCACACCATTCTTCCTCATGTCCACAGCAGAGTGTGTGTGTGTGTGTGGGGGGGGGGATGTTACCTTTCATGCAAGTGAATTTGAGATGCCTGTCATCTTGGGCAGAGTCCCCTGATGATGAAAGGGTCCTCTTGTATCCCAGTTCTGCCCTGACATGACTCACAACTGAGAAGATCACTCCAAACCTTCTCCCTTAATCCCAGCTCCTCTTTTTCACATATGCGTGAGCAAGCAAGACACATCGAATCTCCCTGCTTCTATGGCCAAAGGCTGCTCCTCTCTAATTTCCCATGACTGAACTTCAGTCTTTATTCCCCCCATTCCCCAGCCACTCAGATCTCATCTGTCTCCAGCACTCTTGCTGCTACAAAAGGAAGTTACTCAACACCAAAGAAAATTAGAACTGCTGCATCTGTAAGTGGTGCAAACAATCTCATTTCCTTTTTGCCAACTCTTGCTCTTCCCCTCCCATTCAGAGATCATTGTCTCTCCATCTACAGAGTAATGATGTCCGCAGAGCTGATTACCACCTCCACTGGCTGTCGCAGTCTCGTTTGCAGCTGTTGTACTCCTAGAGGTAACACCTCTGCTCAGAGGGAAATATGTTGCAACTGTTTTCTGAAATAACAGCCACTATTTTCCTTACTCTTCCCCGCCAGTCCCTGCTTTCCTTTTCAAGATGATCGATCGTTATTTTAGCTTCAGATGATCAAATCCATCTGTCTTGCGAGCTTCTAATCACACGTTGCAATATCTTGCATTTCCCAGAATACTCCCAAGGGACAACAAAAGCAGGGAAATCAGTAATGGATTTGGAAATTAAACAGAATGACACATTCCCTCTTGGCTTACATTTATTTCTCTCTATATATTATGTGCTGTAGTTTATGGACTCGTTAGGGTAGCTGATTAGAAGCCGGGGTTCATAGCCGGAGCTGGCTCTATCACTGACTTAGGGCATGATCTTAAGAGTTTGAATACTCACAGATCCCTTGGACAAGGGGGTCTGATCCTGCACTGCTTGTTTTATTGAATGGCTCCGAATGGGAGGAGCAAGATTAGCCTCCCAGTACTGGATGACTGTTGTTAGGGTAGCTAATATATGCACATGTTGAAGCCACCAAAGGGGCCTTAAGAAAGTTCATGACATCCCAGATGGCAATCAGTGGAAGATGTGGGTGTGTAGCACCACTCAAGATCAGACCAAGTCTGCACGTTCTTGGGCAAATCACTCTCTCCCCTCCTCATGTCTCAGTTTTCACATCTTTGAACTGGAGATAAAAAAATTCTTACCTCTTTCAAACATGTTGTGAGAATTAATAAGTGTAAAACACTCCGAGTTCCTTGAATGAAAAAGAATTGATACATGTGAAATCCTGCTCAGATTTCCTTCGGGGGGCAAGAAAATGGTCCATCTAGATGTCAGAGTGACAGTTGTTGTATATGATTAAAACAGAAACAGAAGAGGTTGGCAGGCTCAAAGAATCTGTGTGGGGATACAGTATTGCTCTCCTAAATCATCCTGAGTGAAGATACACCATAATTTCTGCTAATCTTAACAGTCGGTGGATCCAAACAGCTGAAGTCACATATGAGGACCTGCAGCCATCTTCAAAAGCAGAAGGAAAGAGGGTCTGGAACAAAGTGACCCTTGCAAGCAAAATGTTAGGGAGAGCTGGGCTTGAGCAGAAAAGTTTGCATTGTTGTAAAGTTACCAGGAAAGGCAGAACTTAGCAAGGGAGTACACATGGATTTATATAGCATGTCTGCACTGTGCCACAATTTCCTCTTTCACCACCTATTTATTTTTACTTATTCTTTAATTTATCAAACCCTTTCCTGAACTGGCAGTGGGCTGAATGCCACAAATCCCATTTCACAGCACTTACATGGCCAAGGAGCAGTGGGGCAGCTCTGAACATGTGCTTCTCTGCTACGTGAATCAGAGACTGAACAAGGCCCATCCTCTGTTACATTATGATGTGCCAACTTCTGCCTATTCTTCATCTGCTATTTGCTCTGTGATGACGGTCCCTTGGTTCAGGCATCTTGGGAAATAGTTACCCATTTCCCTTCAAATTGCTTTTTGTGCACAATCTCAGATTAGCAGTTGCTTCTTTCTGTTTTATTCTAGAACTACCTTCTAGCGACATTTGGAAGCTCTGACACATGCTCGCTTTAGCTATTGCAAATTTGGCCTTGGTTTTAGCTACTACTTGGACACTTTCCTCGTTTGTGCTAACACTGGTAAGGATAATAAGAGAAATCAGGCACTGTAAATTGTTTGGGGCCAGGAACTATGTTTTCTTCTGTGTTGATAAAGCACTAGCACACTGGGGTCCTAATCCATGATGGGGGTTTCTAAGTACTACCCCAATACAATTAAGTAATTACATGTTTCAGGATCTTAGCTAAATGTGATGGAGGAAAGCAAGGAATACTTCATTGCTCCCATGCACATCATTGCAAAACTGGCTAGGTTCGTAATACTCAGAACTGGTGGGAAAATTTGTGAGTCAACAGTTATCTGTCAGAAAATGCTGGTTCAAGGAAATAAAAATATTTTCACGGAAATGTACCATTCCATCAAATATTTTGAGAGGAAATTTTTGAAACATTTTGTTTTCATTTTACTGCTTGAACATCTATGTTCCAGCATAACAATATAAAATACAAGTCAAAACAATAACATCAGAATGAAACATTTTGACTTTCCCAAACTGAAAAGCTTCAGTAAAGTTATTTAGCTGCTTGGGGGAAAAAAACATTTCCAAATTTTGTGTTGAGGCAAGTTTTGAAATTTTGATCGTTCATTCTTATTCAAGATGAAAGACCGTATTGAAATGTCAGAATTTCCCATGGAACTGAAACTGGAGTTTAGAATCATAGAATCCTAGGGTTGGAAGGGACCTCATGAAGACATCTAGTCCAACCCCCTGCCAGAGGCAGGACCACTTCCATTAAACCGCCCCAGTCATGGTTTTGTCCAGCTGGGTCTTAAACACCTCCAAAGATGGAGGTTCCACCACCTCCCTAGGCAGCTCATTCCAATGCTTCACCACTCACCTAGTAAAAAAAGATTTTCCTAATATCCAGCCTCGACCTCCCTAATTGTAACTTGAGACCATTGCTCCTCATTCTGTCCTCTGTTACTACTGAGAATAGTCAAGCTCCATCCTCCTTCGAGCATCCCTTCAAATAGTTGAAGGTTGCTATCAAATCCCCCGTCAATCTTCTCTTCTGCAGACTAAATAAGCCTAATGCTTTCAGTCTTTCCTCATAGGGCTTGTGCTCCAGCCCTTTAATCATTTTGGTTGCCCTCCGCTGAACTCCCTCTAGCATGTCCCTGTCCTTTTTGTAGTGGTGAGCCCAAAACTGAACACAGTATTCTAGATGTTTCTTTAACTATAACCACAAACCCAAACCAAAACCAAACTTCTTCCAAAACACTATCTTGTGCTTTTGGTGGATGAAGGACAGCACTAGAACATTTTCTGATTGAACAGATTTCCATGGGAAAATGGATATTTGAAAAATCAAAAGTTTTTCAGGAATGTATCAATTCTATTGATGCTTTGAAAGGAAATAAGAAAAAATGTGGTTTTTTTTATTTGATCTTTTTTACCTTTATGTTGTAACAATGAAAGATGCGACATGATAGTCCCAAAATGAAATTTTTCAAACAAGATTATTTCATTGTTTAGAAAACAAAAATATTTCACGATTGCCATGTCATGGGAAAACTTGAAATTTCAACATTTTGTTCTGATTCAGGAAATCATGAAATGTCAGAAATACCCAACAGAATAGATATTCCATGTTTCAACCAACTCTATTCACACCTACATGTCTGATCATCTTCCACCGAAACATCATCTTTCACTTGTGCTGGAAGGAGGAGACCGTACGTGATAGACCAGTTGATTGATCCTATGTTGTGCAGTCTATATCTTTAGGCAATAATTTTATTCTTAAATTAAGCCATTTTGTAGCATTGTCTTCCACCACTGGGGGAACACTGCACCACTTTAATATGGAAATAGAAGCAGTAGCTCAAGATAGGGTGAGCTAAGGTCTGCATGTGTACTGGGAGACCATGACCAATTTTTCTTCCACCTTTGTCTGAAAGGAATAAAACTAGCTAACTGAACATTTAAGAGCAAAGACCATACCTTATCACAAAGACTGTCTCATGGATATTCCTTCTCCAAATCACTGTCATCATGCCAGCCAACCCCAGGCCTACTTGTAGGCAACTGATGTGCCACGGCAACAAGGAGTTTACTGACATGAGGAAAGTCACATTTGGGACTATTAGCTGCTCTCTGAGCTGTTTTTAATGTGATGGAACAGCTGGAAGCAAAGAAGCAAAGCTGACACCATATGACCAGTCAGTTCTCCATGTGTCACCAACCCACACTCCAAGGACCACATCTTGGGAACCATGGAGTTAAGCCATTCACAGCTATACTTGGCACCGTCATATAGTTGCTTTTAAGACAGCTATGAATTAACTAAATATCACAGCCTGATTTCATGTCCTCCTTGATTTGACAGCTCAACTCTCTCTTTCCAAGGGGAGGACAGATTCATGACTCCCAAGTCACTAAGCCGCACAAAATATTCTCTTCTCATCCTCTTCAAACATCTACAGACAGCTCTGTTACCCATCACTTAGAGTTCTCTGAGAACAGCTGGCCAGAGCTAACTCTAGCTCTCTTCTCAGAAGCCTGTTTCTCATCTAGATACTTAATCATACTTGGTGCTCTTCCCCAAGCTTCAAAGCAAGGTGCCCCAAATCAACTGCACTCTCAGGCCTGGATCCACCCCAACCATATAGAGTGCCCTTCCCTGCACTGCATCAGGATGGTTCAGGGTATGGAGTGTCAAAGCCACTGTCATACCAGGGCTGGAGAGAGACAGCCTGGTACCATCTTGCTATATCATGCAGTCCATTATGCCCGCTGTTCTGCAGGTAACCATTGGTATTGTAACCAGGTTGGCCCCAGGATATTTAAGAGACAAGGGGGTGAGGTAACAGCCTGTACTGGACCAGCTTCTGTCGGTGAGGGAAACAAACTTTCAAGCTTATGCAGAGTGGAAGAGCTCCATGTAGCTCAAAAGCTTCTCTCCCTCACCAGCAGAAGTTGGTCAAATAAAAGATATCATCTCGCCCACTTTGTCTCTTTACAGCATGGGTTGTTCTGCCCAAAGAAGAGTAGCAAGCACAAACCACTGTGGGAGTCCTGGGCTCTCCACGGCTCTAAAAATATTGCAAAAGGATCAAATTCCCAGCTCCTTCTGTGTCCCAACAGACTAAGTATGTTTTAGCTCTACCCTGGCAGTGCCTCAAGGTTCCCTGCAAAGTCAGGGCCCCGTTGTGCTAGGCTCTGTACATAAATCCCCAGTAAGAGATGGCCCCATCCCCCAAACATTCACAATCTAAAGAGACAAGACAGAGAAATGAAGTCTTCTTATCTACATTTCACAGGTGAGAGATTGAGGAGCAGAGAGATGGAGGGCTTTTCCTAAGGTCCTTCAGGGAGCATATGGCTGAATCAGGAATTGAATCAAGGTCTCCTGAATGCTTCCCATTCCACTATCACGAGAAAGTTGTGAATGGTGACTCAGCTGGCCCCTGTCCCTACATGTCTGAGTGACAGCCCTTTACTATCTTAACACATCTTTGTGATCTCAGATGTAGAGGAGTTGATATGGCAGGAAGAGATTATTTCTGGAGATATGATACATCACATTCCTTTTTTAACCTGATACAGAGGAAGCTTAGTGAAACAGAAACCAGAGAGGTGATTAAAAGAGGCATATCTGTCCTATCACCAGCTGGATTTTCACCCACCTCCCCTTACCACAATGCTGAAATTCTATGGGCTTTGTCAGCTGTCTTCAATTCTACACTCCAATCTTGAAATGTGTCCTAATAAAATTCGCGGCAAGAGTTCTTCAGCCCAAGACTTTTCCCCAGGGCGAAATTTCATACTTCTACTTTCACTAGAATCCTCCAAGCAGAGCTTAATTTAAGCCAAGGCTGAGGCCTGGCACCTCTAGGCTTGACAGTTCAGAGTCCTGGCACCTCTGAGGTTGCTGCGTCTGATGAAGTGGGATTTTGTCCCACAAAAGCTCATGCGATAAATAAATGTTAGTCTTTAAGCGCCACAGGATTCCTTGCTTAAATTATGAATGCTTATATGTTAAAAAAATTGCTTGAGCCCCAGCTCCTTTTTCATTACAAATTAAGTGCTGCTCCCAGGGATGCTCATTTCAAACCCTTCAATATGCTATCACTGATCTCAGCACCAATCACAAGCCAATGTTCATCTCACCTGTCTGATAGGACTCCATTTTCTGCCTGAAACTGGTATGGACCATGGCGACTCACTGATCCAATATTAACCCCTTTCTTCCTGCACCAAGGCCACAAATGGAAGCAAAAGGAAAGGAAGCAACCAGGAGTGTGTGTGGATAAGCAGCGCACAGCCTAAAAGAGTGAGCACCCAATCCCTTCCAACTCCCCGCTTCCACCTGGCAGCAATTTCCACCCAGATGGAGATTTCTCCCCACAACCAGGAGGGACCAGGATGCACTCCAAGGTGGTGGCTCATGCTGATTCTCCTTTCCTTCCCTGGCCCTCTTGTATTTTGTTCCCTTTAAACACAGACTAAATTTAGTCATTATAAGCTGGGTGGGAGATGGGAGAGAAGCCCAATTTTCTCAGAGTGACATGGATTTCAATTTCTACCACTCCATGTGCCCATGCAGGGAGAGCCAGGCCTGTAATTTATTGACAATTTCTATCTTAATACTTCTTGACTTTTAAAAGACAGCATCTTGGCGGTGCTCCTCCATGGTGCACAGCAATCAGAGCCATGATTGTTTCTGACAATATCTGGGAGGCACATTACTTTTCAGGGTGAAATGGCAAAAGCAAGAGAGCGAGACAGGAGAGACAAGGGAGAATAAAAAAAGATGAGAGGAGGGGAACCCAGCTGTGTAACGACCCACATTGTAAAATGCTGCCTGTAGCACGTCAGCACCATTAGGTGGCCACACTAAACGTGCTTAACAAGCATTAGGAGATGAAGGCTTAATGTAAGAGGCATCCGGAGATGGCGCCAGTGCAGAACGACTTGTCCTGGGTCCTTGTAAACATATTCAGTACAGAAAGAGACATTTCACTACTGCTTCCACAGAGGTCAGAACATGGCCTGAGAATAATCCCTTGGGGAAGAGAGCAGTTTGGAGAAGGGATGGTGAAGAAGTTGGAAGAAGCATCCATTCCTGCATATGTGGGCGAGAGTGACTGTGTGTGTGCTGAAATGATGGTCAGTGTGTGTATGTACAGGAGTGACACTGTCATTGACAATCTGCTGTGTGTAATGCATTCCAGACTGGCACAATTGTTACCGATATTTGCAATATCATTGTATGGAAAGGTTTCAGTGGTGCAGCCCTCAGGCTACCATATTAGTCCTCATGCGGCCCTCATGGTGATATGAGTTTGAGACCCTTGGTGTAAAGTATGTAATGATGCAAGAGTTCTGCTGTGAACACATGAACAAGGATTCCACTTCAGTTAGCTTAAATGAGCTTCCATTGATTGCAGATTTCATAGGCGTAGTTTGAATTGAGTATTGGGGAGGCAGTTTCAGCCAGGCTGATGAGGCTGTGCATGAGAGCTCAAATTCTACCCTTCCCCAAGGCTTGCAGTTTGGGGTGACGACATACCCTCAGCCTCCCAAACTACATCCACAGCACTGCAGGATCTGTTTTTGTTTTTTTTTTTTTAAATAGAAAGAAGACGGCTGACTCTCCAAGGCTGCCAAGGGACTCTACTGCACAAGGAAACCTCCCCATCCCTTTTGGAGTGCTCCTTCATGTAAAAATCAACCTACCACAACAAAATTCCCTTGGAGAGGATTGTGATGCTGTAAGGTGTTAATGACTGCCATCAATCACAGACTTCGATAAAGTCAACAGATGCCCTAAGCACCCTTCTTTCAGGCTTACCAGAAAGACCAATTATGCCCTTTATTGTAGCAAGAGCTGGAAAGAATAAGAAGGCAGGGGCTGCATGGTGAAACCTGAGGACTGTTAAGCAGTGTGATCTGGAGGATTTCCAGAGGACTGGTTGCAAAGACGGAGACCAGAGCAGTGGCTTTCAAACTTTTTCCTCAAGACTCAGACCAAAAAAAATCAGGTATGCCCATGACTCAACAAGTACATCTTTGAGCAATGCTCTGTAGTCTTTTACCACTAGCAGCAGGCGGTGCTGCGACCCAGTACTGGGTCCCGACCCTAAGTTTGAAAACCACTGGACTAGAGGACTGTTTGACAAGCTGAGGGTATGTGTGCACAAGAAGCAGAGCATGACAGATGCGGTGGTGAGCATGTCCCCAGAAAGAGGCTGAGAAATGGAGCTTCTTTTGGGGGCAGCACTGGCTGGAGAGGCAGATGTGGATTTCTAAACAAGAAAACTGCCTATACTTGTTTGTTCCTATTGATTTTGGGGAAATCTGACTTTGTAAATAAATAGGACTGCACCAAAGAAATACTTCAACTCTATCATCAGATTCTCCTCCTGGGAGAACAACCCTGAACAGTGGCTAACCACTCAGGACAGAGAAATGCCAGGGCTTTGTGAGGGGCACAGCAGATGAAGGAGTTCCCAGAAAGCTGGAAAGCTTGTGGGTGACAAAGGAGATGACAAAGTTCATTTTAAACCTATGACACTGGCAAGTAGATGACAATTGATCCTGCATTGTTCAGTGCTTCTTTAATCAGTCAATCAATCAAATCATAGGGTTGGAAGGGACCTCGTGAGATCATCGAGTCCAACCCCCCGGGGCTTGAACCCAGGACCTTCTGCATATTAAGCAGAGGTGCTAGCTCCAGAGGCTCCGTTATGCAAGCAAACAGGTTGCTCATTGTGATTTCAGAGGGGTAGCCATGTTAGTCTGTTGTACAGTAAGAGTCCTGTGGCACCTTAAAGACTAACTAACTGATGCATCTGACAAAGTGGGTTGGAGCCCACAAAAGCTTATGGGCAAAGAAATCTGTGAGTCTTTAAGGTGCCACAGGACTCTCATTGTTTTTATTATGATTTTAGTTGCTTTAGGATCTTGAGGCAGAAATTCCACACATGGGATTCAGAGCGGGGCTGAGATGAGGACATTTCCCCAATACTCCCTTCTACTCCTGCTTGGACCATTCTACCAGATTTGTGAACATCCCATGGGACACACAAGGCATATCTCTAAGCTAAGGTCAGAGCAATCTGCTACCACAGAGCAAGGTAGGAGAGAGAAAAGAAAAGGGTGGGACAGAGAGAAAGAGAGAGGAGGAAGAGGAAGATAGAAAAGGAAATAGAGACAGACAGACACAGTCACAACCCAAAAAGGCAAGAGATTATGTAACTTTCATGCACAGACAAAGAAAAAGTAATACCCCCCTCCCAGGGTAACCATGATAATGCCATTTCGCTACAGTACCAGTCAGCGGGTGGCATACGTACCACACAGCCCGTAGAGTCCACTTTGCGGTCCGACACACACTTGAAGTTGCGTATGCAGCCACCATTGTTGCGTGAGCAGTCTCGGACAGGCCCAAAGGAAGAAAGCAGGTCATTGATGGTTTCAAAGTAGGTGGACAGCATCGCTTCTTCCCTTGGAGAGAAAAGGTACTGTTAGAATTGGTGAGTGAGCAGAGGGGGGCATCTGGCATAGGGTTATTCAATGGGATAATTGGTTGGACCATTTTACGTGAAATATTTATGTGAAATATGTTCTGCAATGAAGCCAAAACATTTCATTGGCCTAGTTATGGCCCTTTATGCAGTGATAAATTCCACCAGTGGCCATAATTCTTACCTGCCATACAGGGGATCAACTTACAATGCTACATTGATTGGTTGGGTTGCTTGCAGTGTCCCATAATCCCCATTAGGATGTAAAGAAGAGCTGACATTGTGCGGAAAGCTATTATCCCATTAGGGAGGGATTTCAAATATGCCTGAAAGGTCAGATTTTCAAAGATATTTAGGCTTTTGAATATTCAGATAAGAACCTATTGTATTTTCAGACGTGCTAGTGCCTAAAATGCTTTTGAAAATCCCACTGGGCACATTTCTTCATCTTTAGACACATTCATACCTTTGAAAAGCTGGCCCTAAGTGACTAAGGACCACAAGTCCACGTGAGTTTTGAAAATCTCATTTCCTAAAGCCACAAGCAGAGTTCATTTTGGGGGTAGGAAAGAATTCTGGAGACTCAGAGGCTTGAACAGAAAGTAGAGACTGGCTAAGCCCCGATCTTCTCTAAATCCCTATAGCTGCTGTGTTTTAAGTGTAGACAAAGCATTGTTGCTCTTTTCTCACTAGAGTCTGCAAGCATCTGGGTGTAGGAGGAGCAAGAGGATGTGATGGCCCAGCTGTTGCGTTGGAAGAGCACAGCTGCAGCTGGGATTCCAGAGTCACATCTTCGCTGGAAGAACTCACTGTTGCCCAACAACTCCAACGTTGTGCCAGAATAAGTTGTGCAAAGCTAAGATGTCTCCTGTATCACCTTGTGCTTACATAAGAGTGCAAGCAAGGAGTTGGCGAGGGAGGATCAATTCTTTCTTTTAATTAAACTTAGAAACACAACATGAAAAAAGGATTTTGTGCCTCTTGTACGGCTGATGATTTCTGCTGCCAGCCATTGGGGGAGAAGGAAGGGCAACCTCGCTCCCTGAAATTATGCCTGGCGTAATGTAATGGATCATCACTGACAAAACACGGGCAGCGGCTGATGAGTCTAAATGAGCCATTACATGTATTAAAATATTAACCTCAGAAGGAGGGGCAGGAGGGAGAGATGGAGGGAAGCGTTTAAATGTCACCTCCAAGACAAGCAGGGTGACAGCACCCTCTCCAGACAGACAGTCTGTTTGGCTCCGGACAGATTGATTCTTCATAAAAGCTTGTTATGTTGGCAGAACGCTGCTTTAGCATGAAGGCCTGACAAGATGAAATGTCACATGGGGTAAAGGACTGTTGTGGAGCTCAGAGTGAGCTGGGAGCAAGCTTTATTTTGAACCCCATGAGTGGGGAGGCTTAAGTTTTTGGCACTCCATGGTCACATTCCTGCCTCTTTTTATACTGCCACACACAGCTCTTCTTTTCTTTTTTAAACTCTGGGGTGGATTCCACCAGCACAAGATTAATTAAATAGTTCCCCTAGCAAGCCAGGGTCAGACAATGTAGCAAGTGGGTGATTTTCTACATAAAGTTCTGCCATTGAGTGCCAGCCCTAGCATCCCCACCTAGCTCTGCCAATGCGCCACAGTCCATACCTGCAGCCCCCCTGTTATTTCACTCTAGGATACCAACACAGCACTCCCACTGTTTTCTTAGCCCTCCTATTGTTCCAGAGATGGGCTTTCTCCAACCTTTGCCAACGCACCTTCACTCCACCCTAAACCCCCATCAAAATTTCAGTCCTCAGTCACGCCAGTGGTCACGCGAGTTTCCCATCTTCAGGCATCTGACAGAGTGGGATTCTCTCCTGTGAAAGCTCATATGATAAATAGATTTGTTAATCTCTAAAAGTGCCACAGGACTCCTTGTTTGTTTTGCCGGACTAGACCAACACGGCTGCCACTTGGGAAATGTAAACGTACTCACTGATGATCCACAGCACCCTTGCTACCTTAAGTCCAAACATTTCCACAGGACTGACAAAGCCCCTTCAGCCTTTACCACCAAATGCCTAATCTGGCAGAGCCCCGCTTGCCCTCCTCCCCGCAAAGTGCACGCATCTCTGCTCATTCATCTCTGTGCTCACCTGGGAGTCTGTTATTAGGTTGGTCCTGAACAGATATAGTGCAGTGCACCTTGTGAGCTGGAGAAGCCCTTGTCTAGGGTACTGACTGACCCACCCACCCCATTTCTTCTCCAGGTCAGTACACGGAGCACAAGACTCAGAATCATTAGTCTTATTCCAGGCTCTGACCAGGACTCACTGAGTGACCTTGGGCAAGTCTGCTAAACTCCCTGAGACCCATTCAATCATATAATGACAGGGTGGGGGCCAGCGATGCTCATCCACCTTAGAGAGCTGCAGCTAAAAAGCCACTATCTATGCAGACCTCTGGGATGTGAGAGGTCAGTGATCTGACAAGGTGCACCACTCAGCCTCTTAATAAAAATTTTGTAGACCTCACTAACTATGCTTCAGGCCTAGGAAGAGCATGAACATTAAATGCCAGTGGTAATGCACAAAGTGTATTAAGTAAGACAAATCCAACAGGGTGGCTGTATGGGCAATTCAACCAGACATCTCCTGTCTGACTGAGGTTTAGATCAAATGCTTCCTCCTCCTGCTGCCTGTGGCTGGCTCCTCAGAAACTGATGCCTCGCCCAGAACTCATTTCAGCCCATCAGTCTGAGCAAGAAGCTTGGATTTACGCTGGAAATAAATACAGATAACAGATTCTGACACATCCCATTGTTAATACATGCTCTTTAAGGTCAATGTCACTCAGGGAGATATGCTAATACCCAAGTCGAAATGGAGAGCAGGAGCCAGCTGACTAGACAGGCCTGCTCTGGAACCATTAGCAGCATAGGCAGAGAGGGGCGGGAGCAGTCCCTCTATTAACTGCTGGAGAGGAAAGTCAGCTTCTCTTCAGGAAGGTATCAGCAAAAACCTTGTCCAGGCTTTCTCCTTCCCAAAAACAAGGCATTGCAGCACATCCTGACCCAAGGCCACATTTGTTCCTGCATAAATTCCTGAAATCCAGACCACCTGGTCACCTAGGCCAAAGGAGGCTGGGAGTTGCAACCAAGAGAGGTCAAGCAGTCACTGCAATCTCTGACTGCAGCACTTAATGCCAACCCAATGTCTGACTGCACTGCTCCCTGTGCTTGCTGCTTCCAGCAGTTCTGGGTCTACACCTCCAGGGGAACAAAACACACTTGTGCCTGTGTAGCTCTGCTTTTGTCCCCTTGTTAAGCCCCTTTCTGCTGGTCCCTCCCTCACCTGACTGCTGCAGTGGCTACATTGCACCAAGGGCCATGTCAACATCTACAGTTGCCACATCAGATCAAAAACACTTGGCCATCATACCTCATCTCCCACTTTTGATGACCACCAATGATTCAGAGGACAGCGAAGGAGTGATGGAGGGGGAAAAAGGGGTCTAGCCAACTGTCTATGGCTGTACATGAGGGAAAATAATCCTTCCCTACCTCTGATAAACTGAGAAACAGCAGCATGGAATTGGATTATCCTTGATGATTGATTCTGATGCCCTGCAGCAGTGAATTCCACAGGTTGCTTTGAAAAAATGTTCTACAGTTGCTGCTTAATTTCACTGAGTGACTCCCATTTACCATGGGATAGAGTACAGAAGTGGGGTTCCTTGGTTTGTACTCTACCCTTCTGTATCTCAGAAAACTCAAGAAAGTGCGTCAGACTTCTCTGGAATAGGGAAAATGGCTCTCATTTAGGTAATCTCTCATGCACATCAATTTCTGCCTGCTCCAGAACCATCCTTTCTAACATCACGCCTTTACTGTATTCCAGCTCCCCAATGCCATGTTATACTGAGAATGCTGTGTGCTGTGGCTCAGAAACAACTGATACACTAAGCATATTTTAGATCCCAGTGAGAAGAACATCTCAGAGCTTGTGTGCAAATTTCTACACCACGACACCACTCCCCGCCACAAAAGATACCTATTTAAATAAAACACACTCGCCTCACTGCCGGAGCCTGCTATGAGCCCCTGAAAAACCAGGCTCTCCCTCTACTTACACTGCAATGGATCCTTTGCATGATAGAAACAGACACTCATTTTTGTCCAGGCTTCACAACAGTTCCTGAGGCAGTCAGACAGCAGCTTCCATTGTTTCCCTGGCAGTGTGCCATCTCCTACCGCCCGCAGTCGCTTTGACTACTCATTTGTAAATACTCTTCTCTTCAGCTTCCCCACTGCTCTCCATCCTCTCCCTCCTCCCATCATTAATAAAACAGCTTCAGTGACAAATGCGGCCAGGGGTTACTTATTCATGAAATACCAGGGCAAAGCAATTCTAAGACCCCAAGGCACTCATCCCAGAAGAAGCTTGGCATGCCAGGGTCCTGAGAATCACACTAGCCCCTTCTCCTGAGCTGACTACAGGAGGGGAAAGCAGCGTATGAATCTCCTTAGCTGCTCCCTTACAGTTGGTGCAGTCCTACATGCCCTGCTCTGTCCCAAACCCAAAGAGCTAACCGGTAGTGAGCCCCCCACGCATCCCTGGCATCAGCTGCTCTGGGCTCTAATTGCAGCACTGGAGAGGGGCAACAAATTACAGCCTTGCTGTTCATGATTCCCTCAAGCAGTGAATGCTGAGGGAAGATTATATTGCTGGATGTGATGTGTGTATCACCATCCTCCCTTCTGCGCTCCATCTTGTCCCCGTGAAGCACACAGTGCACGCCCCAAAGGAAAGGCCTATGTAGAGAGGAGATCTTTGGCCTTGAATGCAGAGCCATTTTCTTTTCAGCTCCCCAGATACTGGCTATCTTCACAGAGGGTGCTCCCCACTCTCCATCTTGGCCATATCCAGAGATGATAACTCTCCATTCTTTATCCCCATGTCCTTTCAGCAGCCCTGGGTGTTCCCAGAGAGGACGGCCTCTGCTGCTGTGCTCCATGCTACAATCACACACACTGAAAGGAAATGCTTTCTACCGCAGAAGGCACCTTTTTGCAATTCTCCCACCTCAACATGGAAGGACAGGACCCACCCCCAAATCACACCCAAATAGGAACAATAATCTGCACCCCTTTTCCGACCCAAAAGGAGAGGGCACTCCCAACACCAGGGCAGAGAGGAGTCTCTGAGCTCCTCCTAAGCCAAGGAAAGTTCCCTTCCTCTGCTAAGACACAGACATTTTATATTCCTTGTCCTGGTGGTAATTGTGCATTCCCTGTTCTCACTGGCTGTGTAAGAATTCAAGTGCCTCCATCCACAGCCAGCTCTTGCTAACCCATTTGCCCGCAAAATCCACAGTGAACCCCCATCTCTTACAGCCAGGGGAATACTGATAGACAAGTGAGTCTCTTTGCCTCTAGGACACAACCTTTCTCACTCCCTTGCCCTCCATCAGGTCACATAGCCCAGTGCCATGAGAAGCAGTGCAGCAGCATCACTGATTTGAAGTGGTTTCCACCACATGTAGTGTTGACGGTGTTGTCCAAAGGCTTCCAGCACCCCCAATACATTCATTGTTCCAGCACCAGTGAGTCGACTGCTCTGTTAGCCATGGAGACAGTGAGAGGAGGGTATATCTAGCTGTGCAGCGAGCCATCCCTGCTTCCTCTCCTTTCTACCCATCAGTGCTTAAGGGGCTCTGCTTCAATTCTCTCCACCTATTGCACTGTCTAGCTCACAGGACACAGAGCTTTACGGGGTCCCGTGCCTGACTTTCTAATGAGTTGCTAGTTGGATTCCCCAGCCCGGCCTGTCGGGTCAGCATGGAGACCTGACAGACCCACAACGTGACAGGGAAGAGCCAGGCAGCATGTTAGAGGTGGAAATTAACCACGCTGACCCAGGGCTATGGTCAAGTTTGCTGCTAGGGATGATGAACCATGTCCCAGGGCAACAACTTTCAAAACCAGCTTTATACATGCAGCTGATGTGGAATTCTGTTGTCCTGGGCAGTGGATGAGGCACAGTCGGTGAATGCCCACAATGCCATCCCCACGACTCTGTTTCAGTTACCGGGGAAGGGAAGAGGCAGCCACTGTGGAAAGGAGGCAGAATTCCACTGGTGAGCCAGGGTAGACATACAGGGAAACTCTCATTGCTGTTAATGGAGAATGTGCACGAAGACCAGGTGTAGCACGAGGCAAGCAGGCAGTGATTAAAGCCAAGCACCCTCATGCGTGGCATGCCTCCATTTTCAGGTGCCCAGTTCAGATGACTTAAATGGGCCTGATCATCAGAAAGCAAAGAGCACCTACCCTCTGGCTCGCAGATGTCCCTAAGCTATCTAAACATGAGCTCCTGGAGTCAGTGCCCAATGTGAGTCACCCAGTCACTTTTCACATTAGAAAGAGCAGGTAATCATGTACTTGAACATGGTATTGCAAACAACATGGCCAAATAAACCTAATTATGGTGGCACAGGAAAGCTTAACTGTGAAATTTCCTCACCTTTAAGTGCTGAACTTTGCAAACATAACAACATTCTTCTAACATAGGGATTGTTTTGGGGGCAGAGGAGGAGTTTGAGTGCAACATATATTTATGTATGTTTGTATTTATAGCCCCTTCTCGCATATATACACAGGACAGGCCAATATTGCATACCCAATTACCATTGATTTCACTGGACACCCAAATATCTTAGGTGTTTTTTTTAAAAATATCAGTCATATAAGCCTGATCTCAAGCTGGGGGACATCAATGTAGCCCCTTCAACTTCAGATGATTAACTTTGATATGAGTAGGCCAATTTACTGCAGATGATTCAGATGAATTTTCCTTGATATTTCCATGTCTTATGATATTAGCTCTCATAATCCCCAACATGGTGGAAGAAAGATCAGCCCAAGAGTCTGTAGGAAACAATAAATTAATCCTCAGGGATCAGAATCTAGAGAAGATACTATTGTTTGCATTGTTATCTGGGACTGATCCTACAATGCTGTGGACTCCTCTTAGGCCAGTGACCTATGTCATGGCAAGGTAACACATAAAAGGGGAGAGAGCTCAAGGATGTCATATGCAAGGGGCAGTGCTAAATCCATGACGTCATAGAAACGTAAACAAGCCAACAACAACTTTTTTTTCCCCCTGAGCAATCACAATCCTCTCTTCAATTCTGAGTAAGTGAAGTGCAAGTAAGATGTCCTATCTATACACTGACACATGCCTGGTCTCCTAGGCAACCTTTGCTAGAGGAGTTTTAAGAAGAGGCGCGTGAGTGCTAATATAGATGATATCCACCAGAATCTTTTAATCTGCTTGTCTCGGTCCCTAGTTCACTGTGGCTCTTTGGGTTCACAATTATTCTCAGATTCACTATATTCGATTTCACAGGTGGCAGCACCTTTTTTAAGAAAAAGTTTGTGTATTTCCAGAAGCCAGCGTCCTTATGACAAAAAGTGGAATACTTGGATTAGAGGGGAGTAAATTCCAGTTTTTGTCAGGGCAATAACCTAGGCTTAACTACATCAAAGGATGATGACCTAGAACATGGAGATCAGATTTTGAGACTTCTCCCCATTCCTGCTCACATTCTCAAACACACACAGACACAGAGATCACTAATGCTTTCTGCTGGCTCCTCCAGAACCTCAGTAAATTGATGGTGAGGACCGAACAAATATGAGGTTTTTTGGTACAAAACTGAATGTAACCCCAATTGCAATGGATGGTTGGGCTCATAATGCACATTTTTAGGTCCTGATTCTCATTTAAGCTAACATTTCTTTATACCACTGTGGAAATGTAAAGCTGATGAAGTGGGATTTTCTCTCATGCAAGCTCATAAAAGACTAACAAATTATTTATTGTAAGTGACACCAGACTCCTTGTTGGAAATGTAAAGTACCCATAGGTCATAAGAGTGTAGGGGAGAGCAGGAAACAGGCCTGCAGAGCCCCCACCTGTTGGGGCGCTACCTCTGCTAGGGATGATGGGGCAGAAATGACAGTACTGGTCCCTGGGTGCCAGAGACCACCCTGAAATTTGATGTTATTATCTTTTTCCCTCCCAATACGATTCCAGTCTTTGCATGGTGGCAGAGAAAAGCTGGAAAATATGACTGCTCAAAACTCAGAAGACAAATGAAAAGACTTCTCAAAATAATGCTTTTTTGAATGCTATGATTTCAGGAAGACCTGGGTTGTGTTTTTTGAACACATGGGGAGGGGGACACTGGCTAACCTATATATGCTGGGAAGTGAAAGGAATATCTTGGAGCAGTCAGATACCTGGTCACTTAAACCATGATGAAAGCCTGCAAGAAAGGTTATCTGTAGCTGCAAAAATATTAATTATTTAAGTTATTAATACATGAAAATAAAAACATCCTGTCAATAAATAATTAACAGTGGTAATATTTAGTAACTGAACTCTAACTCATTCACTGAACAATGTATTTACCCAGTCAAAAAAATCTCCTGCCATAACGGCGGAAAGTTTATATGTAAATTGAAGCAATGGTTTTTTTTGTTTTTTTTTTTTTTTAAAGGCAAATGAAAATTACTAAGTGATTTCTCTTTGTTTCTTAATATTTTAATTAGTATTAAATTTGCCAACCAATTCCCCCACTCTCTGTCCACATAAAATGTTCACTTTAATTTCAAACTAAATCTTAGTGACATAATTGTTTTGCTTGAACTCAGTAGTCAAAATGTACTGTGTAATTTTCTGTCCCTTGGAGCCTGTGAACCAGGCAGTCTGAGGACCTGCTGATGGGCAGGATATTAAAAAAAAAAAAAAAAAAAAAGAGTTGTCTGTGCTGCTCTGTGACACAGGAAGACGCGTTGAATCCAGGGGTAGTGGGAGTGGCTCATCACAATAGCAAGATTTCCATCCAAAACCCACTGAGAGCAAACTGTATTTACAGAGAGGACATCAATCAACTGTTCTCACTGTTTGCCATGGGCAGGAAAAGAAGGAATCAGCTCATTTCGCAGCAAGGGAGATCTAGGTGCTCTTAGCACTCCTCTCCCACAGGACTCCTGCCTTGTTCAGTTCGGAGGATAGATGGTGCACAGTGGAAACGAGATATTTAGTGGCATTCAGGTTCCTACAGATGTAGAATAGCACCTATGTGCCTAATGCCAGTTGAAAGGAACAGAAGTTAGCCGCTCCACATTTTCCATACTGGCTCCCGGCCTCCTCGTCCAACCAGTTGCAGCTGACCCCCCAGCTCCCAGTCTCCTTGCTAGACAATCCCATCCTCCCCTATCTTCCAGTGTTCTTCCCCAACCAGTCCCAGTCTCCCCTTACAACTCCCAGGCATAATGTCTCTCCTCCCTAGGGTTACCAGATACAAAAGTATGGAAAGGAGGACCAGGAAGTACAAAAAGGAGGACATTGGAGATCACATGGAGAAAATAAAGTATTAATGTAATATTCTTCTGTTTTGGCGAGGCTCTGGAATGCTTCCCCCTAAAAATAGGGTGTTCCAGGGCATTCCAGCATACTTTAACCCCTGTAAGTAATAAACCAGACAAAAGCATGTATTTTTAAAATGCCTTCTGGACAGAGGACGTGAAGAGAAAAAGGAGGACATGTCCTCCTTTTGCCTGACATCTGGTAACCCTACTCCTCCCTCCAGAGCCCCCAAACCAAACTCATTGCCTCTGTCCACTCCTTTCTCTCCCCTCTCCTCCATCCAGCCTATGTGCCGTCTGCATTTATAACAAGCAAACTTCGATTTCCATACAGCGTGGGTGCCTGCAGGGTGATCACTGGGACTCTGGGAGCACAGCAAGGGTAAACTTCCTTGCGGTCTGATCCGGTGCCATACCCCACCCCACTGCTTAGCTTTAAGTTGGGAGCAGCCTTCATGAGGACAGTAGATACGATGAGGGAATGAACCATGCTCAGTCAGGATGGACTCTTCGGCAATTTCAGTTGCAAGAATGCAAGTCTCCCATGAGCATGAGCAAAGTGCAATTTTTCAAGGCTTGTGTCTTAGCCAAAATTAGGCTGATGTTTCAAAGGCACATCCCTGACACAGGCAATCCCTGCACCAAATTTCAAGCCCTGCTCCAAAGCATAGGGCCCTCAAGCACTTCACAAAAGAAGCCACCACAGTTGTTTAACATGGTGAACACAAAACTCTCCTCTAGCTTGGTTCTTGTAAATCGCTGAACCTTTTTGGCTAACACATTCCTTTAAAAAGTTCAGCCTGAGGCTGACATCTGGCATGGAAAATTTCAGAACAAATGGTCAAAGTTTGGCAAAGTTATAAGCAAATCAAAATAAGATTTTATTATGGGAGGCATCAGGCAAGCTTAATAACAAGTTTAGCTACCAGCCCTGCTGACAACTATATAGAACAGACCAGAACACAGCGAATTATATAGGGGGAGGATTCTATTTCTATTGTAGTTCAATGGCAAATACATCAGTTTTAGTGATATAGATACAGATCCTCAGGCTTACTCACCAAACCTCTGCCCCACATTTATCCATTCTGGACAAGGCTACAATTAAACAGATGAGACACTGGAAGGGAGTTGATTGTCCAATCACCTTTTCCTTTTCTGGCCTCTCAAAATAATTAGCAACCAGCAAGCCCAATGTGTCAGGTCACTGCTCATTCATCACCCCAAAGAAACTGCTGGTGATTCATTTCTCACAGGCTAATGACCTACATTTCTCCCTGCAGAAAGCTCTCTGGACTTTCTGTCTGACATCCCGCCAGTCTTGATTTACTATTCAGTGAAGGTTGGAAGGAATAAGAATTAAATATTCTCCTGCCACTTTGCATACTGACCTGCTGTGGATTAATGGGTAGTTTGTGCACACAGAGGTATGGTCCACCATGTTGCCATGGTAACTGCATCAGTTAGTGATTTGGCCAAAATATATGAGAAGTCCATTGTGGGATGCAGGGCTTCAGCCTGATTAAAATGATGGCCGGCCTTCCTCTCCCTCTCCCATTCGCTAGCAACCACTGTAACAAAGACATGCTCAGTTGAGGTCTGCATGGAGAAACAAGGGATTCTCTAAGGCCTGAGAAGGCCACATGAAGAAACAAAGGGAATCACTTAAGTGGAACATGGTGGAGTGAACTGAAAGGAAGATGCCCATTTTAGAGCCCGGATGCACAATGGTAATCCAAAAACAAGGTTAGGTCCAATGACCATGCACAAGTCTAATCCTCGGGATATCTGGGTTCTCCTTTATGTACCTCCCCTCTGTCTGCTTTGCTTTCCATGACTGTAAAATGGGAATAATTAAAATCCCTCTGCTAAAGAGTCGTTTACAATCTGCAGCTGAAAAGTGCTACAGCCTCTATCCATTAATGTATACACACTTTCTTCTTCAGACCCTGGATAGCTGAGAGTAGTCACTTTTTTCTAACTCTATTATCCTTGTGTTTGTCAAGAGAACATTTTGGGAGACTCTTCTGTTCTGATGGGCTGCTCTACAAATATAAAGCATTGTTATTTGATGCCAGGTAAGGACAGCAATGGGAAATAATATTTGGTAGAATATCTTTGTTTGCCAACATCTCCCCAGGAACTTAGCCTCTCTCTCTTTCACATGCACAAACACACACACATACACACAAGCTCCCAGCCAGCTCATTATGTTGCTGCTGTTCTTTTTGTTTTGTTTTGTTTTTAATCCATATAAAATACTGGGATGCAGCAGTGATAAGCACTTTAGAAATGCCAATAGAATTGGATGAGATAAATAGGAAATGGGCAGTACTGAAGGATCAGACGTTTACCTGATTTTTCATAGATGCTGAGCACCTGATCCTCCTATCAATTCACTGGAAGCAAAGGATGCTGAGGCACCTCCAGAAATCAGGCTACTAGCAATCACAGAAAATTCAGTCTTTTAGGGGGGTACTGCGGGAGGAGAAGGGTCAGTACCACAATGTGTAGTTCCAGGGTGCCCTGTTCCTCCCACCTGCTACTCCAAGGGGCAGGGGAAGAGAGGAAAAGGGTGATTAGCCCGTGCCTTGTCCTGTTCCAGACGATGTGTGGGGCCATTTCATCTCTCAGCAGGTGGAACTGTTCTTAAAAGAACGAACTATTTAGCACTACAAATGAGGAGCCCTGGGGCACCTTCAAAGACCAACACATGCATTTATCAAATAGCCTTTCGAGAACACAATCCTACTTCATCCAATGCATGAAATGGAAAACATGGCAGGTTGTACGCACAGAAAAGGGAGGCTCACAAGGTCATTTCAAACAAGTCCAGAAGGACCATCTGCTAGCCTATCTCAGCAAAGCAAACAAGTTGTTCTGATTCAAACAATGTGGTAGAGGACCTCAAAAGCAATAGCTGAGAAGGTGCGACTGTTAAGAGAGGGAAAACTACCTTTTGTAATGAGTTAGCCATTCCAGACCCCTAGTTAAAGCCAGCGTGAAGTTGTCTAGTTCACATGTGCTCTTCCTGGGTATTTAGCTTCCCTTCAAGCTAAGCCCTCAGCTACATTTGGGGAAAATCTGGCGGCAGTTAACCACTGGTTACGCAAGGAACATAAAATTCCTTGAGTAACTGGCAGCAACTTTCTAAGGTGCCGCTACACATCAGCGGAAAGCCGAATGCAAATAGCTTCCAGTCAGCTTCCCTTACGGCCCCTGACCTTCAGGACCTCCAGGCCTGGCTTCCAGAAGTGGTGTGGTGAGTTCACACTCGCCGCAATCCGCTCCCAGAAGGGTGACCTGACGGAGGTGAATTTGCCGCCTTCAGTACAGACCTGGCCTTAGGGTGGATGTGGTCACAGCCCCAGTCACGCAATGGTATAATGCCCACCTCACTGGCTGACGATGACTCCCCCTGCCCAGTGGCAGTAAGCTCAATTTATTTATCTGAACACAGTTTGCAGGGTGGGGTTTCGGTGGAGAGCCCACAGTCAGTCAGCACAACACCCTCACCTCAGGGCTGGCTGTAGGGTCAGCTAACCGAGTGACCTCCATTCTGAGGCGTCGTAAGCTCTCCTGAGGTGGCTGGTTATCAGCACAAGCATGAACACGGCTGGTCCTTAATAACCTCAGAGCCCCTTAATCATGAGCTTCAACCCGCCCGACTCCCCCTTCACACGCAGACACATCTCTGAGGCTGGGAAACTAAGCTGTGGTCTATAGCGACAATTTAGGGTGATCTAGCTATGTCTCTTAGATATGTGACACGTTTGCACTTCAGACAGACATAGCTAAGCTGACTCACCCAAGCCTTGATGCTGGTACTATAGATACTGCTAGGTCAGTGGAAGGATTTCTCCTAAGCTATAGCTTTTTGAGGGGGTGGATTTGCTTCCCTGACAGAAAAACCCCTCCTGTCATCCTAGGCAATGTCTACACTTAAAAGCTTAGTTCGGACTTGCTTAGTCCAAACTAAGAAGTTTGAAGATAGTTCAAACTAACCACGGTGTAGGGGAGGGGTGGTTTGTTTTTTTTTTAAGTTTGAACTAACTTTTTTAGTTCAAACTAGCTGTGCTTTTTAGTTCAAACTAAATTTTTAGTTCGAACTACAAAAGCTCTGCTAGGCTGAACTAAAAGTTAGTTCAAAATTTAAAAAAAAAAAAATGCAGTTAGTTTGAACCTACCCAACTAGCCAAAGCACCAACTTCAAACTAAGCAGTTAGTTTGAATTTACTGTTTGAACTAACTAGTTCAAACTAAGCTTTGGCTAGTTTGAATTTAAAAGTATTTAGTTCAAATTAGCCAAAGGCTAGTGTAGACATAGTTCAAATTAGTCCAGACTAAGCTTGCTTACTCTGGACTAATTTGCTAGTGTACACATAGCCCTAGTGTCAGGTAGCAAAGTCTCCCAGGATGTGAAAAATCCACACCTCTGAGAAAAGTGTCAACCTAGCCCCTGAAGTAAACAACATTAAGTTAGTGGAAGATTTTTTTTTCCTTTGACCCATCTACCACCTCTCAGGGAAGTGGATTCATTTCAGCAAAAAAAAGGGATTTTCTCCTGTGCTGTTGTAGAAGTTTAAGACAAGTTCCAAAGGGGCAGCTGTGTTAGTCTAGTTCAGCAAAACAAAGAAGGTGTCCTGTAGCACTCTTGAAGACTAACAAATTTATTTATCACATGAGCATTCATTGGTAAAAATCCCACTTCCTTAGGTGCATTACATGGAAACTACAACATGGAAAGGAATAGAGACACACTCTAAATTTAACTTCATACTTTCACATGGATGGGGGCGAGGGACATGTGGTGATGGGGGAATTGCATGTAGACAAGTGGCAGAAAGGAGTTCAGACGGAGTCCTGAATTTTACTTTCTAGAGGGCATGCCAAAATCTAGTCAATAAAACACAGACCTGTATTACAAAGCACTGTTCAACAGGGCTGGCTACCGGGGAGGCTTCTATGCAAATAATTATTTAAATCCTTTGTTCTTCTAGAACTTCTTCCATCAAACACTTTTAAAGTGCTCTTTAAAAGTAGATAAATAGCTACAGTCCATGAATGGTGAAACTGAAGCAGAGACTATTTAAAGCTAAATTTTCACAAGTGGGGCAGTAATACTGGAGCCCTGCTTTACATATATAAGGTATGTCTTCATTGTTGTATTCATGTGGGCTTTTAGCGGGAGTTTTATCCCAAACCCCACCATTAATCCTCCACGAAATCTTCTCACCCAGTTTTTTTAAGGATGGGGTAATTAGTATAGTGGGTAAGAGTCTAAGCACTTCTTTATCTAGGATGCAACATGCTCCCTTTATAGTGAGAACACAGGCTGAACCACAGAATCACAGGACAGGAAGGGACTTCGCAAGGTCATCTAGTCTAGTCTCCTGCATTCATGGCAGGACCAGGCATTATCCTAGACCATTAATTAGTATCTGTTAAACCTGCTCTGAAAAATCTCTAATGATGGAAATTCCCAGTTTCCTGACCTAGACCACTTATTCCACCGCTTAACTATGCTTACAGTCAGGAAATTTTTCCTAATAGCCAACCTAAACTGCAATTTCAAGCTCACTACTTCTTGTTCTCTCCTCAGAGGTTAAGGAGAACATTTTTTTCTCCCCGATACTTGCAACAATTTATGAAAATTGTTATGCCTCCCCTCATTCTTCCCCAGATTAAACAAATCCAGTCTTTTTCAATCTTCCTTCACAGAGATCAAGTTTTCTAGACCTTTAATAATTCGTGCTACTTTTCTCTGGACTTTCTCAAAATTGTCCACATCATTCCTGAAATGCGGCATTCGGAGCTGGGCACAATATTTCAGGTGGGGGCTAATCAGTACAGAGTAGAGCAAAAGAATTACTTCTCATGTTTTACTTACCACATGCCTGTTAAGGCACGCTAGTTCATCCCAGAACGTTTGTTTAAAAAAATAAACTGTTTGCTCCTGTGATCCACTATGACTCCCCAGATCCCTTTCCTGGGGAGTCATTTCCCATTTTGTATGAGTACAATTGTTCCTTCTTAAGTGCTGTACTTCACATTTGTCCTTACTGAATTTCATTCTCTGCACTTCAGATCATTTCAGTTTCAATCCTATCCTCTAAAGCATTTGTAACCTCTCCTGGCTTGGTATCACCTCCAAACTTTATAAGTTTACTCTCCATGCCATTTTCTAAATCACTGAAGAAGATATTGAATAGAACCAAACCCAGAACTGATTCCTCCAGGACCGCATGCAATATGCCCTTCTGACTTTGTTAACCATTAGTAATAATTTTCTGGGAACAGTTTTCAACCATTTATGCACCCACCTTACAGTGGCTCCATCAAAACCCTTATTAAAATATTTAAATGAAACACTGCTATACCTGGCAGGCATTAAAGGATCTTATGATGAACACATACAGTTTGTAACAAGTCAGTCCCGTAGACAGTTCATGCATGGGACAGAAGAAAACAACATGGTGTCAGGAGTAAACTAACATCAGAAACAGAAGGAAAACAGCAGCAAAGGCTGCAGATAGAACAAACAATGCAATAAAAGTTGTGAGAGTTCATCAATATGCTATCTTTCAATGTCCCAGAGAACTTTGCCTTTGACAAATCATCACTGTGGACAGATCAGAAGTGTATTTCTAATTGCACACAAAAACTCCACAATGAAAATGGAAATATACATCTATCTTCTTTAATTTATGCTATGGGGAAGCAAGCACAGCTGACTATGAAAGGGTTCTGGCTATGTTTGATTCATACTTTATACCTCAGAGAAACGTGATTTATGAAAAAGCATGTTTTCACCAGAGAATTCAAGAATCAAGGGCAGAATGTTGAATGTTTTATAAAAGCTCTGCATACATTGGCTGAAAACTGTGATTTTGAGAATGCAAAACATGAAAATATCAGAGAGGCTGGTTATTGGTTTAACAGTGAAAAACCTTTCAGAGCAGCTACAAATGAAGACTAATTTAACCCTACACACAGCCATACAGATAGCAAAGCAGTCAGAATTAGTCAAACAACAAAACAAAAGCAAGGAGAAACCTGAAAACCTGAAACTAGTTTAGACATAAACAGACATTTGAGTATCGAAGTCATTATCATAAAACCCCAGAGGTAAGGAGGGAGAATTTGCAAGCTAAGAGGGACAAATTTCAGACAGGGTATGGGAAAAAAAGTTCCCTCAATAGACAATGCATGTTTAACTAGAAGCATGCAGTGTAACACACATCTGAAATATGGACATTTTCCAGCTGTTTGACACACTAAAGCAGTCAGAGAGATGACTCATACTACAGACAATCAAAAGCCATTGTTTCTACAATCTATCACTTGTGATGACACAGAGCATGCCATGAGAGTGAAACTAAATATTCATGGAAAGACTACTGACTTTAAAACTGACTCAAGAGCCCAGGTCATAGTCATCTCAGAAGGGACATATAATCCCCTTCAAACTCTCCCAGAACTGAAGTCATCTGACACAGCTCTTACTAGCCCTGGAGGCATTCTGAAGTGCAGGGGCCAGGTTCCCCACGGAAATCATTTATGTAGACAAAAGCTGTGCATTCAGAAGATATGTGATTCAAAGGCTAAAAGATCATCAACCAGCTCAGCCAGCATGCGACTGCCATAACTGGCCTAGTAAGAAAGGTAGACAAACTCGGAGGATGTGAGGATACTGGATTTTTGAAAGGAGATCCAAGACAAATCAGCTTCAGAGACAAGGCTAGATCATGTATCATATAGACCTCTATACCAGAGAAAACTTGGAAGAGACTAGCTTCAGATTTATGCAAATTCGGAGGATATTATTGCTTAGTTGTTTTGGAATATTTTTCCAGATATAGAGAAACAATGTAATTGAAAGATAGAACGTGTCACAGAGCTATCGAGAAACCAAAGTTCATTTTTGTTTTCTTTGGTATTTAGAGCTATTAGTGACAAACAGCAGACCACAATTCACAGCAGAATTTAAATCATTTCAAACAAAATATGATTGATCATATTATTAGCATCCCACCTTGCCCAAAACCAAATGGAAAGGCTTCGAGACAGCTGGAAAGACCCATTCCTTGCTTTTCTGAGTTACAGATCAACACCAACAGCAGACACTGGATGTAACCTAGCATTACTCTTGATGGGCAGAAAACACAGAAGTATTGTTCCATCTTTGAAGAAGAACCTTTTCCCAAAGTGGTCAGACACAAAGACAGAAGCTGAATCAGATAAAAAGCTATAAGAGTTTATGAACACTTTTACACTCAGGTAAAGAACTACTGGTTCTAGCATTTGGTGACCAGTTCGCATCAAACTGGATAGAGAAAAAGGATGTACAGTTCCAGCTGTTGTGAAGAGAAAGAATTCAGCACCCTAATCACATGCGACTGAGTCCAACAGCGCAGAGTTCAACACAAGCCATTGACATTACAGTTCTTCCTGAGAAACAACCATTAACAGAGCAAACTCTACAGATGCCAGACGTGGAAAAAGAAGATGAGGAATCAAGGGGTACGTCTACACTGGAGCCTTAGGTCAACTTAACCTTCCTTAAATTGACCTAAGGAAAACTCCGCCCACTTTGGAAATTCATTAATTCTACTTAAGCCCTTGCTCAAGTTGACTTAATAACACCACCTCTTAAGGTCAACTTAGCACTTAAATTGACCTTATTAAGTCGACTTAAGCCAGTGTAGATGGGGCATATTCCTTAAGTCGACTTAATAAGGTTGACTTAAGTCTTAAGTCAACCTAGCAGCTGCAAGCGAGGACATGGGCAGTCTACAGGAGTTTGGAACGTAAACACTCTAAGTCAACTCAACAAAGTCAACTTTAAGTCAATTTAACAGAAACTCCATTACAGATTTCCAAGTGATTTGTGGTTGGCTTTCCCCTAATGTATAGTGGCAGCTTTAAAAGTTGCTGCTAGTTTCACAAAGAATTTTACATTCCTTGCATAACTGGCAGTTGACTGCCGCCAAATTTGCCCTCAGTATAGACGAGGGCTTAGAGACACTAAACAGACCGATACATATTGACTGATACACTGATACTGAGACACTAAACAGACCAATACATGCCAAACTTAAAAGGTGGCATGATAGTGTAAATCGTACATAGAATAAAGAACTTAAAAAAGGAAATATAATGGAATGCAATTAGGTGGTGATGTGTCTAAAATACTTTGTGTAATCAAACTCAGCCATGCCTGGCAGAGCACAACAGGATTTTCTGAGGAACCCAGCTGGTATATAGAGGCACACTCCACAGTTAGTCCTTAGCTGGTACAATAGTTCTCAATAATTTATTAAGGGTGATGTGCAGCTTTTACTACATTTGAGAAATGCAACCAAGACAGACCTACGATAAAGTGGGTGTACAACTGGTTGAAAAACTGTACTCAATGAATAGTCATCAATGGTTCACAATAGACCCAGAAGGGCACACCAAGTGGGGTCCTGTAGGTAGCTGCCTTACGTCAGGTTCTATTCCGTGTCTTCAATAATGACTTGAACAATGACACATGCAGTACACTTATAAAATCTGTGGATTGTTTCCAAGTTGGGGGGGATTGCAAGTGCTCTGAAGAACAGGATTAGACAGACTAGAGAAATGGTCTCGGAAGAAATAATCAATTGCACAAATACAAAATGGGAATGATTACCTAGAAAGTAGTGCTGCAGAAAAGGAGATGAGAGGTAATGGACAAATTAGATGAGAGTCAACAATGTAATGCTGTTGCAACAACAAAAACAAAAATAATACTGAGATGAATTAGCAGGAGTGTTGTAAGCAAAACACAGTAAATAATTCTCTCAGCCTACTCAGCACTGGTAAAGCCTCATCTGGAGTAATGTGTCCAGGTCTGATTACCACATTTCAAGGAAGCTGTTGACAAATCTGAGAAGGTCCAGAGGAGAGCGGCAACAATTATTAAAAGTTTAGAAAACATGACATCTGAGGAGAGACTGAAAAACATGGATTTGTTTAGTCTGGAGAAGACTAGATGGAGAGGGGCATGATACCAGCCTCCAAGTACATAAAAGGTTGATACAAATAGGAGGAGGGTATTTCTTTTTCTTCCTTACCAGAGGATGAAACAAGAAGAAATGGGCTTAAATTGCAGAAAAGGAGTTAGGTTAGACATTAGGAAAAACTTCTGAACTGTGAAGGTAGTTAAAAACTCGAACAAATTACTTTGGCTGGTTGTGAAATCTCTGTTATTGGAGGCTTTTAAGAACATGTTAGACAAACAGCTATCAGGGAAGATCTAGAAAATAATGCTTAGTCTGTTTCAGAGAAAGAGAGGCATTTACTAGAACAGTGTTTCTCAGCCTTTTAGAGGACCAGGAAACACATAAAGGTATGAACTGCTTTACAGAAAACTTTATCAAAAAAGCCCAGTACATATCAGCTATAATGTTCATAATATCTGCGTACTATGCATTCCTGTGAAAATGACTCAGGAAACCAAATTACATACAATTATACCAAAATAATGTGTTTATTTCTAAAAAAATACATATATAATGATTATGCACACAACTTAAAACTGAAAATGATATTGCTCAAGTTTTATTAGGAATTTTGGGCCTGCATGATTGAACAAAGTTCATCTATTCTTGGAGTAAAATTAGTCATTTGAAGTCTTACTGTAAAATTTACGTCCAAGCAATTCTGACGCCAGCAGTAGAAGTGGTAGGAAATTTAAAACACCCCAGCTGCAGCAAAGAAGCAAGGGGCAAATATCAACATGTTCCTGGAAGCTTTGATGTAGGTGAGGCATATTAAATCCCTCAGACATGCCTTGGCTCACCACATTGGTTCTCCTTCATCACCACTCAGCCCCTCTCCCTTATGGGAAGGGTTCAGGGTCATCACAGAACACCTTCACTATGATCATGGAGCACGAAGACTGGACTAGATGACCAGCCAAGGTCCCTTCAAGTGTTACGTTTCTTTTCTTGGGGGGAGATGGACAAAAACAAAAGGAACATCAGTATAAAAATAATTTACACATCAGGTAAGGGTCAAGGCAGAACAATCTCTGCGGCATATTGTTCCCTGTGTTCAGCTCACCACATAGAGATTGTGGTAACCAGAAATGTTGCATCCCAACAATGGTTACAAAGATTTCTCAGATTACATGAACATTCAGAGGTCGATGATGTCAGCTGAAGGCAGGTGTGTATCCAGGAAGGCTGTGCCTCCACCCCTTATGTCCACAGCCATGCAGTTGTCAGCTTTGTTTCAGTTGAAAATGCAACTGTGAAAGATATTCAGTTTGAACTGCAACCCACAAGGGAAGAGACTGGTGTGTGGGACTCAGACATCACTAGGCCAGCCTGATTAGATCTGTCAACACAGATCAGACAGAACTGAACCTCGGAATCTGCTCTCCAGCTTCACGTTTAGTATCAAGATCCTGATAAGAGAAGAAAACAAAAGCTTGCACTGCCATTTCAGGGGCTCTTTCTTTCTCTCACCATGATCTTCCTCCAGCCTCCCTCCTTTTAATGCCTAGTCCAATTCAAGGAGGCATGGCCTCCACGCTAATAGAGGGTCTACATCTCGCAGAGCCCAAGGGACAGAAGAGGACCACAAAGAATACAATGCGATTCCTTTGAAAGGTACTAGAGAAATAAATGTGAAATCCATCGTCAGTAATGAGAAGGCAGCAGCAGCAGGCACCTGCTCAATCTAAAAGGTGCATTTTGAGCAGCAGCAAACACTCACCCATTTTACTAAGATACAGAGTGAATACAAAGGAATAAAGGAGTGTTCCTGAGGAATCCAACCTGAAAGCACTCTGAATACAGAGAAGCAGCTGAAAGTTAAAAATCAATTGTACAGGAGAACAGTTCTCCTCAATATGGCCAGCAGCTCCAAGGAAACAGAGCACCATTGACATGCTCTGTGTCAAGGCTATGGCTGTAAACTGCGAGAAACACATTAGCAAGAAAATGGGGGCTCAGTAGCACCTGGAGGATAAAACTGTTATAAAGGGAAATTTTCCCTGCCTTTCCCAATCATCATACTATTATACTGGAAGATGCTACACATCTAAAATCATAAAAAGATATGACTAGAAAGGATGCTAAGAGGTCGTTCATCCAGTCCAGTGTGGAGAGAAAGGACAAAGTAAACACAGATCATCCCTGACAGGTTTTTTCCCATTCTGTTCTTAAAAGAAAAAGAAAAAGAAAAAAATCCAATGAAGGGGCTCCCACAACCTCCCCCCCACCCCCAAGCCTATTCCAGAGCAAATCTATTCTTACCATCGGAAAGATTTGCTGAATGCTAACTTAAATCTTCCAAATCTTCCTTGCTCCAGATTAAGCCAATTGTTTCTCATCCTACATTCCATGGAGATGGAGAAAAATCGATTGCCATCTGGTCTTTAGAAAAGCCACATATTTAAAGGCCATTACTTGGTCTCTCCTTCAGTCTTCTTTTCCCAAGACTAGGCATGCCCAGCTTTTAAACTTTCATCATAGATCAGGTGTTCAAACCTTTTAACCTTTTTTGTTGTTCTCCTCTGGAATTTCTCCAATTTGTCCACACCTCCTAACATATGATGTCCCAAACTCAACATAATTCTCCAGCTGAGGCTTCATCAGTGCTGAGTAGATTGGAACAAATACTTTCTGTCTTTTGCATATGACAATTTTATTGACATGCTGCAGAACGGTATTAGTTTCTCTTTTTTTTTTTTTTTGCAACTGCATCACCTTCTCGGTGATCCACTATAACCGCCCGTTACTCCTTTGCAGTTCTACCCAGTTAGTCCACATTTTGTAACCATGCACTTGATGTCTGCATCCTCAGTGTAGTATTTTGCACTTGTCTTTCCTGAATTACATATTGTTGATTTAAGAACAATTCTCCAAATTATAGAGGTAATTTTTGCATTGTGATCCTACCCTTCAAAGTGCTAGTAACCCATCCTAACTTGCTGTCATCTGCAAATTGTGTGTGTTCTTTCCACTATATTGTTCAAGTCATTAATAAAAATATTGAGTAATACTGAACCCAGAAGAGAGCCCTCCAACACCTCATTAAATATAACAAGACTGAAAAATGTGCTTTTATAAATAGGTTTGTTAAGCTTTAAAAGTACCACTGGACTCCTTGTTTGTTTTGCTGAACTAGAGTAACACGGCTGCCCCTTTGGAACTCATTAAATATGTCCTCCTGGTTTGACAACAAATTCCAGCCCTATGATTTGATTTGATTTGACACCAAGTGAGAAAAACTAATTTTTGAGTACATCTTTCAACTAGAACACCAGCTTACAGTAAAACAAGCAAGGAGTCCTGTGGTACTTTTAAACAGTAACAAATTTATTTATTGTATGAGCTATCATGGGTGAAATCCCCCTTTGTCAGATGCTTGAAAAACCTTATAGAAAGTTTATCTAGACCACTAGTTTTCACACTTTTTTCTCTCAGGACCCAGTTGAAAAAAATCATTTAAGCTCACGACCCAACACTTATATCTTTCAGCAACATCTTTCAGTGGTGGCAATAGAGGGCTCCGTGACCCAATACAGGAGGATTTGCAACCCAGAACTGGGTCCTGACCCATAGTTTGAAAACCACTGATCTAGATCATATTTCCTTAGTTTATCAGAATACTACGTGGGACTGTCAAAAGTCTTACTAACACAAATCTACAGCTTCCCCCTTACCTCTAGCTCACTGTCTCAGAGAAGGGGAAGCATCCAAAAAAAAAAAAAAGACATGTTAAAAGACAAATTAAGTTAGTCTGGTGGTATTTGTTCATGACAAAGTCATCTTGTCTCCTGCTTATCATCCCAATATCCTCTAGGTACTTAAAACTGTTTATTAATTTCTACCATTATTTTTCTGGGTAACAAAGTTAGACTGCCTGGTCCGTAATTTCCTGGGTACTTCTTGTTTCCTTTTTTAAAGATGGATACTATGTCTGACCTTCTCTAGTCCTCTAGGGCCTTCTCAAAGATAATTGCTAATGGTTCTGAGATTGCTTCAGCTTGTTCTTTAAGTACCCTACAGTGAATTTCATCAGGCCCTGCTGACAAGAATACATCTAATATATCTAAATATTCTTTAACCTCTTCTTTCCCTCATCTAAGGGCTGGTCCCAATGTTCCCTCTAAGTTTGTGTAGGCTGTGTGCGCAAAAATTTTCTTCTCTGCAAATTTTCGGAACTGGTGTCCAAATTTGTGCACGCACCAGTGAGTGTGGTCAAACTTGTGAGCACAGTGAAGCAAGTGTGGATGATGCAAATAATATATTAAATTTATTTTGATATGGTGATGGAAATGATTCTATAAATTACAAATCCTTATCTGAAACATGCTACTTGAAACGGCTTTCTTAAAGTACCATAAAAATATTCGCACTGTTGAATTCTTGTGGGCGGTTTATTTTGTTGTGTGCATGGGTTTCACAGCCTGTGTGTGAGAGCACACGCGCACAGCTTAGAGGGAACATAGGCCTACATTACAGTTTTGTTAAGAAAACTCGGCCTTTTGTGAGAACACACTAGTGGTGTACACAATACTATGTTCTTCATGCTGACAAAATTTCCCTGTTTTGGCAGCAAAATGAAACCACCTTGATAAGAGGTGTAGAGCTACTTCCAGAAAAGTTAAGAGCGGAAAGGTGTCAGCGCAGACAGTGTGTGCTGTAACTGGGATGCAGGAGCTATCGTACAATGCTCACTCTGAGCACTCTGTTCACTGTTTTGGACTGTACCGCATGCCCCTGCAACCCAGCTACACAGGCAGGTGCCCCTTCCTGTCGAAGCCCCAGGAAGTTTTGAAATTGCTCAGTGTGAGGCTCACACAGCTACCACCTGGCTGAGCACACTGGCTCCTGTCAGCGAACAGGCTGCTTCCTGGACTATGTGGGAGGGGTGGATCATTCTCTCCATTCTGTGGGGAGATGAAGCTGCCTAAGAACAGCAAGGGAATCAATCCTGCTCTCCTATGGAAACATGCACAGAGCCTGGCCTGCTCCTGGGGGAAGAGGCAGGCAAGACTCCTGAGCAGGGTCACAGAGGGAAGTAGGGGCTGATGCTGGGGTATTCCCCACTGATGCACAGGTCTCCACTATACTTGGGGGACAGAGGGACACCAGCTGCCTCTGCATCAGCTTCTGCCTCAGGATTAGTTGCTTCCAGTTGCGGTCTGAACTTAAGAGACAGTGTGTGGACACACCCTATACTCTCTCCCACCAACACACGCACGCACGCTCACTCCCTGTCGCACACTCTGCTCTCCTCTCCCCCGCTCACACACTTATGCACCTATGGGGGCTCCTAGTGTCTGTACTCAGCCGAGTCGGTCTGGCTGATAGGGCAGCTGAGAAGCGACCATCACTCTAGTCTTGCCCATGGGTTGTTTTCAAGGTAGGATCATACGTGGCAGTTGTTATCCAGGAGGATGTTTGTTACTCCATGTGGCCACCATTACGGATGGGAGGCCTGTGGGAACAGGTGAGACTGGCTTTGGGACCTGAAAGGTCATCCTGAGCTGCAAGCTGGGAATCTTAGGCCAAGTCTATGCTCAAAAACTTGGTGGACCCAGCTATGTCACTCATCCCCCTGAGTGATGTAGTTAAGCCAATGCTCTGTGTAGACCAGACAGGCTGACCAAAGAATTCTTCCATCCATCTAGCTACCTCCACTCAGGGAGATGGATTAACTGAACAGACCGGAGAACCGCTCACGTCCCTGAAACGAATGGCTACCCGGCGCTGTCATGCTGCAACAGAGTTCAACATGTCTAGCTACTAAGACTGCCCTCTCCCAAGCCCCTGAGCATAGCACCCTGGGGAAACTACCAATCATCTCTATACACAAGCCTGCTCCATCTCTGGCCGCACAGACTCTTGACACAAAGCCAGCCCACCCAGGTAATGAGGAGCCATGCCACAAGACAGTCATACCTGGAGGGCAATGGGAGGCAGGGGAGAAGTGAGTCAACTTTATGCTGACATCTGCACAATGAAGAGCTCTCTGGTCCAGAGTTTATAACAGCTGAAAGATGTGAAATGTCTAGTCATAGTTTCACCCTTCTTCCCATAGAGGCCTCTGCTGGCTCCAGTCTTCCCCTCCCTTTCTTGTGCTTGTACATGGTTCTGCTATGCAATGAGAGATCAGGAAGTTGAGCACAGGTCCAGGACTGGAGGGGCCAGACTTTGAGCTTAAATGTCAACTCCATACACTCTCTGCCTGTGCCTGGACACATTCAATTTTCCTCACCTGTGAAACAGGGACAGTTACCTCCCTTCCCTTGTGCTGTGCAGCTTAATTAACGTTTTCAAAGTGCTTTAAGACACCACAGATTAGGGCAACTTCAGACTATTATTGTTGTAAGCATCGTCTGACTGAGCTCTCCCCTGACATCTAACAGCACACTGGGAGAAAAGACTTCAGGAGCAGACGGTGTTTGCAGTGTCACACCTGCTCTGGCTAGGCGTGCAGCATGATAGAGTTGCTTTCTAGAGCTAGGACAAGGCACCCTATTATTCCCAATCACTGTGGGACAATCTGTGCTCCTTGCTATATTTGCTTTCTGCAAGCTGCTCTTAGTATAACTTTTTACAAGTGATGTACCTGAATATCTGGAGGCGAATATTTAAATTGTGTCATTAAATGCCTTAGCCTTCATTTGGGATAGTGCAGATTATGTTCTAGATGTCTTTTATTACTTTTTAATCAAACTCTACTTCTGGATAATGAAAGTATTAAATCCAGATACATAGAAACTCTTTCCTCAACATGTGTATTAGATAACTTTAACTGTAACTTTAGCTTTAATTAAATGTTTAAAGTCAACTGCAGGAATAAGGAAATGCTGCTATCTTTATTGTATAAAACTGTGCTTGGCTGGCCAGGTGGAAGAGATAACCCAAAACTGAACCTCGCTTCCCATGCAGGGGTTAGGAATGCCAAATCCCAATGAAGATGACAGCGTATGAGGACAGGTGTGCCTACCTGGTGATGTGGACTCTCCCAAAGAGCCCCAGAAACCAGTTGATTTGCTCCCCCCAGTATTTAATGATAGAGTTGATTAGACTCAATTAAGAGTCCTTGTTTCAAGCTGATGATTTCTAGAGCTGTCCTTTCTGCTGAGCCTGTCCAGGGGCAAAGCCTTACATCTCATGAAAGGGAACAGAGAAAGGCAACACAAAAACTCCCCTGGCCCTGAGGTTTCCCACTGCCTACCACAGTCACTAAGAGCTGGATTAAGTGGTGGCACCTCAGAACATGACATCCCCATAGGGAGCAACAGCAGCCATGGTGGCAACAGAGATCAGCGGTAGCAGGATGGTGGCCAGCAGCAACATCTGTGAGTTGGTTGTAGAGGCACTGTGCAGTGCCCCAGGGTGGAAAGTGAACTGTGAATACACCTCCAAAGAGTGCGTCTTAGCTGACTCAGGACACTCAGGTGTGAGTGGCATGAAGCAGAGAGGAATGGCTTGTTCGAGAGACTTTCATTCATCACTTTCCCGCCATCATAAGGAGAAGCTGATGTGAAGGACAATGCCCAATGCACTGGTGCCAGTCACATGGTTGTGAATATAGTTGTGGTTTCCCAAATTAATGCCTGGTTCCCCTCACCTTTTAATAAAAAATTTCCTTTCTTATACATAGACTCAGCGCTTGTGCATGGGGAAGTATTGCCTCTTAGAGGCATCTGGATGGCATTAAATTCTCCCAGATTACTGGTGGCGTCTTAAGCCAGTTGTTTGTATTGTTAAGAGGAACCTCTAAATAGCGAACCCAGCCCTCAATGCTGCCAACTCCACCTGGCAGAAGAGTTACATTAGGAATGACGCATCTACTTGTTCAATTGTGAACCTCATAGCCCTCTGTGTAGACTTACGATTTGTTTCTAATGGATTTATCAGTACTAATATTCACAGGATTTTGACCAGACGTTACAATGTAAGAACCCTGAAACTGACAAGAACTGAACCAAACATTCAGTACCGCATTCACTCTACATCTTCAAACAACTTCCAGAATGACATTCAGCTGTCATAGCTCACGCTCCCCTGTACTGCCTTCCATCCCATCTTTTCATATGGGTCATAAATAACTGTTCTTTAATATGGACGTACTGTGAAGAATAAGAAATCTTGGTTTGTCTCTTGCACATGGTGGTTGCACCTCACATTAATATACAGGGCAAGCTGGAAGGCAGTCACGGCATCGCACAGTCTGTTTACGAAGACATCGTATTGGGCTCACTGTCAGAAAAGTTCCTCAAAGCCTCCTGGATTCAACTAGTCCCCAGCTGTGCCCCTCTAATAGTCCTGATATCTGGTTGTTCATATTCAGACACAAGGTGATCCACCTCTGTGCTCCACGTCCTGGGGGGGGGTGGACAGCAGATAGATGTATCCATGGAAATAATTTCTTCCTTTAGGTCTAACCTGCCATAAAGGCATCTCAAGCGAGCTTTTAATCTGCCAAACCCACATTCAACAGTCATTCAGCAGCTACTTAGCATGCTAGGGACATGTCAGGATGCCAAAATAAGACTTCGTGACTCACAGCAGTAAGGGATAGGCTGGGTCTCTCCCAGGATCACTGTGGGCATTTCAGCATCCTCCACTGGAATCTTTTGGTCTGGAAAGAAAATCCCTGCCTGAGGCTTTCTGTACAGACCCATGTTCCTGAAGATGTTTGTGTCATATTCCTTCCCTGACCAAGCTGCATGGATGACAACAAAATGACCGTGATGAACCACAAACGTTTGCGTTACCACAGACAAGTATCCATTTCTAGTCACATGCTTCATCAAAAGGTAGTCCAAAATGGCAAAAATTACGTGTGTGCTATCCATCTCCCTGCCACATTGCCGTGAAGCAATTCACTATTTCATGCACATATCCAAGTCTCTCAATCTTTCATAGCAGAATGTGATTAATGACCCTGCATGCTTGCGATAACAGAGGATGAAGGTTGGACTTCCTAACTCCAAACTGATTAGGACCAACCAACAGCAATCTGGAGTTGCCAACTTTTGCTTCTCCACTGAGAGGGGAGTTTTCATTCTGGTGTCTTTGTACCACAAGGGAGCTCCGCATAGACTTCCATGCACGTGGCTTTGCACATTCCAAAATAATGCAGCTACCGCTCATCATCCCAGACCTGCATAACAACACAATGACATCACTCAGTGCTTGTTTCACACTCCCCAAAGCAGCAGGGCACAGTGAGCAGACACTGCATGAATGCAAGCAGTAGTCAGGTATTGGTTTTTTGCATGGCGCACACCAGGTCAGGCACCTGAGATTCCTAGTCCAATTGAGAGCTCATATGTGTTCAGAACACTGACAATGAGAGCAGTGTAAGATCCGTCCTTTCAGACTGAGATGGTGCATGCACAGGAAACTGGGTCCATTGAAAAATCCCATGAGAAACAGTCAGAAACCCATGGAATGATGGGACAGGAAAGACTGCATCGTGGGACGTTGAACCTGCATCCATGAGGCACTGCTCTCCTGTCCACCTTACCACAAGTCCTAGGAGAACAGTGTGGTGAGATGCACAGCAGAGAAGCTGTCCACAGAGTGCTGTTCTCACTGTGTACATGCTTCAGTGACCCAGTGAGTGCTGTTTGGACAGGTAAAAGCACTGTAATCAGAACAGTTTATGACCAGTACCCTAACATGAATTCACAACGCTTTCTAGTGCAGACACTGTGAGTTCTCCAAAGAAGTGACTACCTTTCCTCTGTACTCTGACACTGTCTGGATTGGGGGGACCATTTATGATATTGTTTAACATCAAGATTTCAAAATGAATCATATCTGCTGTATTTGTGTGTGAAACCCCAGACAAGAGGGCAGCAACACTAGCCTGCTTAATAGACCATTAAGAGAACTCTCAGGTAAAATGAGTCCAAGGAGAGAAACCATGGCTACACCTTTATGAGTCACCAGAACATGTAAAACAAACAAGGAGTCCTGTGGCACTTGAAGACAAACAAACATATTTACTGCATGAGCTTTCAGGGGAGAAAATCCCACTTCATCAGACTCTTTGAAGATGGCAAAGTGGGATTTTCTCCCATGAAATCTCATGTGAGAAATACATTTGTTAGTCTTTAAGTGCCACAGGACTCCTCATTTGTTTTACTGAACTAGACTAACACGGCTGTCCCTTTGGATCTTCTGAATATGTAAGAACATGCCCTCTGAACACGGTGTTCTCTCGGAGGCTTTTCCAATGGCATGTGCAGAGGGCTCGTGTATGAAACTAACCACATGGAAATCCACCATAGAAGACAGATGAACCAGAGACATCAACATTGTCTTCATTACTTCTTCTACAATTGGGTCAACTCATCTACAGCTAAAACTGTGAAACCAAGGACTGAGATCCCATCCAGGTATTAAATGTACTTCAGGGGAACTATACAATTCAGCAAACTACACAATTCTCCTGAAAACCTGATATATATGGGCTTTCAAGTCACTTGTACGTATCTAAGCTCCAGTGGGGTAGCCATACTACTCTATTTATAGCAAAAACAATGTGAATCCTGTGGCACCTTAAAGACTAACACTTTTCTTAAGGCATAAGCTCTCAGGGGCTGCAACCCACTTTGTCAGTCCATGAAAGCTTATTCCCAAAGAATTGTGATTGTCTTTAAAGTGCCACAGGACTCGCATTGTTGTTTTTATTGCATGTATCTGATAGTTTTAATCACAAAACACCTCCCACCATGTTTGTTTCATGTTATAATAAACCTTTAGTTTTAATTACTAAAGGATTTGCTGGCAGCATGGTATTTAGGATAAGATCCAAGCTCACATTGATCTGATAATGTGGCTGACCCTCTGATGTCAGGAAAACTTTTTGGTAAATAGTACGGAGCTGTAATAACTTCTCTCATTACTGGGTGCAGTGGATGACCGGGAGCCAGAGACTGAAATGGAATAAAGCAGGCTGTGTATCTTTTGTTTTAGCTTTTAAATAACCAGTGTGGTGAATCAGAAAGCACTGTTTGTGGCCCGATGAGGAGTCTAACTTCAGTATTACCCACGAGTGCTCAGAAATCTAACCTCCTTTCGCAGCCTGCACTGCCCTGCCCTTTTCAGGTAGCTGTCCTAATCACAGATGAGTCAGATGTACACAGAGCACCTAGCACAATGGGACCTTGATCTCTGCCAGGGCCTACAGGCACCACTGCGATACAAATGATACCAACTGTAGATTTTGCAACAGATATGTTTCCAGTACGCCTATATAGTGGATGAGACAGTATGGCACGCAGATGAACTGATCATACTGTTCATTTTTATTTCAGGGGCTAGTTTAGTTGATCTATATTTTAATAATTCATCCCATTCAACCTTAATTTTGAGAGGTGCTGAAAATCTCTAATAAAAGATTTAAGGTCTCTTCATACTATGGCAGGGCCAGTGCGATTTACTTGACAGAATCCACAACTTTGATGTCTTGTCTCAGTTCCCTCAACCCCAACCACGCTTCACTCCTATTTATCGCCACGTTGCAGGTAAGAAATGCTTGTCGAGTTTTGTAGCATTTAGATGCTCAGTTGGCATTAATAATTCAACCACCCTGCACAGCTTGGGCCAATCACATGGCATGCAAGCCTCTTCCTTTTATCAATACAGCTGTCTCTGATGCAGCAGAACTTGGCTGTGGCAGGAAAAGGTGTGTCAGGCCCAGGCAGCATGTCCAGAATGACATGTGCCTGACGGCTGAGGGAAATATCACAGGTGCCAACTGCATTGTTCAAAGAATAAAACCCCCTTTCAAAGATCTGCTAGTTCATTCTCTGCTGCTGGAATGGAGAGACATGCTGGGTTTTTGTATCTGTAATTGGGGAAGAACAGATGGTGGTGACACAGTTGGAAATAATGCAGCCATTAAAATAATCTATACTGCTTGTAAGATTCAAGCAGGTGAGGATGTGAGTGGAGCCTGACTTCATCAGAGCTCGTGGTCCTGAACCTGCTATTTGCCATGGGGGAAGATGGAGGGGACTGGAGAGGGGAGATATTCTGTTGCTCTTGAGGCAATGAGGGAATTTGCTAGCCGTTGTGTTCCATGTGAGAAAGGTATTGAGGTAGGGTAAGATCCACTCTCCTGAAGGTCTCTCCTTTTGGACTGTGGTAAGGAATTAACAGAGACCATCACTTAGCTATTTTAAATATTTATATAGCTTCAACTGCCATAGTATTTGTGCAATCAACAATCATTAACGCACCTATCCTCACAGCACCCTTTGTCAGGTTTGGCATGGCTGTTATTCCCACTACAAATGGGGAACTGAGACACAGGAGCACTAAGAGCCAGATTTTCAAAGGTATTTAGGCTTCAAAAGATGTCGATCAGACCCCAGTGGGATTTTCTAATGTAGTCTGGCATCCATCACCATCATGGCAAATCCCAAATGGAGACAGCTTCTTTGCAGACGGCGCGCCACCTGAACGGATCTCTGAATAGGTCCTGAATGGCCTGGCTGGATGAGTGCTTGAGTTGTGCTGGAATACACCAGGATGGCGTCCTAGGACTTTTTTGGAGCATTCTGATAACTAAACGGTTCCGTGAGTTGTTCCCTGCATGCCCTCCATTGGACTGCACTTGTCAGCCCTCCTTTTTCAGGCACTCTAGAACTGGGCTCGATGTTCATTTTGTGTCCGTCACTGGCAATTCAGGGTCCGCCAAGCTTTGGTGTCCTTATGGCCACTAGCCATGTGGAAGCGTTCCTCGGTAAACACATTTCAGAATTCATTGGTCTTAAGACATTTAATAACATGCCCACCCAAAGAAATCCTATTAGGTTACCAGCTCCATCTCTGGTTTCTTAAATACCTTTAAAAATATGGCCCAAATTTACACAGGAAGCTGGAAGTAGAGCAGGGAATCAAACACGTCTGAGGTCTCCTTATTTGGCCATACTTCCTTTCAAGAAGAAAGGGAGCCCATTTGCCAAAAAGCAACAAGTTTTTGGCAGTAAAGAACAGAAGAAATAACATACAAACATTTTCTGTGTGAAATATGTTGAGTGCTATTTTCAGAAGAACTTAAATGACTTAGAAGCACAGACAGCAGCTATAATCAGGGGCCTCTTGAGTCACTTTTGAAAATCCTGTCCCCAGTTTCCATTTCTTGCTGAAATTTCCTAAACAGTTCTGGTGAACACACACACTGGGGAAGTAGTGTCCCTTTGAAGCCTGAGCTTCCCCTCTTCAACAAATTTCATGCTGATGTAAAACATTAGCCTTCCACTGCATGAAGAACATGACTCACACAGGTGGGGATTGTCCATGGTGACCTTCTTCCCTGTCATAAAAGAAATCATCCAGAAGCCCCTTCTAAGAGGAACATGCTTCACTGCCATTTTCCAAATTTTTGAACGCAAAACCTCACATAACCTTAAGGACAGTGTAGCACTGGGAACTGAGAAAGACCCAGTGAATGACTGAAAGACCCCAAAGGCTAGCAAACAGGGGTTGAACCGGGGCCAGCAAAAAGGCCATAACTCTGTAGCTGGGGGCTGTAACAACCTGTAGTTTCTGTGTATCGGCACAGAGAACTGCAATGCACATTCATCGGTATGATAAGCTTGCAGCTGTAGGAAGGTTTGGACTGTAACCACGCCAGCTTTCGAGATAAGCAGGGCCATTGGGTCAGTGTGTGGATGGCTGGCTGTGACGGGGCTGACTCACCCCACACTGCAGTAACCCAGCCCTGTGGCCGGTGGAAGCTCTGCCCCCTAAGCCCTGCTCGGCATACTGTGGCAGCAGCCTGAGCATAAGAGGGAGCAGCACAGCTCAGTCGGGGCTGGCCAGTGGAGGGGAAGGTCATCTGCTGGAGGCTCCTGCCCCAGAGCTACACCAGCCCCGTTCCTCTGGAGCAGTTAACACAGAAGGAGAGCCTCGAGACCGATGCCCAGGACCTGGGGGAAAGCCAACAACTGCTGTCCCAGGAAAGAGGGAATCACAGTTCAACACCCGACGAGACCTTCATTCCTTCCCAGGTAGGAAGTAGCCCAGAGGGCCTGAAGGGTAGAGCTGGGGTGTAGAGAAGAGCTAGCCTGCGTGTTTCGGTGTGGATCCCCACTGACTGGGTGCTGCAGCCCCAGCACCCATAGGGCACTGGGCTGGGGCTCAATGGAGCAGGAGGGCCTGAGCCCCCCTGTGTGGGCATAGTGCCTCATCACTGACTTGTCATATGGACTCTGGCTATTAGGCCACACTGCCCTGACCCAAGGGCTGTTGATAGACTTTGTTGTATAGATTTTGGCTATTAGGCCTCGCTGCCCTGACCCAAGGGCTGCTGAAAGACTTCGTATAGACTCTGGCTACTAGGCCGTGCTTCCCTGACTCTGGGGTCGAGTTTAAACAGTTTTACAATGTGGTAAGAAGCTCGCAGAGGCACCCTCCCAGCTACCACTTACTCTGCTTTTCCCCAAGGGGGACGCTAGGGAAGGCTTACCCTGTGACACCGTCAGCCACCAAAAATCCAAAGTGCTGCTGCTGGTGAACGGTTCCTCGCCCCAGTGAGTGACTGCTCTTGGAGTCAACACAGCAGCAGCATATTTTGGGGTGTCATGCTGCTGGAGAGACTAGATTTCACATGACATGTAAAACCACAGGACTGGAAGACTTGTGGCCATTAAATACCATAAAGTTCTCCTTGTATGAACAAGGCTGTTCAACCCACGTTCTGACCAAACCCTTGTTGTATGGACTGTTTTCTTCTACCCTCTTAAATTCTCTCTGAGGTATTAACTGGCTGCAATATTTTTCTTCATTTCCTGCTGTAAACTTACATACTGTTGCTGTGCATGACTAAAAAGTGGTTGCTTTCCACCCCAGAGGTGGCTGCATTACCAAAATGAGTGCAGCGATGCCTGGATATGCAAAGTCCTCTGGAATCACATTCACAACAAAAAAGAATATGTGAAAGTGACATTGTATCATCAGTAGGACATTATCCTGGGATCGTACCTTGTCCAAGAAGCTCTTTGCCATGCCCATGGTGCAAGGATTCTGCAAATCGGAGAGAGGGAAACTCTGTCATTCCACTTCCCCTGGCAGAAGATGAAGTTTGAAGGCCACAATGATCCACTGCTGAGAAGGACTGTGATGATAGGAGCACCTTGTTCTACAGGGCAATCCTCAGAGATAGAGGCACACGGGGTGAGGGACGCGGAAAAAGTTCTGAGTTTTGTAAGCTACACCCTTCCTCCTGAGGGGCTCCTCAGCACAGAGCCAGACAGGACAAAAGAAGTTCAAGGGAAGGACAGCTGGAGGAGGAGGAGGAGGAGGAGTCAAGGATTCTTTTGCTGTAAGGAGAGTAGTAACAAGTCCTATGTTAAGGTTGCCTGACCTTTTCCATTAACAGCACTCTGTTCTGCTGAACAGCCTTTCATCCGATGACCACAGTGAATTTGTCCATCTGAAACCTCCCTGTTCAACTTAAAATCTTTGCCATAATCATCTGAGAAACCTCCTCCTCAAAGTCCCACCCACTTTCCACCCCCTTCTCCTGCCCTGAATATACTGGAGCCAGCAGGCTATTACCTTGACAGCTGGCTTTGTTTTATAGAGCTGTAAATATTTTTTAATAGGATGGAAGCATGAGAGATGTGTTCCAGATTCCGCAGCATCGAAAATTAACTGAGATTAATTTAAGAAGGGGGGTGGGGGGGGAGAGCTAGGCTGAAGCCAGCAGGGGATAAAGCACTAAAGTGACTATTGCAAAGCCAGAACACAGCTGCATTATGGCATCTGGATGAGAGACTGAGAATTCAGGCAAAAGGAAACATCAGAGAAGCAATTTCTGCAGAGAGCATTGAGAGGATGGGATCCCCATGACGGATACTGCCTGCTCTAGGTGGTTACATTACCCTGTCTTTCCTGGGATGGACATTATGACCAGGCACACTGGCGTGCTGAAGAGTAGAATTAACAATACAGGATAATTTATATTCAAATCAAATAAGTGAAGCCCTGCAAGTAGTGTAGTGGCTAACACCTCTGCTTAACATGCAGAAGGTCCTGGGTTCAATTCCCAGGGGGTTGGACTCGATGATCTCACAAGGTCCCTTCAGGTCTATGATATGAAGTGTTATCAGTTTGTTGGGAGTAGGTTGTGTCATAGCCCCACCATATCTGGGATACTGGAATCTTGGAGTGACTGACATTGAAAAGACAGGGTAGGCACAAGTTTGGTTTTCTGTGGGTTTTTTTTTGTTTGTTTGTTTTTTAAATTAGTCAAACACCAGCAACAAATCAATGTACTTTAAGCACAACTGTGGAAAAGAGAAAAAAAAACTGACTGGACTGACATTAGTTTAGATTAACTCAAAATGATACTTTTTTTCCTCTCCTTCTGACTGAATTAAAAACAAAAAATCAGGTCAAATGCTACATTTTGTTTCACCTGAAACAGTTGTTATTTTCATTGCATTTCTTTTTTCCTTTTTCTGAAAATTGAAATAAATCTAGCTACATTTCAACATGAGAAACTGAAATGTTTAATTTCAATGTTTTGTCTTTTCTGAAAAGATTTTTTTTCTCCAGCTGAAACTATTCACTAAATTCATCATGAATTCACAATGAGCTTCTGTTGTCCTGAAAGTTCATTTAGTGGCAAATAAACTGTTTGTCCAATAAATTTCACACACCTCATATCTTCAGGATTTGGCTCCAACTACTATGGAATCTGAGTGCCATGCCATCGTAAATATATTTAGTTTCACAACACCCATGGGAGGAAGGGAAACATCATTCTCTGAAAAACAAGCAAGGAGTCCTGTGGCATTTATTCATCACATGAGCTTTTGTGGGAGAAAATCCCACTGCATTTGACAAAGTGGTATTTTCTCTCACAAGAGCTCATGCAATAAAGAAATGTGTTAATCTAAGTGCTACAGGACTCCTTGCTCGTTTTGCTGAACTAGACTAACACAGCTGCCCCTTTTGAATGTAGCATTTTTCTCTGAGGCACTGAGAGACTAAGTGACTTGTTCCATTGTTACATAGAAATTTGTAACAGAGCAGGGACTTGAACCCAGACCTTTACAAGGTGTCAGCAAGTGACCTAATCATGGGCCTAGCCACCCTACAGTCACCCACAGCAGCATTTACCCCACTACTGGACTCACAAACAGAGCAGTCTATTCACAATTACTCAAACTCCATCCATTGCCCTATTCCCCATCCTCTCTCCCACTTTTATATCCCCTATGCTTCCCTTACAGTGGGTAAAGCAGACCTGTTCAAAGAGCCAAGGGGAATGGAGAAGTGTCTTCATATGCTATGGCTGTTTTCAAGGGCCCATTTCCAATGCTAAATGATGTGAGATAGCTGAGTGGGTGCAGGTGTGGGATGAAGAAAACAGAACTCTTCTCTGAACTAAAGGGAAAATGCATTGTTCTTCAGTTAGCCTTGGCAGGATTCTTTTTTCCTCCTTAAACAATTTTGACAAATATATCAATGGTTAGCTTTAATTTTCACAGTTGCAGGAAACTGTGAGGGTGTCAGATAATGGGTGGGGGGGATTCAGACAATTATTTAACAACAGTAGAAGCTGAGATTTTTAAAAGTTTAAGTTGTATAGTCATTAAAGCTGAAACTATCAACAACACATGTCAAAATACATACAGTAAATATCCTTAAATCAAATTCCAGTAAGTTCTTAAGCAGCATTTTTCCTACTTTGCCTCCAAGACATGATATTTACTGATAAAAATCTAATCTTCCCAAACCCATTGTCAGTAGTTGCTCTATAAGCAAGGAGTCTTGTGGCACTTTTAAAGACTAACAATTTTTTACATTTAAATATCTAAAGACTAACAAACTTTTGCTGAACTAGACTGACACAGCTACCCCCTTTGGAACTTGTCTAGTTGCTCTCCGTTTCAGATGGTTCTGTACCAGCACCCAACCAATTCTCTAACCACGCAGGTTCCTATTATGGCTGTCAAGCAAAGGAGCAGCCTAGAGAAGAGTGATACTCAACCAAGTGAATTCCCAGACCACCTGCTTTCATTTCAACAGTGTAACACAAGGGGTGGATTGGTTCATGACAGCCTCCTTGTTGGATGGGCTTAGCAGAACCACCTACAATAAGTTTGCCTGACCTTTTGCACTATAAGCTCCTGGTTTTGGTTGTTTAAATTATAATTTTGCCAATCCCTAACAGTTTAGGCTGACATTTCTACCTTACACTGATACTGTTTTGGAACATCTCAGACAAAATGCTTCAATAATTCACAAGAATGGAGGCTAGAAGAAAAAAAACCGTGGTTTCACCCATGTTAAAAACTTCTGGGGAGTTAGAGAATCTTTTCTGATTTTTAGAGCAGGGGTCTTGGCATTTGGCAGGGAGCAGCTTGAGTCAGGGATATACACTTTACTGTATTTCCATGAAAACCCACCTAGATTTGCTCAAACGATAAAAATTCATAGTTTGTACACACTCAGTAGATATTGGGGAATTTAGCTGTAAATTCCTCAAATATTCCATCTGCATCGTGAATTCACCAATCTGGAGCTGAGAAGGACTTTCCCATCCTTTCCTTTTCCTGCAGTCCCCTACCTCCTTCACTTAACACAGCTTCCAATTTATATATAAATGAAGCACAAGTCCTACAGACTACAGCCTCCTTCGCCACATAACCATGGTTTAACCCTAGAGCAGGTCCAAGCTGTGCACTGCAGGAGGCAGGAATCCTGAGCAAAAAAATAATACATGCCCATGTAATTAAAGACTATAACAAATGAATACGCAGAAGAGTTAAATTAAAGGTTGCACAGGCAACCTTAATCTGGCACTTCCTAATAGCCGAGTACTTTGCTTTGCAATTTTAATAAAGTTAGAAGGGATTGTATTTGTAACACAATATATGCGCATAAGTGAGAATAAAGTGAATACACGAAAAAATGGGAAGACCCCAGTGTTTTAACATTACAAGCTACTCAAATGTAGTCAGGGGGGTGAAAGACTATGCACACTGCTAGGGTGGAAAAGGCACAGTGTGGTCCCACTGCTAACTTCCTTCAGGGATTCTGCCTGGAGAGGGCACACACCCAGCACACCCTCTTTTTTCAGCTCAATTGATTGCTCATAAATATCACAGTTACTTACATTTACTACAGTTACGGTCTTAATGGTGAGGTTTGCAACACAGTGCATACAAGCTAAAGAAGGATCAAGTGCATTAATGTATCAAATCCACCGGAAAAACAATACACATCATCTCAATTTTGCCCTTTGGCCACCTGCCTTTAGAATGCTCATGTTTTACAACTGAAAGAGCAATACCTTGCTTTTAATTTAATGATTAATTTTTACAAGTTTTATGCGTTGTAATTCTGGTTGGCTAGCATATTGTTTAAAATTAAAACCATGTTTGGTTTACACCAATTTTCATTGCCTTTGTTACAAAATTTAACATCATACTTAGACAGTTCTCATGGCACACCAGTGTGCCGCAGCACACTGGTTGAAAAAAATCACTGCTCTACACAACTATAGCACCTTCCACTGGAGGATCTCAAAGCAATTTACAAGCCAAGGATTCGGCCTCAGAGTGTGCCTGTGAAGCCAGGGAGAAGCTAACACCTGTGAGTCTGGATGGGAAACCAAGGCATGGAGAATGGAAGTGACTCATTTACAAGTCTGTGGGTAGAACTCACATTGGTTGGCTTTCAAGCCTGTATTTTCACTAAATGGAGAGGCAGCATGGTTCAGTAAACGGAGAAAAGGAAGGGGAACAGGTAGGCTGGCATTTATTCCTGGCTATGCACGAACCTCTTATGTGTCCTTGAGCAAATTAAGTCACCTCCATGCTTCTGCTTTCTTCTCAAACATGGGCTGGTTCCACTGTGAGCTCTTCAGACAGGGACAAGTCTATCATGCTATGTGCTTATGCATCACCTAGCACGAGGATGGTGGGGGTGGGAGCTGAGTTAGTTGGGTAGTTCTAACTGTTGCCCTAACACAAATAATAATAATATGCCTCTTCTTTCCAGATCCCATAAAAAGTTTCAGGAAGAGCAAAAAGCCTGAACTCCAGCCTGGGGAGGAGTTTAAAACCCGTTCAGGTCACCTTTAAAACCAAGTGAACTTCATATAATACATTGGGATGACAGATGGGAAGGAGGGTGCCTCATTAAATGTCCACCGTGAAGCCTTGGAGCACCTCCTCCTCCTTTGTGCACCCTTCTGGACACCTAATGTGAGTAACCCTTTCGTGTCTAATTTAATTACCCCACCTCACAAACTGACAGGCAGCTGTTCAAATGGATCTTGCATTATTAATATGCTCCAGTAATTTCCCATTAAAACTATACTGTTAATATTATTTTCCTCCTGTATTTCTTCCCTCTTAATTAGTCTATTTAAAATTTTGAAGGAATATTCTCCTCATGTTAAATGGGAGCATCGAGAAAATTACATTTTTGATTGAATACTTCTGTGATAGGCCAGCAATAAGACCGTTGAGTTGTTAATTATTGTCAGCGTTCCACACGATGCCTGCTAATGAGGCAGTCAATCTTTCCTGCCATTCTCAGAAAATTAATGGAAGTCTTTGGTATTGATTTTGTCGTGGAGAGAAGCTAGGAAATCTTCTCCTCATCATGTAGCTCAGGGTGTTGGAGGAAAAGTAGAGGGGGACTTGTCCTAGCTTGCAGGGTGGTCATCGGTCACAAAGCACCTTCTCTTGATGGCAGTAGCATGCATTTTAGCACATGAAATACTTTCTTCCACCTGCCATAAGTGAAGACGACACTGAGTGCATTAACAGGAGGGCAAACTAAACACATACCATGGCAATTCCACATGCCATCTACACCAGATCTCAAACTCACAGCCCGAGGGCCACATGCAGCCTCTAAAGTTATTTCTCGCAGCCTGCAATGACACTATTGCTATCAATATTTGCAATACTGTTGTATGAAAAGGTTTCAGTGGTGCGGTCCTTGGGTTACAGTACTAGTCCTCATGTAGCCCTCATGGTGATTTGAGTTTTAGACTCCTGAGCCACAACCTCCTTGTTTAATGGACTGGCAAACCTGACAATGTTAATGAGGCCTAGTCTATGCTAGAAGTTAGGTTGCTCTAAGTTGCCTTTTGTTGATCTCTTGGTGCACATGTCTACATTAAAATCCGTTCTCTGCCCACATATATACCTGTTATAAGAAAGCAGTAAAACCACCCTGAGAAGCAAAGAGAGCTTAGGGTTTGCTTTGGACTTAACCTGGATGCCACAATGTACAGAAGTTGAAAAAGCCAAGGGCACTCTTGTGTTTTACAGTTCTCAATGCATTTCAGCCTGGATCTGTGTTGGTCACGCTAGTCGGTACATTGAACACTAGAGGGGTTTACCTTAACTTGCTAACACCTGCTAAAACTACAACAGCCTTCACCACACTGTGATTTTACCATGAGCTAGGCAGGCAGCTGATATGACAAGTTCCAGAGGGGTAGCCCTGATAGTCTGTATACAGCAAAAACGAGGGTCCTGTGGCACCTTAAAGACTAACTAATTTCTTTGGGCATAAGGTTTCATGGGCTGCAACTCACTTTGCCATCTCACTTCTCAAGTGCGGCAGCTGTCCTTATCAGTTTACTCCTTAGCCTCTGTGCATGGAAGCACAAGGGCTTCTTTATACACTGCAAGAGCAATAACTACACTTGGTCTGGCCTTCAAAATATTAGCTAAATACAAGCTGGAAAAATAGTTTAGCGTAGGCAGTCAACTCATATTCTAAGTCTAAGAGAGACAAGGTGGGTGAAGTAATATTTTACTGGACCAATTTCTTTTGGTGACAGACACAAGCTTGTCTCTCTCACCAACAGAAATAAATAATAAGCAAGTCCAAGAAAAGATCTCTACTCAACCACTGTATCTCCTTAATATCTTAGGACTAAGGCAGCCTTTACAACACTATTAGTATGGCTGGATAGCTGTTAACAGGCCACTTCACCTTGAATAGTTCCAAAGGGGCAGCCGTGTTAGTCTAGTAAAGCAAAAAATGCAGTGATTCTTGTGGCACTTAAAGACTACCAGATTTATTTATTGCATGACCTTTCATGGGAGAAAAATCGCACGTCATCAGACGCTTTGAAGAGGGGGAACTTACACAATGGGATTCTGCAAGTTCACCCTCTTCAAAGCGTCTGATGATGTGGGATTTTCTCCCATGAAAGCTCATGTGATAAATAAATCTGTTAGTCTTTAAGTGCCACAAGACTCCTTGCTTTTTTTGCTTCACCTTGAATGATCTCTTAGCATAAGTGTTAACTAGTTACACTACACCAGACGTCTCAAACTCAAATCACCGTGAGGGCCACGAGGACCACACAAGACTCGTATGTTAACCAGAGAGCCATGCCACTGAAACCTTTTCATTCAATGATATTGCAAATGTGGGGCACAGGAAATAATGTGGGGCAAAGGAAATATTTTTAGGGGCCACATGTAGCCCAAAGGCCACAAGTTTGAGACTTCTGCACTACACAATCCCTTTCACCTTGTATTAGGTTGTGACACTCTGAGTACTTTTCCCAGACCTGAAAGGAGGGGCTCTGTATAGCTCAAAAGCTTTCTCAGTCACCAACAGAAGTTGATTCAATAAAAGGTATAGCCTTAGCTCCTCTGGGGGGTCTCATATTTTGGGACCAATACAGTTACCAAGATATTGCAAACAAGATATCAGAGAGTCTAGTATTATTATTGTCCTGATATAAGTGCATCCACACTAGGGTTTATGGCAAGACACACAGGTTTAAAAAAAAAAAAAATCACGCCCCTCAGCAAAATAGTGATAGAGGTAGAATTTATAATTCCAGGCAAGGCCTAAAATAATGAGTTTGTGCAGAATAATGATGTTCACTAAGTATGTGCAAAAAGTGATTCCTACAAAGTTGGCCAAGCCCAGATGTCCCTGATTTCCAGGGACAGTCCCTGATTTCAGTCTTCTGTCCACAGCAATAACCTGTCCCCAGAAATGTCCCTGGTTGGTTTTCTCACCACGCAGTGATTTAAAAATGAGGCAGAAGTGTAATAAATAAATGTGACACTAATGATATAATATAATTTCTACACTACACTTCAGTGTTACTTGTATTCAGGGCCATCCCTAAGCAGGTATGGGGTGCAGGCAAATCACCCAGTATGGGCCCTTCTTAACATTTTCATACATGTGAAATTTGGGGCTCTCCTAATTATCAATTTCACTGCTCAGCTGGAGTAAGCCCGCAGGTAGAACCCAGCTCCTGGCTCCAGGACTGGGCAAACCACTCGACTTTCTATCTAATTTTCTGGGCACCAGCCTGTGAGCCTGGGATGGGGCCGGCACCAGGGTAATTCGTAGGTAACTGCTGCCAGCAGCTGTTGCCCACTCTGAGAAGAGGTGGAGAAGGCTGCCTCATGACTGGGACCCTGGAATATGGGCAAAAAGCAGGCAGCTGCCACTCATCTTCAAGCTGTGGTGCAGGATGGATGCTGCGATTCTGGCTGCACCCCAGGGTGTAGGTGGCTGCCACGTAGTTGTAAGCCCAGTTTGTGGGGTGTGGGAAGCTACTTGCAGGCTCCAAGTCGGGGCATGTGGAGGGCTGCTGCCTGGCTTCCAAGGACTTAGCCAGCTTCTGGGACAAAGTGGGTAGCTCAGCTCAGCGCCCCAAGACTGGGAAACCCAGTATCACTGGAAATTGTTTAAGAAATCTGGTCAGCCTAATACAAAGGGTTTCTCCTGTCCATGGGACAGGGACTGTGAAAGAAAACGGAATGATTTTAAAATTAAACAGTCCACTGAGGCTTTTACTTTGGAGAAAAAAACAACCCCCCCCCCCCCGTAATTAACTGCACCTCCACCTTGGAAAGTTTCATGCTATTCTGACGCACTGTCCAATCCTAAAACTAACTGCTCCCTAACCTCATGGGAGATCAAGTTCTGCTGTGAGATGTGGCAGTCCAGTGCATGAACAGAAATCCTGGCACTCTGAGGGAACCGGTATGTGAGTGAATGCAAGCTCAGGCAATATTCTGCAGCACAAGATGACGATGGATCTTGTCAATGCCCCATGGTTTAGTGGCAGCTCTAGAGGCGAACTGGGGAAAGGACATGGAGGGCTGCATGACCACAATGACTAAATGGGTGCAACAAATATTCAGATGTCTCTTTGAAAAGGACCGGGTGCAAGAGCACATCAGGAGGGTAACACAATCTTGTCCCTAGAGGGCAGTGTAAACACAGCAGCCAGCAGAGCACTGTGCTTGAAAAGGGGAGGGAGCAAGGGGAAGTGTTTGAAGATATGTCCTCAATCCACAATGGGAAGCAGGGTTTGGCCTGGATTTTTTAAATGGGTCATACTTTGCATTTCACATTCAGTCGTGTTCTAGAGACCTGCTTTGAAAAGCACCTGTCTAAGGCTCCTAAGACTGAGCACTAAAGGAGCAATGGCCTCAGGCAGCAATTCACCTTCTTTCAAGAAGCTACCCTGTCCTGCTTCTCAATCATCAACCATCCTTCTTGCCCTGGTCTGAACCTCCCCATCCCAAATCCTTCCCCCGTCAGGAAAAGCCAGAGAAAACAAAATGAGCCTTGCAGCTGTCTTTGGCCTGAGAGCAAAATCTGGCCATGTGTATCCTGTAGATGTGAAACTGCGTTATGGCAGCTGCCAAGGAGAGAGCAAAGTCCTGTCTCATGGGTCCGGTCACGCTGTGTAATCCCCCACTCTACCCACGCTGCAGCTGTGCTCCTTTCAAATCCAGGATGAGCTGCAGGCCACCCTGACCTGGTCCCTTTTGTACCTGCCACTGGAAATGCCTTGTTGTTTAATTGATCCAGTTGAGGATTCAGTGTAAACGGAGGGGAAGTGGAACAGCCAAAGGGCCACTAGTGTGGACACCCTGTCCTGCAAGTGAGGTGGTGTCCTATCCCTCAGCCGGGGCAGTGCCCCTATGGAGCAGCAAGGGAGAAACAGCTTGGATCCAAGAGGCTGCAGGATATTAAAATGCTGCCTCTGTAGGAGCTTCCTTCTAACCTGGCAATGACCCTGTTTAAATCTCTGCCCTGGATTTGTATGCTCATTTAAATAAAGGAAAAGAGAGGAGGGGGTGAGGAGAGAGGACTGTCAGACTCACAGTTAACCAGACTACTGGGGGGGGGGGGGGATTAAATTCTGACCTGCCTGTGTGATAGGGAGAGGAGATGTGGGCCTTGGTAAAACTTCACACCTCAGGATGCACAGGTGCTGGTCAGCCACCACCACCTGCTACTGAGCCCACACAGCCGGTGGCTGGGAGAGCAACACTCCAGACCCTAATACACCCGGAGGGAAAAAGGAGGTAAAGGAACATGGGAGAGACGCACATAGATGCAGAAAATAAGAGCCCTGGCCCCCAGGAGACACATCTGAGCCCATTTCCCCAAGACAGGACCATGTTCAGGGCACTGTTCCTGATCAGGTCCACTCTCCACCCTCATTTCCTGGAGTGAGATTTAAAACTTGCCCTCACACAGAGCTCTCCCATGATGCAGGCTGAGGAGCTTCTCAGTAATCTTGGGTATGGACAGACCTGTCTCCCCTTGCCATTTTCATCGGTCACGCCCCTTGGCTTCCCACCCTTGCTGGGGTTTATAAAAACACCATTCTCTCTGCTCTGCAGCGTTCTCAGGTTCAGTCTAAGGTCCACATTTTTTTTTCTTTGTTTCAGGAGTTTAAAAAAAAAAGAAAGAGAGAGAGATGCTCTTTATAGTTAAAGTGCATGTAAATAAAATGGGCCCTGCTCTAGTTTTACAGTAGAGGAAAGGGGTTTAACTCAGCAGCAGTTTCTACCAGCAAGATTTGAACACTAGTGTCTGCCTTCAATTTCAGTACCAGGCTGGCAGTATTGTGAGTGCAGGCGGATCCATTTCCACAGGTGCCCACCAACATGCCTCCTCTCCACGCTGGAGAAACCACTTCTGTGGGGAGAGCAGAACCCAGTCCCTATGGCCCATTTAGTCCTCGCTTCTGGGCTCCATCTGGCACTGAAATGAGGGTTGGTGAAACGGACAACCAAAAAACTCCCTCCCCCTTCCTATCGACAGCCAAAGGAGGGCAATGCAAGAACAGAATACCTGAGGTCCAAGGAAAAAAACAACCTGGGAACCATTCAGTTTGTAATCCAGTGTTGCAGCATTTAGAAGCTATCAATTTGAAAGGCTGAGGTATTTCCAGGTTAGATCATTTTTACAGTAACCAGCAGCAAGACTAGCTCAAACGAGTCAGTCTTATATAAGGAACCTACTCTCATTTTGGGGAAATACCGAAACACAGATTTACTCTGATTGTGATTCAGTAAGCCAACTGCAGTCACAAGACACGCTTAAACTAGGCTGTGCACACTGTGCAAGGCAGCACAAGGAAGGCTGTAGGCAATGGCTGCAATGATGAAGATAGAGAAGGCACATGTGGATGTCATGGTACTGTGAAGTGTTCCTCCAATACAGCCTCCATCAGGACTCTTCACACTAAGTACCCATAGCAGGTCATATTCACAATGGTAAACTCACTGTCTTCCAGAATACAAATGGGGTAACCTCATATATAGGGCAGGCCTAGACTGTCTGCCCTTTTTGGCAGCAAGATGCCAAAAGATGCCCAAGTTACCCAAAATAAATTGTATATCTGCTTTCAGCTTCTCTTCTTCCTGCACACACATAGCACTGGTTCAAAGGGAGGGGCATCCCTTTGAACTAGCTTTTGAATCAGCGCTATCCGATTGCTGGGGTGATACTGCAGAATCAAACTTCCTGATCAGCTGACTGTTTAGGTCTGTGAAGACCTGCTCAATCAGAAAGTTTGAACTGATGGCACCAAATTTGCTGTCAGTGAAGACCTGCTTATGGATGTGTGGGTAGTGACCCAACATGCAAGTGCCACTTCATTGCCAGGGACAGACAGACACTCTCTCTCTCTCATTCTCATGAGCTGAAATATTGTAGTACATTAGGTTGTCTGAGTAATAGATGGTGACTTGCCACAGTAATAGATGTAGGTAGAACAAGACTGGCTGGTCTTTACTTCTTAGTTCTGCCTCAATAAAGCCACACATTTGGGCCCCTCATTGTGTGGCTGTTTCTAACATCTTTTTGGATATAAGGACCCTATATAACAAATATTACTTTAATGTGCAAATAACAAGTGTCAGCAAGGTCACCTTGGAAATCTTGGACCCAAGTCTATTGCATAAAATCTGAATCTCTCTCACACCATCAGCACAAGCTGTCCATGTCTAGCCTCCTCTTTGAAAGCCCTTTGTTGTTCAGTCTCCCAGGAAGAAGTTCCACTTCCTATCAAGGGGACTTTATAGTTTGTAAAAGGTTATTATATTAAAAGCATGTTACAGACAGGAGTAATGTGTGTTACAGATGGTTATAAGGAGCCTATTGACCTACCAGACTCTATAACAATTGAATAACCCTTTACTAAAGCATCTATTAACAAATAATGAACCCTTTATAAAATATTTATGAATGAACAGTCAATATAAAGTGCGAGGGAGTGGAGCTTGACCCAGAATCTGATCTGAATCCAGAGTTGTAGGATTTTAGAGCTTAGCTTTCAGTTGGACCCATTTCTACTTAACTTATATTGAATAAAAATGAACTGGATAAAGAATCATTCATTGCAAAGGTTTAATACATATTTACTCAGCATTGTTAGCTCCCAGCATCTATCGTTCATGACATTTTAAGCCTTCAGCGTCATTGGAGGAGTATTAGCTTGTGTTTAACTTTGTGTCACTGGAGCCGGAGAAGGTCCCAAAGAACAGGGCAACTTGGAGATCTACCTGAGAACAGATTGAGGGCTGGGCTACGCTGGGAACTAACACAAGCATAGCTACATCTCTCTGCAGTATGAAAAGTCCACACCCCGAGATACCCAACTCCTTGGGGTTTTTTTTGCTGGACTAGACTAACACAGCTGTCCCTTTGGAAACTAGCTATACTGACCTAATCCTGGTATAGAGTATACTAGGTTAAAACCATTTCCCTCTGTCTAGCTAAGTCATCTTAGGAAGGTGAATTTACTACTGTGACAATGTCTTTCTTGAGAACATCTCCTCTAAAGTGCTAGAGTGGAGCCATTGTAGTGTTTTAGTACAAAAGTAGCCACAGGTTTTGCATGCAAGGGCAGAATCACCTCAGATGCATCCTGGGGAATCACAACAATTCCCCATAAAGGTAGTGTGTGCAGTGCTACCAGATGGAAGGAGGAGACAGGAAGACAAGAGAATGTGTCAGAGCCACCATGCCATTTCATACGGGAGAGATGCCACAATAGGCAGGGAAACTATTCTGATTTGCAAGATAGTGACACTGATGGGCAAGAAACCAGGCACCATCACAGGCACAAACTGAGACAGACGTTTCCCCACCAAGCCTGCAAGCTAAACAAACAAGACAGACAAAGAGCGGGAAGAAGGGAAACAAGTCCCATATTTTACAGTTGTGGAACTGAGGCACAGAAAGGTTAACGGCCTGACCGTCATTGACCATAAAGCCACTTGACACAGAGCAAAGGATAAATGTTATTTACCTCCACTAAGCTCCCTTCACAATGCCAGGGCAGCTTCAAGAGGCCTTAGGATACATGAGCATCAGATCTTTAAGCGACTTGCCCAAGGTTATACAGAAAGTTCAGTATCTTAAACACAAATGTATCCTTCATGTGATAACAGTGCTAGAAATGTCATAGCAACCTCTCTACTGGGGGACAGTTCTCAGTCCTGATTATGGAACAAGAGCGCTCCCCCCATCTGCGACACCCTGGGTTTGAGGGTCTCCACCCTTTCTTAAACTTTGGATACCTCCCAACTGCCAAGAGGTACCAAACATTCAACCCATTTTATAGCTGGGAAAACTAAATCACTGAAAAGTTCTAAACAGTTTTCATCTCAGGGATGCCTAAAGTTAGGCTTCAAAGGTCACAGTTAAAGAATTAAACAATTGTGTAGGTACTGTACTTAGTCACTTGTATTTGAAATTCGGATGCCAAAGTCCTGATTTTCACAGGTGACAAGCACCCACTGTTTCCATTGGCTTGAATGGGAGCAGTATGTGTTCAGCACCTCTTGAAAAGAAAAGAAAAAATAGGCCTTCACTGACTTACTCGTGGTCTCACAGAGAATCAGGGTGTCATAGGAGGGAACAGAAGCTGCAAGTTTACATCAACTGGAATTACTGGGTGAAATTCAATTGCCTGTATTTTGCAAGAAGTCAGATTAAATCAGTGGTTGTCAAACTTAGGGCTGGGATCCAGTACTGGGTCACAGACCCTAAAGCACTGTGTCATGGCACCCCTTCCTGTCACTGCCAAAAGAGTGGAGTGCATTGCTCAGAGACGTAATTGCTGTGTTGCAGGCATAAATGATTTTTTTTTCAACTAGATCCTGAAGAAGAAAGTTTGAAAACCACTGAACTAGATCACTGCAATTGCCATTTTCTAGCCTGAAAATCTAGGAACCTACAAATTCCTAATTTTAGCTATAGCTCTAGCCAGCACTCTACACGCTTTCAAAAAATGACTTGATACCCTGTATCTCAACATGATTATTTCTAGCAGCACCAATGTTATAAGAGACCAAATCCTCCCCCAAACAATCAAATCCCTCTTGCCTTCTGTTACTCTGTTTATTTCCATTTCAGTTAAAATGTCTGCCTGACTTGACCTGCAGCTTGTGATAGGTTTGGGCCCCAGAGCTGATGTCTTGTCTACAGTTTGTGTCTCTATGCAGTAGTGAGTCCCTAACTACTCCAATCTATATTACCATAAAAGGTGTTTGGTTTAAGCCAATAGTAATTCATTGTATTAAAAACACCAGAGGAAACCTCTGGAGTATAATTGATTAGTGCTCAGTAATTCATCAGGCAGTGAAATCAGGGCAATTCCCACAATGGGATTATTTTTGCTAGGTTTTACCTAGTTTTTTTTATCTCCTTCCCCAACCCCCATGACTCCCTAGTTTTTCTCATTCCATTTAGCTCCTCATAATGCCATTCTGTTTCTATGCAATGCTTGGAAAGTTACTGCCCACCACCAGGTCACAATTTAGTCACCAGGGAGAGTCTATAATGCAATTGCATTTCCCTGCAACTCCACAGGAGCTACACAGGGCAACTGGTAAAACAGCTAGAATCCCCAAAAAGGCAGAATAAAGTGAAACCTGATTGGATGAAGGGCAAACAGCACAGAATTTAGGCCTGAAACAAGGAGCTTTGACTGTAATATCACCAATCAACTGCTGCAAGGCACAGCCAGGGGTAATGTCCCAGCAGAGGGCATGTAATTCTATAGAAGCAGATTGCAAGTCCTGGCAAAAGGCATCAGATAGCTTTACAGTAGGAACTGTTCTCTCTGTACAAGAGGGAAAGCTCCACTGCACCAGGGGATCCTTCAAGGCAGATGATCTGATGCCTCCATGTCCAATTTCAGCTATTCAGTGGCACAAACTAGATGTAATCAGGCCAGAAAGAGCCAGTAGCAAATTTCCTCTGCGATAGAAGCTCTCCATGGATGGAGGAGATAGAGGGAGGCATGTCAGGATTGGGATGGGGAAGGGACATGAACGAGTATTGCTGGTTGTGAATAAACATGTTCATGTTTGAAGCTTCTTTTTTATTATTTATTTAAATTGGCTCAACAAATATATAAAGAACTTCTGCCAGGGGAGGGAGGGAGGGTGCGTGTGTGTGTGTGTGTGTTTTTAAGCTACTCCATCTCCACCCCACCCACCCCCGGGCTCCGAGGCATGAGCCCTGCTGTAAACAGCAGACTTAGGGAAAACCCAAGCCATTTCTGGAAGTCTTCCAAGGTTGTTCTTTAAGGTGGGCTCACTAACGCTGATTCCAATCTGGTTTTAAATGGCCCCAAATGGGTCTGTCACTTTTCTTGGGATGGAATTTTTCCAACTCAATGGCAAGAGCCCAAAAGGTTTTACAGATTTAAAAAAGTCAGGGTATTTATATGAATGATAAGACGACTAAGAGTTGCAATAGGAAGAATTTAACAAACAAACAAACAAACAAACAAACAAAAGACAGACAAAAACCAGAAAAAAACAGAACAAATCCCAAGAGCTTTGGAAGGGATATAAACCCTCATGCTTCAGGGCAGGAGTTAATGGCAAATGATTGGGGTCAGGAAGAAATTTTCTCCAGGTGCAAAGTATTTTATAGCTATCTAGTGCAGGGTTTCTCCACCTTCTTTGGAAGCAACTGATGCTTGGCAAAATACCGAAGATAGAGGGATTGGTTTACAAGGAGTTTTGGTGTTTCCAATGTGCTTTCATTCCAGTTCAATTTCATTTCTCAGCAGGGCTCGACATACCTCCCTGCCACCGCAGGGGAACCTAACATACCTCAGAGGGTTGGCTCCAGCTGGGATTCTTGGGGACTGCAGGCTCTCAACCCTGGTACACCATTCAGTTCCCAATGAAAACCTGACTGCATTCTGGCAAACGTTCTGTCAGATCTGCCACTGAGCTGGCAAAACATCTTTTTTCAGCAAATCAGCCTTTTCTGACAAAATTATTTCTGAGCAGCTCTAGTCAGGGCTGGAACACAAAGCTACCTGGACTTTGGGTCTGACCTAACCTGGCAATTCATAGGTAGCTTTTAGCTATAGATTTCTTTTTACTGAACATTATCCCAGCACCCTTTCTTATACCACCTTGCACCACCCTAAATTATTCCTCTCCTGCCTTGGCATTTACACCCTTCAGAGGCTTTCACAAGGTTAGGTCCCTATTCAGTCATCCCTGAGCCAAGCTAGAAATAGCTGGCTCATTTCATCTGCTCTCATAAATCAAATTGGGAAGCGAAGAAGAGGAAGAATTTCAGGAGCAAATGGGATTGTGGCAAAGAAGATTATGGGCACAGGGCTGGAAAACATTTCCGTTTGTCTTTCAACAAATCTCTCTCTTATGTTTTAGGGTGAGGGTGTCCACAGAGGGTCCCTGTCCCAGCTTTAAAGACTTGAGACTACTCCCCCCACTCCCCTTGGCAGCAGGGAGCCTGCCATGGTGATGAGACCCATCGGCCGGTGCAACAGGGCTGTTATCTCTAGTGATGACACAGCCACTGTGACATGCCAGGTAATGAATCACCCTCTTTTCAGAAATGAATAAGTTGTGGTCGGTGATGCAATGATCAATTTGCTTCATCATGTTAAGCCGTCCATTCATCACCGGCACCTGCTGTCAGGGACTCAGAGCCGTTTTTACGGGTGCTGGCTGCTGTCATTATCGACAGAGCAATAGCCTCTGAAGGTAGCTCTCTGAGGCTCAAGGCTGCCATTGATGAAAGGGGCTGATAAAGGACTTGCTCTGTGCTAGCCCCTTCTCTCTGCCAGCAGTGAATGGTTTCTTACAGGAAAAGCAGCTTCCCCCAGCTACCTCTTCCACCCTGGTGCATGGAACGTACTGAATCCAAACCTGCCCCGCTAGGACCTGGCTGTCAGACAGATCTTCTACATACCAGGGTACAAGGGATTTGATTTCCCCTCAGTATGCCCTCTGACTCTGTCTGGTACACAGCTATCATAAAATTGCAGAATATTGCAGGTCCTTCCCATCCAACACTGGTGTGCACCACTCACTAACCTCAGTCCAAAGCACAGCCTGGTCAGCCGTGTTTCCTTCAGGTTCTGCAGACAAGCAGGGGTTGCGAAATTGAATCATTCACTCAGGACGAATGGGGAAACGCAGACCAGCATGAGTGAACTCAGACTGGGGAGAGACAGACAGAGACTCTTCAGGTGGCACTTTGAGAAGGCCAGAGAAGAGTCTGCAAAGAAAAGCCAGTACAAAAGCCAGGACTGGATCTTCACAAACGGATGCAGTTTTTTGTGGTTTGAAGGAACTAGCACTGTACTGGGACTCCGGACACCCATGCTCTACTCCTGCCTCAGTCACCAACCTACTGGGTGACCTTGCACTGTCTCTCCCTGAATTCCCTTTCCCATTCAGTCTGGACTGTCTATTTAGACTGTAAACTCCTTGACTGACACTTACTATGTGTGCAGCTAGCACAAGGGTGGCCCTGGTCGCTGCTGGGGCTTCTTGGTAGCCCCGGAATACAAACAAGACTAGTCAAAATAATAAAAATGAAAGGAATCTAACATGGCACTAGCCAGGGTGTTTTAGTCAGTGGCCGACAACCGTCACCAGTGACGCAGAATAACTCAACAATATAGCATTCTCTCTCTTACATAGATCTCAAATTATTTTATTGCAATCCTCCTATTATAGATAGGAAAACTAAATCCAGAAGTGGGTGCTTGTTTGTTTGTTTCCCAGAAGTGCCCTCAATTACTTAAGACTGACTCTCAAGTCAAACAAACAAACAAACAAAGAGTCCTGGGGCACTTAAAGACTAACAAATTTTAAGTGCCACAGGATGCCCTGTTTGTTTTACCGAACTAGCCTATCACGGCTACTCTTTGGATCTTGTCAACATGAGTTAGTTTCCAAAGTGCCTAAGTCACTTTGAAAATGGTACATTGACACAGCAACACTGAGTTCAGTGTTACCTGAATCCCTTTAAAAAATCCAGGACTTTGGTGCTTATGAAAATGTTCCCTTAACCCAGTGTTTCTTAAAATTTTTTGATACTAAGGACTGGCTTGCACTCTTCCTAATTGTGTCAGAGAAATCTCAGGGACTGGCAAGGAAGCTTCTATGGACCAGCAATGGTCCCCAAGCCAGTCATTTTAAAACACAGCCGTAACCAACTAGCTCTGAGGTCATTTGACTGGACAGGGTCGAGGCTGAGCCTGGGACAGCATTCGCAGGGAATAAAGCTCAAGTTCTCTTCTAGGTGTTGGTCAGCACGTATTCCTGCAGCACTCAGCTCAGCCTGTGCTGCTGGGTAAGTTCAGAGATGGCAGACAGATCTCCCTCTTTGTCATGCTGCTGAACGAAAGAAGCATGTGCAGTAGTGAGAGAAGGAAAACAAACCTGTTGATTTGCTGAAGAACTCAAAGAGCAAAGGGGCTCACTTGGGAGCAAAATGAAGATGAATTGACAGTGAGTTCAAGAGAATTCATTCTTCCGCTGAACACTTGCCTCTCCATCAGGGCACCTCAAAGACTTGTCAAGCAAAAGCAGAGCTTTTATTTGTTTCTATGGTTGCCATAACAATAGAGCCATAAGTCATGTCAGCAGGCAGCTGAGGCTCTGCCCTGTGATTTATGTCTGCTCAGGCTAAATTATAAACTTTTCTTTGGAATCGGTGACAAAGCAAGAGTGCATGAAACCCCCGTTTTGGAGAGGGGGTGCATACAAAAATATAAATAAATAACTGAGCACAGGCAATCAGCAGGTGTGAGATCAGACTCTTCAACAAGAACAGCATGGGCAGCTGGAGGCGTTGGGATCTCCATCTCATTTACCCAGCAGTATGTCTAAGCTCACACCCACAACTACTATGGACCTACCAGCATCGTTTACATATGTCAAACTGGGAAGGAGTATCTGTTAGGGTCCTGAAGGTTCTGGATAATGGAGTGGGGAGTATATGCAAAACATCTGTGAATGACACCAAGCATTTGAGAGGACAGGACTGGAATTCAAAATGATCCCAGAAAATTTGAGAAATGGTCGAGCAGCAACAAGATGAAATTCCATTAATCCAAAGGTAAAGCAGTACACTTAAAAAAGATAAGTCAAAGGCATGAACACGAGATGGTGAATAATTGGCTAGGTGGCAATACAACTGAAGGGGATCGAGTAGATTGCAAATAAGAGTCAACCATGTGATGCAGTTGCGAAGAAAACTAATATCATTCTGGAGTGTACTGACATACGTGTCACACGTAAGACATGGGAGGTAACCAGCCTTCTCTACTCAGCACAGGCGAGGCCACTGCTGGAGTCCTGTGTCCAGTTCTGGGCATCACGCTTTTGGAAAGATGTGGACAAATTGGAGAGTCCAGAGGAAAGCAACAAAAGCGATAAACAACCTGACCTATGAGGAGAGGTTAAAAAAAGCTGGGCATATTCAGTCTTGAGAAAACATGATGGATAACAGCTTTCAAAGGTGGTATTGGCTGCTGTAAAGATGACAGAGAACTACAGTTTTCTGTGTCCACTGAAGGTAGGAAAAGAAACAAACTGCTTAATCTTTAGGAAGGAAGATTTAGGTTAGATATAATGAGACCCTGCTTCCTAAATATAATAGTTAAGTGGTAGACTAGGTTTTCCAGCGTGTCTGTGGAATCCCTCGTCATTGGGTCTGTAAGAACAAACTTGTTAGGGATGGTCTAGGTTGACTTGGTTCTGCCTCAGCGCATAGGGCTGAACTAGGTGAGCTCTTGAGGTCCCTTTCAGCCCCATATTCCCATGGTTTTATATACCTCCTGCTGCCCAAGTACAAATGCCTTTACCACCACAGATCTGGTTAAACCCCACAGCCAGGGATACTCTGTGGAAAGATGGCACTGGGGGTGCCTGCTTTCCAAGTAGACAGAGAACTGATTAATACACAGAGTGCTGTTCAATACATAAAGCTACAGAATGTCACTGCCCCAGCACAGCTTGCTGGTACAGACCAAGGTGGCTTTGCCCATGGGGAGACAGCAAGTGAGGAAGGTTTTTTGTTTTGTTTAAAACTTGCAGCTTGTGGGAAATGTGGGATCAGTGACAGGAGAGATGCGGTTTGCAAGCCAGTACTGTGAGGTCAGTTCATCCACAGGAGTAAGATGGGAAAAAAAACACAGTGATGGGGTTGAGAAGGAAATGAGCAGATGTCTTTGAAGAAAGGAAGCCAAATCCTGTTAGATAGTAGCTCCAGAGGAGAGGAAGTTAGACAAGTCCTTCAAGCTTTGTACTCTACTTCTAGCAACACCAGATGCTTCAGAGCTAGGTGAGCAGCCCCATAATGCACTGGGACAAATGCCCAGTAACAAAGATTTCAATCATGCAATAACACACTCATCATGCACTGGATCATACTGTGTGACTAAGGAGGGAACATTTAATACAGTCACTGATTAATCATATATACACGTTTCATTAACCATAAGAGAAGGAAGGCGCCTAATTTATAGCACACACAATTAAAGCAATACACCATTGTAAGTGATGCACACAGTTACATCCCAGCTCATCTTCGGTAGAAAATGTAACCTAGGGAACAATCCGGTATTGCCAAAGCAATGGGACTAAATTAATTGATAGTCCTTTCCTTCTCCCTGACTTCTATAACAACAGTTCTCTAGTCACGATTTGAACGCAGGCCTATTGAAGCAAAGCCATTGAGCTAACCAGGCCTTCTCAGCAGAGCTGCAGCATACAGGCAAGGCGTGCTGCTGACTGCCTCGTTGTGCTGTTCAGCAGAGGGGCAAATGAGTACACGGTGACAGGAAGCTGGAGTCAGCACTTCACTGAAGAGCCACTGAAAGACAGATCTCCATCTAGTCTTTACACACTCTCCAGCGTCTTCATAAAAACACAAGGCCACACTCAGACCTTTACCCTCAGAGTTGTAAAGACTTCATATGATTTTTCAAAACTAGCCCCCTAGCAATTTCCCTCCATTAAACTCTTAGAGATGAGTGACCCCGGAGCCAAAGGGAACAGACTAATGAAAGGTCTGAAGGAATGTGGCACACTTGTTATCAAGGACATAAAAGAAATACATGACTGAATTACCACCACTGTGTTATGGAATAGCAAAAGGGAACCTCTCCAAGCACCAAGACACAGCTGCACAGAAGAGTGGGGGCCCTGACACTGAGACGTGACTATGCTAGGGCTTGTGCGTTTCATTACGATACATGGGAAACTCCCGTCCATGGACACGGCTGCATTGCTACCCCCGTATTAATGCACTGCAATGGGAAGCTCCAAGGGCAGAGTCACAGCTATTGTACATTTACTATATTACAGTGCAATGTCCAGGAGCTTCTAATGCCAGGTTGGATCATGCAGGTCTGTACTGGGAAATTACAGACCTAAGAAACTGGTTCAGCATCTCACCTTATGGGCTCCACCCCACCGCAACCCCCATGGAGGTAGAGGTGCAATTCACAACTTAGGTAGAAATACTCATACTCGCTGTCACTGGGCTGGCACGCTAAAATAAAAGTCTAGTCACGGTAGCACAGGCAGCATCAGGTGACAGCATGGGCTAAATTGCTTGAAATACATATGCATGGGCAGAGATGACGCAAACCTGCCCACAGTGGCAGGGCAGAAGGATGGCAGTTGGCTTCAGCAGTGTTACTGAGCATGCTCAGCAAAGACAAGCAGCAAATCTGGGGACACCTAACTTCACCTGTCCCCCACCCCACGCATCTTCACTGCTAACAGAGTCCAGGCAGGTTTATATTCAGGGCAGCGAACCTGTGCCGCCGCTCACCACTGCCCGTGTGACACTACTGTTTTTAGTGTGCTAGCTCTGAGCACCAGCGCAAACACGTCTTTGTGAACTGTGAATCGCCCACTCTTCCTCCAAGTGTAGATGTGCCCCGAATGCGTCTCAGTCCACAGGAACTAAGTGAAGGAGCGTAGAAAATGTTTGAGAAATTGCTAAATACCTAAGTTTTCACAGCAGCTTTCTCATCACAAGAGACATCTGATACTGAGACAGAACAGCATCAGGTGGATAGGACTAAATCTCTTATTCTCCGCAGTGCCATGAACCCCCAGCAGTGGATGGCAATTGTACTTTGTCTGTTGCTGGACTAGACAACTTGCACCACCAAGCTTCACTTGCATCACCCTGGCAGCCATCCATCATGGGATAGTCAGAACCTGGAGCTGACATCCCGATCCCCGTTTGAGAAGTGTTTAAGTTCTAATGCAGATATAATAGATCATTTTTCGGTTTCCACTGTATCTGTGAAAACTTCCATAATTCAACATCAAATATTTATTATTACATTTATTAAAGTTTTAATAATTTAGCAACTCCTGCATGCAAGAGTCAAACTCAGTGAACTGCTCTCCCTTTATTCTAGCTGGGTCACTCCAATATTTATATCCCCAATTCTAGATTTGAGCTTCATTTACCAGGGAGCTAGTGACATTCTCAGCTCTTGAAGCTTCCCCATGGCTTGCTCTTCCACCCCCTCCCCAGTGGCAAGTAATCTCAGGAATCCCCCATAGGGATTAGTGTTTAAAGAGATTTACTGCAGCCCAGAGAAAATTGAGCTTAATAGCCTTTACTTTTATTAAAATAGCTTGGACTAAAATTGGAGGTGGAGAGACAATATTCTCCTGGCTAGATGGGCTGGGAGACATTAAAAATGCAAGAACACATTAAATCTTCCCCAGTGCCTTTCACCCAGCCGCAAAAAGTGCTAGACACAAAGTGAACAATGCTCACAGCAGCCCTGCAACACTGTGATGTACTATATTGTAGGGAAAGTGAAGCCAGTAACTAAAGCCTAGAAGAGGGAGCTGGGGGTTCTCGGGACTGACATTCTGGCTCTGCAAGAAACTTCTTCCATGACCTTGGGCATGACACACGCCTCCAAGTGGATGCATTTCCCACTCTGTGAAGTTGGGAGAATGCCTGTCTACCTACCTCAGAGAAAGCTTTCGGGTGGACTAATACCTGGATCTAAAATGACAGAAGCTTTAAAAGGCGGCATGACAGAAACATCAAGTATATTTATTACATTGAGGTGAGGAAGGACAGTGGAGATGACCAGGGACAAGAGCTTCCCTAGGCTATCCAATAATTCAGGGCGAAGACTTGTATTTCAAGAACAGCCAAAACGTGCTAGGTGCTGTTCACATTTTAAGGAAGGCTCATTACTACAAGAGCTTACCCTGTAATGAGAAAGCCAGCATACGAGTTGCAAGGGGCAGAGTGAGACACACCCTGACTTTACATTGCTACGTAAAGGAACAGCAGCTTTTCCTCACAGACAACTAGCACTGGACACATCAGAGGGCTGATGCCCTCTATGCGTATGGTCCAAGACGACCTCTGAGAAGGATTTGAAGGGGAGAGTTTGTACAGCTAGCGTGGATGTTCTCTACAGAAGAACAACAAGAAAGAAATCGTGAAGACGACTACTGGAGAAGTGAGCTAGTTGGCCAAGAGGACGGGGTGGAGCATTGTAACAAAATAATGGAACCCAGAAATCCTGACTCACACTAGACAACTCTGCTCTCCTAAGGTTAGGTTTATGTCTAGCTTGTGGCTGAAGGAAGAGAGGATGCACACCTGACCTTCGCCTTTGCTGTTGAGTGGGCGGGTGCATGGATGCCTCAGTGTCCACATGGTAGAGCTGCAACACAGATGAGGACACAGGGCAGAGAGGTGAAGTTTCTCGTTCATTCCTCATGGAGGAAGGAGAAAGTCGAAAGTCATTTGGGGGGAGGGGGTGAGTAGCCAGTAAAACGAGACTAGCTTATTCTCAGCCACAGATTGATTTGGGAGACTCATGATGGTTGAGGGGAGGGATACGGGAAGGGGAGCCCTTTCTATCTAAGAGGGCAGCATAGTGAAACCCTCACAATGTATCAGGAGGGACAAGGAGCACCTTGCACCAGAGTTAACCTCATTCAGACGACAGCTCCACTCAGGGGAAGGTTGTGGAGCTCACGGAGGCCCTGCCTGCTTGATTCTTCCCCTGGCACAAGATGAACAGCCCGTACAGCCACAAAACCCATCCAGCCACAAAACCCCTCTGCTTCCCAGCTCTCTCTGTCACTCAGCAGAGGTTCCCCTTAGATCCAGCTTCAGAGCTAGGCCAGAACCAACCAACCAAATCCGGGGAAGAGACTGAGCCAAGCCAAACAAAATCCATAGGAGAAGCATAGGAGAAAAATGCGTAAAGACAAAACAAGGTGATGTGAGCCCTGCTCAATAGGGTTTGGCTTTGCCTCCAACTTCTGGGGGCTGCATGCATGCTTGAGTAGGAGTACGCGACTGCTGCCCCTCTACCTCTGCCTACACCCAGTGTCCAATGCTTTGATAGCTAGGACACCTGCTTCCCCAACTCAGATCTATTGGCATTTATACAACACTTTCTGAAGATGAATCATCTGTTTGCCAAGCTGGGCAAGCATCTCTCCCACCACTCAATCCCAGACCTCATAAATACCACTGCCTTGCCCACGTGTGCTCATTATGGCGGCACAAGAGCATGTGACTCTTGTTTCCCTTTCAGTTCCTGACCTCTTCCTCTTATGTATCTTGCACTGGCCAATGCTTCGATGGAAGGTATGTCAGCATAAGCCAGGTTTCAATCAGTTTGAGAGCCTCCACTCAGTGTTTGAAACACTTTAGCCACACAGATTTAAAAACACACCTTTAGTTAAAACATGAAGAACTAAACACTCTAACTGCTTCCTTGTAGGCATCTTCCCATCAGAAGCAGCTATGTACATCTGTTCTTTACAGAAAGTGATGTACACATCACCTGCAATGCGGGTGACTCTCTATTGACTCAAGCGTGTACAAGGGTTTTGGAGAAAATGACAAGGGTCTGGAGAACATTTTCTCCTTCCAGAAACTGACTCACACTCTGAATTGCCAAAGGCAAGGCAAACACCCAACCGCAACACAAGTTCATCACTGATTCCCACCTATCCACCATGCTGGAAAAAATCCTTCTGAAGTATTAAAAGTAGCACTTGGCCCAGAGGAAAGTCCCTGTCTGGAGAGGGGAAATCCCACAGGAGAAGTACTGCATTTCACATTCTTACGGAGAACTTGGAGAGTTGTCTCTGAAAGAAAGTCTGATCCCCTACCTGACGTCTGCTGGGTCTTCCGTCACCAGGACATCTGTCTTGCAGCTGGCAAGAGGACTGATGGAAAGCTCCACAGGCGGCACCACAAAACTCTTACTGACGGGCAGCCAGAGGCCCTGACCCAAACTATACGTGGACCTGACAGGGAGGCAAGAGTGTAGCATGAGCACATGATATGCAGGACAAATGCTGGGTCCCTCTTCAGGATCTGAACTTCAGGAGGTTATGGTACTAGAGACTGGTTTGATGGCACAGTGTGATGGATTGTTGAGCCTCCTGCTATCTTGCTCCAGAAAGCCAACACTAGGGAACAAAGTCAGAACAGGTGAGAGAGAAGACAGGAGTAGAAGAACAGACGTAGAACAAGTGGGCGAACTGGCATCTTTGAATCAGGAGGACAGGGTGGATCATTGGGAAATTCACACTTTTCTCTTGGTTGCTTCCCCCAGTCATCTGCTAAAGGGGATGGAGACCAAAGAGTAAAGTCCTTTTCCTCCTTAAGGAAGTGAACAGGTCTTCCAAACTCGCTGAATACAAACAGCGTCACTGCAGCACAGGCAGAAGAACAGGATGGCAGCAGGAGCTAGTGACTGCAAAGCCTGCCAGAGTGGACCCCAAATAGACCCAGCATGTCGTGGCAGCCAGGCATTCCATCTCCAAATGGAGAGACCCCAACAGTCACACAGCTTACCTGAGTATCTTCTCTGGCGCTTGCTCTCCTGTGACCAAGTCATAGCCCCTTTCCAGCGTTGTGTAGGGCCAAGGCCTGAGAGACAGAGGGAAAACCTGTCAATTGGCAAGGCAAGGTGAATAGCAGGGACAAGTAATGCCAGTGAGAAGGCCTGGAGTCAACTCTTCATATCAGAAATTTGTAGATGTGCCCCTGGAGGCAAAAAAATGGGCTGGGATGAAGCTAAAACTCTATTTTCTCATCCTCAAATCAATGGGATCACAGCTGGCACAGGGTGCTGAACCCTCTGATGGGGTCTGGAACCCAGATTAGCTGCAACAGGCTCTGCTAAAGACAACAAACCAAGCCAGATCTGCCTCTGAGTAGTTAATTGCCCAGTTGGCCAGGGAGTGGTGAATCAGCTAAGGAACATCTGGGCTTAAGAAATGCTTCTGAGAGCTCAGTCAGCAGGTTCCAGAGGATGGGAAGATGAAAAGAAGAGGGACCTCTTAGGGAACTGGTTAGGGAGCTCACCAGGAAAGAGGACTGAGGAAAGGCATTTCTGGAGGAACGAAGTCCCAAAAGGGGACACCATCAGTGCCAAGTCCCCATGGGAAACACGTCCCAGTGAAAGAACCTTGCCAGACACCAGCCAGTGACCCAGATCCACAGAAGAATTGCAGTGATTCATCTTTTGTGAGGACCCTGAGTCCAAACAAGGAAACCTTCCCCAGCTGATGGCACAAGGTCCACCTCCAGAAGAGGTGGGTGGACTTGGGTCAGGCAAGCAGAGTAAGGTTAATTTGGTGCTCTGCCAGCAAGGAAGCTGAGCCAAAGGCTTGCCTGCCTGCCACATATGACCTTTAGTTTAATAAATGAGATCAGTGAAGGGGCCCTGTTCATGAAAAGAAAGCCTCACTGAATCCACTAAAAGCGCTAAGGGGAAACTGAGGCAGGAATGTAACTGTAGTTCTGTACCAGACCAACAGGCACTGAGGGGGTGACATGCCAGCCTTGACCTACAAGGAGGGGTGAGTGCTCATCTTAATAGTGCTACTCACCCTTCACTGTGTCCCCAGTCACTGCGTGTGCACAGGTGTCGATGCACTGGGTCAGGGGCGTAACCTTCATGACAGCTGCACTCGCCTAAAAGAGAAACGAGAATGATTTAACATCTGTCTGCAGAGAACTCAAGAGGAGACACTGTATCTCACAGCCCCACACCACCCTTCATTTCCCTGTTCAGCCTCAGCTGTCAGATACAAGGCTCCTTGCCCTCCACTTCATCTATGCCCCATCCTGGATCCAAGAGCACCTTGGCATCTCCCTCAATGCTAGGCTGACAAGCGTGCAGCATCTCTGCTCTCAGAGAGCTCCCACAGACACCCCTCTGTCTGGTCCTTCTCTACGTGGAGCTGTAGCAAGACACAGCTTCCATGTAACAGAAGGGAGGCAGAAAATAGAGCTGTTGGTGGGATTTGGTCCCGATCATTCTTCACGAGACACAGTCCATGCAGTTAGCAGCTCCTCAGGCACAATCCTGCAAGGTGCTGAGTACCCCCAGCTCACACTGCTATCAGTGGGAACTGAGGGTGCTCACAACCTTGCAAGCTCACATCTCATATTTCCCCTCTGTTCCAGATGTGTTTGGGACAGCAAGATTTGCTGGTTTGCCCCAGGGCAGCAGCGAGGCACTCAAGGTGTGCCTCAGGTCTGCGGAGCTGAGTGGAATGAAACACTCCTCCCGACGGGTAAAGTTCCAGTCCCTTCAGTAGGCAAAACTTCTTAGTGACGTTCCCTGAGGAAGGACAGCAGAAGTTGGCCCTCAGTGAACTCTCTGTTGGTAAAAGATTCTGGGCTGTGAGCCTTGGAGACTAAGGTTTTGTTTAGCCACAGAGCAGGCAGCAGAAATATGACCTGAGCCAAGCAGTGGGCCTCATTCTTGTGTCTAGTCCAATTTGCTTTTGAGTGGAGAGGCTATCTCCAAAGGCCAGTCTTGGCCTTCTCAACTGGTAAAAATCAGATGCCTATTAGAGTCACAGGTGTCTGTGATCCATTCAGTCCAAAATAAAGACCTGTATCCCACGTCACAGGTGGCAACAGTCTCAAAAGCCTCTCCAGATTTGGGCTGAATTCACACCAGCACCCTGATTGGACAGGGTGTGTCTTATCTCAACACCAGCCCCTTCTGGCAAGCAAGCATCATGAACCATCTCCCCCTTGTGCTCTCCTGCACCATGGCATATTTCTAATAAAAACTCGTGTGAAGTCCTGTCAGCGCAAGGCTTCATGCCCATCATGGACGCACCAATGGAGCTGATGGTCCTGGTTCATGCTCAGTTTCCCAGCTCCCACAAAGGGTATATGGTGGTTGCACTAGACATCTTTTGTACTGCCACATTCTACCTCTCCCTTCTGCTTCCAACCTCTCTCTGCCTCCTTTCCTGGTACTGAAGGTGTCAGTCTCTTAATTCTCCCACTCCATTCCCCTCCTCACCGCATTAGTGGGGGCGTCATGATTTTTCCACACCAGAGACCGAGCTACACATGGCCCAGATTGATTTTTTTGTTCAGTAGAAATACATATCTTGGAGCGAGAGAGGGGGCGAAATAAAAGATTAATTGGATTTGCACGTCTAGCCGCCGTTAAAAGCTTTTGTTGATTTCTTTTCAATCCTGTGCTTTCCTTTTCCCCTTCAGCTCCTGTCTTCACTTGACAGAGCATCGGACTGAGTTTTAAACACAGGCAGAATGCGTGGAGGAGTGGAGGAATTGTTCAAAGAAAACTATCCCCCTTTATACTATCTGACCCAGACAGTTAACACAGACTGACAAACACCCATGCTTTTTCTGGGTCCTAAGAAAGCTGAATGGGGATTCAGGTGAAATGACAGGGTGGGGGCCAGTCTGCAAAGGGTGGAGGAGAGGAGCCGACAGCTAATGATGTGCTAAAATGCAACAGAACCTTCATGAAATATTCACCGCTTTAAACACGTCTAATATTAAAGATTAAACGTCCTGGGATTTGTCCTGGTGACTCCAGAGCACTGATTTATGATCTGCCAGAAGCCGCTAACCTCATGATTCATAAGGAGCGGTGGATGACTACCTCTCCAGAGGGAACGGGACTTACGGAAGAGGGGTGGCTGTGCAATATCAGACGCCAAGGACGAGCCCGCCTGCCCCGGGATGAGGTGGAGGGGTTTTCTTCTCGCGTACTCAATGGAAGCGTCGATCGAAAACCAATTATTTTTCCTAGAGCGCTTAGCATGCAAGTTTTCTCAGTGGCTGCGTGGATCATTAATTCCTAATGCTTATTACATAACAAGTACGTGTTCAGTAAATGAGAGGCATCTCAAAGTGCTTGCAAAGCATAGCTTTGGGGAAGTGGGGATGTCAGCCTTTTCCCCACCCTCAGCTTCTGCCCTGCCATTCCAAGCCCAACAGCTGGTGGGCACACACAGAGCTGTCCTGTGTGAAGCCATAGGGCTGGAACAGACCTTTTCTTAAGCAGTTGCAGCCAGCACCTTTGATTAAAGTGGAGGCCATGGTGGCAGAGGGGTTTATTTTGTCCTCCAGCCTGTTAACTATTCACAACAGCTGGCAGCAAAATAGATTTTATTGACTTCATTCCCACAATTCCAACAACTGAACTTTGTGGTTTGGGGTTTCCTGGAAGGTTTATTTCGGTAAACTAAAATGGCAAGCGGCATCGCCTGCTACCCTTCCCATCCGGATATTAAGCTGATTCCAGATGGCAGAGACACATGGCCAGGGAGACTCAGGGATCTGAAATCAGGCTGCTATGATTCTATCTAGCTGACTTGTAGCAAGGCCCAAGAAACCATGGGTGGCTGGATTTTCAAAAGAGATGAGCACACTGGGTGCTAAACTCTAAGTGTCACAGGAGTAGGAGCTGCTGGAGCCGAATGCTAGACAACCAGGCCACTAACCTCTCCGAACTGGAGTTACACAGGCAGTGGGGTGCCTGAAGAGGCAATCTGCAGGAGTGCCCAAGCTGTTTGGGCATCTAACTCTTACTGACATCTGTGGGAATCATGTGCTTTGAAAATACCAGCAGACAGCTACTGCATCTTTAGGCACCAAAATACTTTGAAAAACTGGCCCTCTGTGCCTCAGTTCCTCCACCTATAAAACAGATAACTTCACCTTTGTAGGTTTGTTGCCAGCAGAGCTTTTCACAGGAGATTAGAGAGACCTTTGCTGTATGTTCATTCCCCAGGTGAGGAGGCAGTGACCCGCACCTCAATCTCCATTCAAAAAAGCACTCAAAGGGCAAAAAACACATACAACAAAACTGGTAAGAAAAAACTCAGCTTGAAGTGTCAGTTTTTGCATAGTTAGAACTAAGTCAAAGTGATCAATCCACCACTCAAAGCCAGGATTAGGTTCACAAACTTGACTAGAGTTTGGAGTCAGGGATGAAACTCAAGAGCAACAAGTGGCGTGTAGCTTCAGGCTTAGTTACAAACGTTTTGTGCTGCTCTTGCTGTGAGGAGGCCCAAGTAATTAAGGTTTATAAAGCATTTTGAGGCTAATTAGCTAACACACCAGAGATCCTGGAACTAGGGGTGCGAGGAGTGTTGCTGCACTCCTGGTTTGAAGTGGTTTTCACAGATATACAGGGTTTATAGTTTGGTTCAATGGCTCTCAGCACCCCCTACTCTATTAATTGTTCCCTGTGTCACATCCTGATGGCACATACGTACTTATACAACCCCCATCACATTTGTAAGCCCCTGTTAAAGGTTGTCCCTGCCGCAAATAATCCACACAGGAGATGAGTCTGAAAGTGCACATCTACACTGCAGAAAGCACACATGGCAGTGGCTCTCAGAGCCTGGGACTTCTGACTCAGGCTTAAGGAGCTTGAAGGGTTAAAAACAGACATTTCTGGAGCCTGGGGTCCAAGGTCCAAGCCCATTGCACAGCTCCAGCAAAGGAGGCCTGGCACTTTTGCTCCAGCTGTAGCAGATCATGCATGTAGTTCAGGAGATTCCCCTGTTCACTCTCTGGCATGACAGCCAAGATGTCGAATGTACCATTAGGTTGGCAGGTTAAACATTATCTGTATTTTAAGGACAAGAGCCTTCCATGCTGAGGAGAAAATATTTTGTCAGGAGATTTTGGGAGCAAAGAACCTCTGCAGCAAGCCGCTGGCTAAGCACAAGAAGGCCGACATAACTAGAAATGGAGTGGGGTGCTTCCCACAGCATAGAAGGGTTTTTTTTTTGTTTGTTTGTTTTGGAGGGGGAGTAGCAGAGCCAGGAAGGCAATGACGCCCCTTGAAGGCGGGCTGTACTGCTGTCAAACCAGCCCTCTATGTTTTGTCCAGAGTCTCTGGGGCACATCATTAGCTGCAGTCTCTGTTGAGCACACAGACGGCCACAGAGACCTGGCCCTGAGCGCCTGAACCAGACAGACATCAGCGAGGCTTTCAAGGCCAAGTCCTGATCTCGCGCCAAATGGCAGGCTAAGCCCCTTGAATGTTGGCTGCGTTAAGAGCTGGCAGCTGGCGCAGAGCCAGGGGGCAGGGGAAGACAGCTGGGCAGTGAAAGATGGAGGAAGCAACAGCTATTTCCTACGTCCGCTGGCATTCGCCTTTCCCCTTGGAATCACCCAGCAGCCACGCTTCCCCGCCACCCTCCTGCAGACCCCATTGCCATGTTGTTCCTACTTTCTGCACCCCAGGATGCCATTTCTATTCTTCTCTGCCTCATTTTTCACTTTACCAGCTCACAGACTGTCTCTCTAGCATAGCAGGGGGCAGCAGAGGGTCCCAAGTGACCAGAACATCATCATCGCCCTCGGCTGAATGAGGCAGGCTTACATTCCAAGGCAGCTCTCAAAGCTGGTATATCCCCTGCGCTTGAAACTCCCACATGCCAATAATAAGTTTTTCCCTGGTGCACAGAGGACCACTGCTGTGTCTACTATGATCAGAGGAGGAAGCAGATGCCGGCACCTCCCAGTTGGGGAACAGCGGGGGAATGCAGAGGAGGTAAGAGGTAAGGATGTTCTGATATGGAACCTCTCACCTAACTCATTTACATGTTTTCTCCTCGTCCCCTGGTCACAACACAAACCACAATGTGGGAAAATCCACAGGTTTGATGGGTTATATTACAAAGCCCCTAACTTCATATATGAGGGCATCAACTGATAGCACATTCCTTGGCCTGAATAACTGGGAGGATGCAGAACAAGATGCCAGACTAAGTGCAATCCCAAGAGACATGAGCAAGTCCAGGATCTGTTCACCAATCTGCTGGAGTGGAGGAACTCCCACGTGGGGCAAAGGTGGAAAAGCAATTAACAGGTGTGCTGAGCACGTCAGAGGGTCACTGGCAGCGGGCACGTGAGGAATATTCTCTCAGAATGCACACTTCCATGACTGTACAGAGGGGAACACGAATCATGGAAGAACATGAATTGAGATACTTGGCCACCAACCCACACATCTGGGCTCCCCATCGCTGACTCCCATGAGTGTTGCAGTTTCCACCCAGCAGACATTTCAGTGCAGCATCTAGCATGAGTAACAAGGCCAGATGATGTGATGCATGGCTAACTGCACCTTCCAACATTACTAATTGTGCAAGGGGTGAAGAGGTGGTTACAGGAGGAGAGATTCCACCTTCCACTTAATTTGTATGAACCCAGTTCAAATGCTAGAGAGGAGGTGGGCACGGCTAGCCTGGGACTGCTGCATCAAACTCAGGGAAAGGGAGATACATAACAATAGGAAAACCATGAACCCAGCCTTCCATTGTAATCCCGTCCCTCTGTTTCTAAGGAAAAATACAGAAAACCCCTCAGTTCTGGGGCAGCAGAAACAGCCCACTGTCAACCCCCACTCCTCCTACGGACTCCTTCTGATCCTTCAAAGCCAACAAGAAACCAAGCAGAGGAACCCGCTGGCCTGCCCCAACCAAGTGCAGGTGGCTCCCCAGCTCCACTCGGTCAGGCTGGCTCTGACAGGTTCCTCTACTCCCTGGGCTGGGCCTCACTCCTCACGCTGCTGGCCACCAGCGGAAAAGCTCTCCCTCCCCTTGGCTGTCCTCCTCTGGAGGGAATTAATCCCCAGCTCTAGTGTGGGGTACACACAGCCCAATACCTGTACTGCCTACAGACCCCTGTGAGGTAAGGGCCCTGCTGTGCTAGGTGCTGTACACACACAGTAAGAGTCCCAAACTGATGAGCTACCATCCAGACAGACAAAGAGAAACAAAGGAAAACAGAGGCAATTAAAGATGTGACTGACCCAAGGTCGCACAGCAGGTCAAAAGCAGAGAGAGGTGTAGTGAAAGTCCTGTGGCACATTACAGACTAACAGACTACCCCGAGCATAAACTTTCATGAGCTACAACTCACTTCACCAGATGCAAGAGAGGAGAGAAGAGTAGAACCCAAACCCAAGCCCAAGTCTAGGTCTGATGGCCTTTCCACCGGACCTCCCAGACTGGCTAGGCTGTAAATGACACCCAAGTATTACAGCAATGGGTGTGTTTAAAATCCTTGCAAACCATTTTCTCCTGGCACAGGCTGCATCTCATACACCCACTGCCCAACTTGAGAGAGTTCCACCCTGGACCGTCCAGCTCTGCACATCAATATAGTTCTAGGACACACCAAAGTCTCTGCTGACTTCAGCTTGAGAAAATGCCCCATTGCCTCTGCCAGGACACACGCCTGGCAACTGATGTCTCTCACCTCCTCTGTCCTGCTTGCTTTTAATTTCCACGGCTGGCTGTCTAGAGAGGCTTCCAACAGATCAGGTGAAAGTGCATCTATTTAAATGGAGCTGGTGGGGCATGGTGATGAGCCACGACTCCAGAGGAGACTGAGATCCAAGAGGAACTGTGGACAGCTGTGACAGGGAGCACTTCTGATGGAGGTGCAGATCTGGCTGAGTGAGTGCAGCTGCCATAATGACATCTGCTATGGCTCTTACAGGAAGCTGGAGGCACTGCAGTTCTCCACAAGGCTGGCAATGCTGAGCAGGTGGAAAAGGACTGTGGCTCTTGAGCCAGAGAGCAAGAAAAAAAGTGAATACTTGTTGGGAACATGAGTCCTTCGGAATGGGGGAAAAAGCAGTGAAAGGAAATGGTGACCTTCTCTTTTAGTGCAGCAGAGTTTCTCTTTTCATTCCCCGAAGGAGAGATTACAACTAAGAGCATGTTGGCAGCTGACCTGCCTCTCCCAGTCCCCAGTCCAGTATGGGTACACACCCTCACCAGAGGCCATTCAGGCCTTTGTTCTCAAGGCTTCAGCTTTATTTCTTCTGAATAAAAAAATTCCACTTCAAGTCTGTCCCTCCCCTCTCCTGCCAGCTCTTGCACTGTCCTCCCGGAGGCCATATGCCTGGGGGGTCCAGACTGGCTTCACAGCCTGCAACAGAAACCAACCTGCTCACCACATCTGCTCCGTCATCTTTTATAGGAATCAGGGGCTCATCTGGCAAATTACCACATCCCAACTGGTTCTTAACAGGGCTGGCTGGGCTCAGGCCTCCCAGCCCTTAAAGCGGCAGACCACACTGTTATAATACACTACAACAAAAGGCATCCCATACGGAGCACATTCCGAGGTCTACTGACAGTGACACCAACATGTTGTATTAAAATTTACACACGTGGAGCCAGAGGAATAAAAATATCCCATGCCTGAGCCACTAGATCAATGAGACCTGGGATGGGTTGGGGGTTTCACTTTTGTACTTAAAGTCACAAAATTATTTCACCCCATCCCCTAAATCCAGTGACCCTTTCCACCAAAATGCACTATTAGGTTTTGTGTCATCTTACAGATCTCCATGTTGGTTTCTTTTCCCGAAGTAGCCATCCCAGGCAAGGCTGTCGAGCAGAGGTCTGTCAAGAATCCTTACTCAGAAAATTCTTCCCCTTCCTGCCAGCGCCGCAGAGTAATCCTGTTAGCCCTCATTAGGGAGAGGAGCTGAGCAGCCAAATCTATCTTCTCCCCCCATCATTTTTTCTCTCCGCTCATCATTTCCAATCTGGAGACAAAGCAATGTCACTTCATATTTTCAACTTCCATAATATGCTCCTGGTCTTCGAGCAGCTTAGCTGGGACACTGTTTGCTGATAGCTTCTACTCTTAGCCTTGGTCTACACTTCAAATATAGACTGACCTGGTTATGCCACTGTGGGGTGTGAAAAATTCTCATCCCTGGGCACTATAGTTAAGCCAACCTAACTTCCAGGGTAGCTTCAGGTAAGTCAATGGAAGGTTTCTTCCATCATCCTAGCTGCTGCTGCTCAGGGAGCTGGAATAGAGACATGGGCAGAAAAACCCCATTCATCAAGGCAGAAAATGTCTACACTACAGTGCGACATCACCACAGCTGCTCCTATGCTGCTGTAATGCTTGTCGTGTCAACACAACCTACACCGGAGAAACTGACCCCATTGTAACCATACTGCTGTTAGTCACACGAATGCCTTAACCTAGTGTAGACATGCTGTGGCAATGTCAAGTGGGACTGGCTCTGGGGCAACAGTTTCTCTACGCTAGGGGCTCTGGACTGGTGGATCTGCATTAGTGAATGTTTCTCTAATGAAGACAGAGGCTAACTTTATCCATCTGAGTTGGGATCCAGTGGAAAATTCTGATTCATGTGCGTCACAGAGAGATCAGAATGGAGGGCTGGAAAGGATCTCAAGAGGTCATGTGACCCATTCCCCCATGCAGCGTCAGGACAAACAACGTCTGGACCATCCCTCACAGGAGTTGGGTAACCTGTTCTTAAGAACGTCCAAAGACAGGGATTCCACAACCTACTAGGTAACCAGCTCAAGTGCTGAACTACCATTATAAGGAAGTTTTTCCTCCTATCTAACCTTGCTGGAGATTAAGTCCACTATTTGTCCTACCTTCAATGGACATGAGAACAATTGATCATGGCCCTCATTGTAACAACCTTTAACTTATCTGAAGATTTACCAGGTTCCACCTCAGACTTCTCATCTCCAGATGAAGCCCATTCCTCACATGTTAATCTTCCAAACCTCATTTTTTTGTTGCTTTTCTCCAGGCCCTCTCCAGTTTATTCACTTCTTTTTTAAAGCATGATGCCCACACCCGGTGGATGTATGCCACCTCACGTTCTGACCTGTGGCTCCTTTCCAGGTTATCACCTCAATTTTCTCCTCTGTGGCAAGAGACCAGAGTCCCTCCCTTCCCATATGGCTTGATATATATATTTATTTATTTTGCATTCACACACACACACACACACACACACACACTCTCTCTCTCTCTCTCTCTCTCTCTCTCTCTCTTCTCTCCAGGAATGTCTGTTCCAGTCAATGACCTTGTGATGCTTGAAGTGAATTTTCTATCCTGTATAGCTGCAGCCAGTGGCTGGCTCTTTGTGTCAGCTCCAAGTTAAGCATGGGAGGACATCCAAAAAGAAGAGACTTTAGCATGCATGGGTGGGCAAACGGGGAGGATGAAACAGCCCCAGCAAAGAATTTTCCCTGGACAATGAGCCAGCTGGGAAGCAGAGCTGGAAATGAAACAGGCCATGTCCCTGCAGCTCTCAATTCCCATCTGAGGCCAGCTCTGAGCCAGCAGATTCAGCTGGGTTCTCCCCCCACCACCACGTGCAGGGCCAAGAGGAGACAGGACCCATTCCTATGCATCATCTGCAGGCATTTTCACAGCTGGGGAGGCGGGGGGCGGGGGGGATCTCAACACAGCTGCCCCCACACACTGTCTCTTGCTCCTCCCTGGCTGCCTGCCTCTCCTGTGGAACAAGAGGATGAGGGGAAGAGTGCTTCGAGAGAGTTGTAATTGGTGGGCTAAGGTCGAGCATCATTTAGCACACAGAAGGACTCTTTCAGTGCCCCCATTTCCTAGATAGAGCATGGCTGATTGCCCCACTGTTGTCTACATTACCTGCACAAAAGCAGGCAGAATGCCCTTCTTTTCTGGGTGAACTGCCCTTAACAACAATATGTTCTGACCTGTGCTTGCACTGAACGGATCATTGCTCTTCCAATCACTCTCAGATAAGGTCTTTGTTATGCCACATGAAGGGAATCTTAGGTATGCTCAGGGCCAGTGCTCTTCCCCCTTTTGCTGGCTGGGTGCACAGAGAAGATGCAAAGGAACAAGGCCTACTTGACTGTGGGAACCTGGCACTACCTCCCCACGATCAAGGACAGAAATCCAAGCTTCAGCCAACACCACGGGTCTGCAACCTGCGGCTCTGGAGCCACATGCAGGTCTTTGGCTGCTCCCTTTTGGGTCTGGCCTCCAGGACCCCTCCTGCCATTAGGGGACCCTGCAGGCAGCCTGCAACAGGTTCTGGGCTCCCCTGCCATCAGGAGACCCTGCTGTGAGCCTGCTCCTGTTTCCAGGCTCTCTCCCCGCCTCCAGGGCACCCTGAAGTAGATGCCCCAGCCCAGCTCCCCCCACCAGGAGGCTACACCCCTTGTGGCTCTCCAAACACTTGGCTATTGAGGGAATTTTTAAAAATGGCTCTTCTTATCTTTCCAGTTGTCGACCCCCACCCTACACCCCCAGAAAGGGCCTGCTTCCAAGGTTAGGACACGAGGAAGCTGTCAGCACAGGCATCCCCTGGCACAAACATGCCCTGAGTGAGGCCAGAGTGCAGGTGGGTTTGAAGAGCCCAGGCACAAAGCAATCTCTCTCTCCTTCCAGGGAAAGGAAATGGACCAGGGGAGCAGCAGACTCAACAGGGCTTGGGTTGCCCCCTCTGTCATTCAAAAATCCTGCTCACGGAGGTAACAGGCCACAGTGGATGCCAGTGAGCAGACCCTCATTTACCAGGAGGGCAGCTGGAAGATGCTGACTCCTGCGTGAGTTAAGGCTCACTTAGAAGTCAACACAACCTGACTCTGCAGAGGCTCTGACAATAGCAGCAAGGCATGGCCTCGACACAGTGAACAACATGCCAACACCAAAACACCACCAGGAATACAAAATTGCTTGGATTTTGATGGCCATGGAGCACCGGGTTCTAGTTCTGCTTCTGGTACTGGCCTGCTGCATAGTCTGGGGCAAGTCACTTGGCTTCCCCCTCCTTGACTCAGTTTCCCCACATCTAAAATGGAGGCCAGTGGCATTGCGCCCTTTGTAAAGTTCTTTGAAGCCAAAGGTGTCTGAGTGTGCCCTGGTCACCATCATAATCTAGCTCTCACATGACACATTTCACCGGTTGTCCTTGAAGCCACTTTATAAAGGGGCCAATGCAACCTGCCTCCATTTTAGAGATGGGGAAACCAAGTCAGGGAGCAGGGAAGCCAAGTGACTTGCCCAGACCATGCGGCAGGCTGGTGCCAGAACCAGAACTAGAACCCAAGTCTCAGTCCAGTGCTCAACAGCCATCAAAATCCACGGCAATTTCATCATCAGCCCTGAATGGCAGGGCCGCAACAAGCAGCCCAGAGAAGCAGTGGGGAACAGATCAGCGTGGCTCGCTCTGCCCCCTAAAAGCCACTTTCACTTCCCTCTTCAATAATGAAGCTGTTGAGGCCTCAGAGTTTCATAAACATCTAGAGGGATGCACAATTGATTTAGCCACAGCTGACGCTTTCTGACCTGCCAGCGGAACGTCAGAGAAACAATTTCTTAAATTCAACATCCCTGAGCAACTGGAAAATTGGCAGACCAGAGCCCGTCACTCCATCCTGCCATTGGAAGCTGATGATTTAGCCTGGCAGGCCTTCTGTCTGTGGTCTTTGTTCTTCCCCTCATTTTATCAATACAGGGACCCTCGTGAAAAGAAAAAGGCTCCAGGGGGCTTCCTTTATATAGGCCTTGGAGCAGACCACCACTGCTTTTATGCCCACCTCTCCAGCCATGGATTGGAGGCCCAAGCTGAGCTTAATGCAAGCCACTCTGGTTAACAACCCCATCCCCCTCGAGATTTCAGTTGGATACAGCATTCTTCACTTGCTGTCCTTTCCCTCATGTAGCAGTATCCTGCCCCAAAGGTGGCTGTGTTGTGGTACAGAGAAGAGCCCCTTATGCAGCTTGTTGTGCCATGCAGTGTTCTAAGACCCAGGAAAGGTGCTCCGCAAAACAAATTTATGACTTTTGACCATAGCCCTCCACTACAGGCAGTGCAGAGCTGCAGTCTCTCACTCTAATATCAGGAAGCGCTTGAGGACACACACTGTGTCTGTCCTCATTGCCCCCAGGCAGGCATGGAGAAAGTGCCCTTGCTCCATCTATTTGTAGGATTCACCTTAGAAATACTGTGCTACTTGCAAGCTCTGTTGACTGGTACTGAAGTAGAGAGGGTCATGGTCTTTCCCACCTTTCGGGTGGTCTGTGGCAAAAGGGACACCAAGAGAGCTACTCTTAGGGTCAAGAAGTTACTCACAAACTGGCCGGGGAGGCCAGGACTGCTTCCAATCCTGTTACAAGTCATAGAACTGGTTAAAAGGCCTTCTTCATGCACCAAAATTAACACAGAGACTAGAAAAGCACTAAGGGCTTCATCCAACATTGAAAAGCAACCACTCCTGGTGTAGAATAAGGCCACTGTTTAAACAGAAGAGTTGAGGATGGAGGCGGTGGGAAGCTTTCTTGACTTATGTGTTCAACCATGCAACCTCCACAGTCTCTAGGGGGATGTTTGCTGGTTTGTAAGTTAAATGAGATACATTTCAAAGTCACTTTTCTGATTCTGCTGTTCACCAGTCCCTATTTTGCTGAAGATGGTAATAAAATCTGAGACTCCGACGGCAAAGGACTCCATTTTGAAGTTACCGGAAACAAGTTTCACTGTCAGTTTTTAAAAGGGGCCTCAATACCACCCCTATTTTTTTTTTTAAATCTTCAATCAAATCTGCCCACTGTTTTATGGGTGCGTAAGTCGCAGGTGGTCAGTGGCCGAGCAATCCACCCAGTGGGTGACCTCCTGCTCCCCGGTTGTGTGAGGTCGCACCCAAGTTCCCGTCTGCGAGCCCCTCTTTGTGGGGTGAGGCTGCCAGACACAGTCTAGGCCTCCAGCCCTCTCTCCAGGCAAGGCGGTATCAGGGTCTTTGCCTGCGAGCCCCCCTCAGCAGGGCGAGGCAGCCAAACACAGTCTAGGCCTCCAGCCCTTCCTCCAGGCGAGGCCGTAGGAGAGGATTTATGGTGGGGATTTAAAGCAGGGGTCAATATTGCAGGATTGGCAGGGGATTGGGTGCAGGGGAGGGAGACGCAGGCCCACACACTCCACTGCGTCTCAGCCCAGGGCCCCATCTGGAGGCTGTAAGGCCACCAGTAAGCCAGCGGTGCTCCCACCAAAACACACCGGCTTTAACCACACCCGGCGGGACAGGCCCGCTCTTCCCTGAGCTACTTCCTCCAGGGTTCCCCCGTTTCCTCCCCTACCAAGTCCTCAGGGTAAAAGGCCAGAGGGATCCCTGTCAAACCTTCTTCCCCCGGGGGCGGCAGGGCTGGTAGGTCCTCTAGGTCTTCCACGAGGGGTAACTCCTCCAGCTCGTTGCTGGCAGGGCTTGCCTGGTCCAGGAGGTCTTCGGCCGAAGGCAGCTCCTCCAGATCATTGGGGGATGAGTCCTCCGGGTCCGTGGGGTCTTCGGCCGAAGGCAGTTCTTCCAAGTCCTCCCCTTGGGGCGGAGAGTAGACCGGGAAGTCCCGCCAGTGCTCAGGCCGCTTATCCGCAGGCTGGGGTTGAGTGCTCTCAGGGATAGCAGTCCCTCCCTCTCAATCTCCCCTCGCTCTGCCTGGTCTGTCTCCTTATATAGTCCTCCCCTCCCCTGGGCCCGCCTCCTGTGTTCCGGGTCCCGGCCCAGCTCTGGCCTGCAGGAAGAGCGCTCAACCCCTGGGACAACTGCTCTGGAGGAGGGAGGCGCGTCCTGACTGCCCTCCCTCCTACAGGGTGTAATCAACTGTGAGAGCAAATGATAAAGTTCAGATGTCTACCTGCTGACTTATGACGGCACAAAAATCACATGTCCTAACTAAACAAGTTAGCTTTCTGTCTCATTTCTATCATTGCACTGGTAAGTTTGGCAGCAAGAAATTTGAATATTTCAGCAAGTGGCCCATGACCAGTTTTTCAGCAGGTCTTCTAAGCTGTGCACACAACACATGGGAGCAAACCAGGTGTGTGCATACACAGCACGTAATTGCACACACAAATAGTATTTGCATATGCTGCAGAGAAGGAAAAAAAGACGCCCTCATAAATGTTGACAAGGGAGGCTAGTGAAAAGGCAGCTCCAGCCTCTCACTGATTTTATGAGATGGCATCATACTATATGGTACAAGCAACAGCTTTATCATGCGCACACAAAGCTTTGAGAGAGAGAGATAGCAGACTCAGCTCCAACTCACAGCAGAGCACAGTCCCCCTTTATCCTCAGTTTGAGAATTACCCCTTTTGGTTGCTAATCTTTGTAGGCAGCCTTGGCAGACAGCAGCTCTTATTCATGTGAATTTCATGGCTAGACAGAGGGCACTCACTTCCAGAAAAGAGGGCCTGAATCACACACAACCAAACACAATTAGTGAGTTACAGGCAGATATGAAGCTAGCCAGCACTGGTTACACAGAAGCCAGGGGTGCGGGTGATGAAGGAAAGACTCTCAATTTAATTCCTTTGGAAAATAGCCTGATTCTCCCCAGTAGTTGTACCACTCGACATTAGCCCAGAAAATGAGAAACCCCTCACACCCCCTCAAAAATTCAGCTTGATGGCAGCAACTGAATCTCCTATAAATAAATCCTAAAGCTTGGGAGAAGACGATTATTTATTAATTACACTGTAGTCATGGCCTAGGACCCCATCGTTCTGAGCTTTGTGCAAACATGGAGAAGACAGTTTCTGTCCACAGTGCTATTAGGAATTCAAAAAGCACTCGCTATGATGCAAGTGCACATCTGCCCTGCATGGACTGACAGGCCACAGGTCCCTAGCACTGCAGCCAGCCAGCCAAAGGAGATCCCCTTTAGCTTATATGGAAAAGGCCTGTGCTTCTGGAGCAGAAGGGCCTGAGGCCTGTCCTTATGGCTATGAATCTCCAGGAGACCATGTATTGACTACAGAGTGCCACCCTTTTAGCTCAGCCCCTGGCTTCTTTGGATGATCACAGCAAGTGTTCTGGATTCCAGTTCCACTTCCTCACTGATTCACTCTAGCTCCTTGGGCCAAGCCTACCTCCCCTCACTGCATCATGTAACATACCTGAAAAACAGGGATAACAAGGCCATGCTCCCTTGCAGGAAAGAGGCTTAATGAATGCCTACGAAGCACTTTGAGACCCTGACAGCAGATGTGCTATACGAGAGCAAGGGGTTGTTACTACATTCCCCCTTCCTCAGTTACCAATTGCCAGACAAACACTTCCTCCACACCCCAAACTGATCTCATATCCAGCATGGAAAGCACCAGGTCAGGGCAGTCTCTAGCAGAGCATCACTTGGGATCCAACAAGTTTATAAAACCCCTCACCTGAATGGGTTGAAGTCAGACAATTTATATTAAACAGCAAGACCATGGGACTTTCTCCCTCAAGATGATAAAACACCATTAAAAAACACACTTGATCCATAAACAGGTTCTTCTTCCACCCTGCTCCCACAACACTTCCCTAGCACGGAAATGTCTTGCTGAGTAGCCACATTTCTAACATACTGGCCACGGCTGTCACAGGTGCCTAGAGACACTGAAGCATTCGGTGTTGGGGGTGCTGCGGGGAGTGTGCACTCAGCGCTTCAGGTTTTTGAAGAGTGAGTGTTCAGAACTTCCTGAGAACCAGGTCACTTTGCACCACTGCAGAATTATTACTGGTCTTATTTTACAACTGTGGCCAATGTGTCCCAAATGGCAACTCTCTCACCCTGTTTATCAGCCGGCATGGAGGAAGAATGGAATCTGTTTTGCAATTTCTGCCCTAGATCGCTCCTTGTTGTGAAAAACAGGAGAGAGACGGGCTTGATTAGAAACTTAAGGTTAAGAATATCCAGGTTCAGATTAATGAAGTGCCATCTTTCCCCCTCTTCCTCGGGCCTAGGAGATGCAGTGCTTGCACCCAACACTTTCCAAGACCCTGAGAGAGAGAACATATGTGTTGCAATATGCAGGCATAGCAGGGTGAGTCAAGAACAGCATGAGAGACTTAAAAATAGAATTCTTCTTCATGGCAGGCTCTGTGCTCAGACACACAGTGTGCCAAAACTGCTTTCTCGCTTTCCTGACCTAGCTGTTGTTCCCATGTTTTCATAAGCTGCCTTGTGATTTGACTTGGCATTTCAGGAAAGGGCTGAGCTCATCCTCCCCCTGCAGACCATGGCCAACAAGTCTCTGCCAGGAACCTTTAACCAATTTACTTCTCAGACAGATCAATGATATGGATGACACTTGACTCAAAAGGGGACCAAATCAGTGCCCCTCCCCACACAGATTTATGCTGCCCTGCACTCAGGAGAAGCGGATGATCCTTTTGGGATGTGCCTATGGGATGAACTTTGCAAAAGGGAACAAGGTGGCCAGCAAAGGAAGAATGCAGCACCTCAAAGATACAGAGTCTCTCTGGGGATAGCATGGCCATGCACATCCAGGGACTGAAGGAACTCTGCAGAAGAGAAAACTGAGGGGGGATTTGATAGCAACCTTCAATTACTTGAAGGGTCCTCCAAAGAGGAGGGAGCTAGACTGTTCTCAGCAGTAACAGAGGACAGAACAAGAAGCAATAGTTTCAAGCTGCAGCTGGCACGGTTGAGGTAGGATATTGAGAAAAACTCTCACTAGGAGTGTGGTGAATCATTGGAATGGGTTACCTAGGGAGGTGATGGAATCTCCATCTTTGGAGACATTTAAGGCCGGATTAGACAAAACCACTGGCTGGGATGATTTAGTGGGAGTGATTCTGCTTTCAGCAGTGGGTTGGACTAGATGACCTCATGAGGTCCCTTCCAACCCTATGAGTCCCTCTGACTGACTTCTGGGGCTAGCCCAACCATACAGGTAAACTAGGAGGTCACAAAGGGTGCTAGGCTTTAAGGGGTACCAAATTAAATGGAAGCATTTTTTCCTCTTTTTTTTTTTTTTTAAATACATTAATACATTCACTCTTATAACATATGGAGGAGGGTGACAAAGTTGTACTTTGCCTAGGGTGCCTCTGCTAAAGCACATGGCAGCCTGCAAGAAGAACCAGTCGTCTCATGAGCAAGAGAAACATGGGACACAGCAGTTGTACCGTAGCTTGTGACCTCACCACAGAGACTGTCAGAGAATTAAACCTGCCCTTTCAGTACCAAGGACAGCATGGGGCTTGCAAGCAGGAGCTGCAGGACTTGTTATAACTGAGTAATTGCATTCTGCCTTCATATCTTCCCCCCACAGTTTCAGGTGGATGAAGAATTCTTTACTTTCGTCTCTGAACTGTGGTACTGATTGCACTGTGCTGCCTTCCAGCCCCAGAGGTGACTGAGTTTCACTGACAGCTGAAATGATCTCTCTATATTGTTTACAAAGGGCTTTGCATATTTGGATGAAATGCTCTGATGGACATATCAACCCTCCTCGCTGGGGTGGATCTTCCCCCCTTTTCCTGAAAATCTAGGTGATTCTGAAGTTTCATCTATACAGGGAAATTGATTGGCACAGCTATAACCAAAATATTATCCTGCTATTGTTCCGCTGGTTAACTTCCCTGTGTGGACAAGCCCTGAGAAAGAGAAACTCTTAAAAGGGAATAAAACACATCTCCAGTCTATTCATGAGCATGGATATTTGACAAGGTTTAGCAAACACAGCCCATCATTAAATGATTCAAGTGTAGTTGTAAAACATCAGGCAAGTCCCATCTTGCCTTTGGGACACCTCTATCCCACTGTCTGGACCAGGGCAAAGTATCTACCAGCTCCAAAATGGTGTTTCCATCACCATGACCACAACAGCCCCACATCCCTGAGAGAGCAGCCAAGAAAATAGCTTCAGGCCAAACCAATACCCCACTCACAGCTCAGTCATTTGACAGAGCTAGTCTTCCACATCCAGAATCAGGCCGCTTCAGTGCCCCTGTGTGAACAGTCTGATGCCACTGAGAAGTGCCCTTCATTAATAAGATACTCAGCAGTGAAGGGAAGGTCTGGTGCCCCCACTAAAATTCAGCCTTCATGCTGAAGAGATCAGACGTGAGCGAGGGAATCCCAGTCCTAAGTGCTGAAAGAGTTGAAAATTCAGCCCTCTATCCTCAAAGGCTGCTGTGTGGGAAGAGTGCATTCCAGGGCCTGATAGAGTTTAAAAAAGGCTTTTATGGCCATAAGCTGTCCCTCTTCACATGCAGCCAGCAGAAACCTGAAAGCAATCCCACCCCGCTACTGGGCTCTCCCTGGAACTGACTGAATGGGGTGGGGAGGTCCAACACTTCTTTTGTGCCAGCTATTTCTCTTCTGGGAGGCAAGGCCATCTGCACGCGTTTCAGATTCAGCTGCACACAGGGAGCTTCACTGGAGCCAAGGCCACGTCCCTCCATCCAGCCCAGGAAGCATTCGGGGGAAAGGCACCATATTACCAAACAGCTCCTCTTCCCACTTCCTGCTTTCCCTGAACTGTACACAAAGGGTCCTCATCAAAAACACAACTGCAAACCCTGAGCTAGTTTCATGTACAAGCCCCTCGTCCCTTGTCATCAGCACTGAAGGAGGGGTCAATGGAAACTGACCTGAGAAGAGGCTCTTAGCTGGTCAGAGCCATGAGTTTCTTTGCTCACAAAGTTTTCTTTTCAGCTCCATCCCTTTATTTACTGGTTGGCTTATTCTCATTTCTTCACTAATGAGAGGCTTTGGGGACAAGTTTCTCACAGCTGCACAAGAGACACTGCGGAAGTAAACTACAAAGGCTTGCTGTTTGTGCAGCACTCTAAGCAGGGCCTAGATGTGATGCCATGATGTGACCAGACTCTGAATGGGCAGCCTACTCAGAAGATGGACAACGCAATAGTAGAGCACCACCCCTTTCTCTCAGTGTCACACTGGAGAGCTGACAGACATGTGGTGCAGAAAATCCTGGGCCATGGCAGAAGCTCAAGGGGAACAAGCACAACACAAACGGACCATTTTGAGGTTAGGAACTCCTCCCCCAGCCCCCGCCTTTCTAATTCCATTCTGGAGGGCTGGAAGAAAAATCAGTGCTAAATTACGTAGATTCATAGATTCTAAGGTCAGAAGGACCAATATGATCATCTAAGTATGACCTCCTGCACAATGAAGACCACAGAATCTCCCACCCACTCTGGCAATAGACACCCAACCTATGACTGAGTCACTGAAGTCCCCAAACCATGATTTAAAAACTTCAATACACAGAGAAGCCGCCACCAAGTGATCTGTGCCCCATGCTACTGAGGAAGGCAAAAAAAAACCCAGAGCCCGTGCCAATCTGTCCTAGGAGAAAATGCCCTCCTGACCCCAAAATGGCAACCAGCTAATCCATGAGCATCCTTGGGCAGGTCAATGCTGAAGGGTTGGTAGATCAATCATGCATAGGTTACGAAGGATGGCACCACCATCAGCACAGGGGCTCTTAATACCAAGCAAAGCTTAGGTAGGCAGAGCCTGCTCAAATTACGTAGACAGACCCTACCAGGACCTCCTCAAACCTCTTGCCTGCTTTGTGTCACTTACCTGTCTCAGGATCACAGAGCTGCTCACAGGCATCCGTTGTCCTCTGGCCACAGAGATCTCTTACCCAGGGGGAGGTGGCATTAACCTGATAATAAAGGGAGAGCTTGGCTGGATTTAACCAGTCAGAGATGTCCAGGTAGCTTCCCTCGCTCACAACAAAACTGCTTCCTGTAAGGAGAAAAATAGGAAAGGGGAAGTGTTTTAGTCAGGTGCCATTAGGAAGCCACACACTTCAGGATAGCTGGAGAGTGCAAGAAAAGAAGAGGACAGTCACTTCAGACAAGACTTCTAATGGTTTACACAGGGGGTGGGAAGATCATCATATTACCATGGAGCTCCTCTTCCCATGTGGCCCATTTGTGCTATGTCCACAAAGCTAGCTCTTGTTACTCCCATTTGTGAAGCACCAGATGCAACAGTGCTAAACAGCCTCCTCCGTGACAGCCCAAAATTATCTTCCCCTGGTTTCCCAGGAGTATTCCTGCCAGGAACTTGCTCTGTCCTCTTGATCCTTGACAATACCCCAAATCACACAGTGGCCAACATAGGAACAATCACAAAAAGGGTCTGCTGGGGGCTAAGCAATGGAAGGAGCATGACGCGTGGAGGACAATCTCCTCATTCATTGGTTATCTGGCCCTCACCATCAGGGTTTTGCTCCCTTCCGCCCCACTTACTGAAGGGAGACAACTGTCTCACTGTTAATATGTTCATTTTATCGGGGGCTAGAAGATTATTCTTCAGACTGGGGCCTCATCCTATCGAATCAGCCCAGTTCTATGCTCGGTCAGCAAACTGTTCTGGTTTCCACGTCCAGAATCTGGCTGCTCCAATGCCCCAAAGCAGTAGCCACAGGAGGAGGTCAGCAAACAGCCTGACAGCCGTCCACAGCAGAGCACAGAGAAGTATTGAGAGAACTTGAATCTGCCATCCAGATCACATCTGTATGAATTTGCCTTGAAGGAGTCCTGCTTATACAATATTAGTCTGGGACTCAGAAAACCTGGATTCACTTCCTGGCTCTGCCAGACTCCCCTGGTAACTCTGGACAAATGGCTTAATTAATTCCCCGGCTTCTGGTCTGTACAATGAGATGAACATTTGCCCATCTCCTAGGATGGTGACAACTTCCAAAAGGGTAGCCATGTCAGTCTAGTTCAGCAAAACAAACAAGGAGTCCTGTGGCACTTTCAAAGACCAACAAATTTATTTATCGAGGCTCATCAGGCAGATAATTTTGTTAAGTCTTTAAAAGGGCCACAAGAGTACTTGCTTGCTTTCCTAGGATGTGTTTGGGCAGCCCCCAGATTCTAGGGTGATGAGGACCACATACATTAACGTACAGCAGCAGCAAAACACACCACTTGATTTCTCTTGGTTCCAGATGTATGAACATGCTCCATATACCATTTTCCCTGAAGGAGAGCTTTATGGAGCTTCAAAGCTTCTGTCTTTCACCAAAGGAAGTAGGTTCAACAAAAGACACTCCCTCAGTCCCAACCTTGTCTTTCTCACTTCCCTGTATGAGCCATCTTCTCACATAGGAACGCCCTCCCTCCAGAGGTCAATGATTTAGAAAATAATTCCCACCAAACCCCTTTTTCCGAATAAATCTGATGCTTCTTTATTTGTGAAATGTATTCTCCCCCTTGCTGCCTTGTGGGTATACGCATCTTCTAATTACCCAAATAGATTTTCAGTTCAGTCCAATCATTTCCTTATCTAACATCTGAAGCCCAGCATCGCTGGGGGGATTTCACAGACGCAGAGGTCCTCATTAACTCTGATCTTCAATTACATTGATTAGAAGACTGCATCTGCACTAGTGCTGAAGAGATCAGAGGTGAGCGAGGGAATCCCAGTCATTAGAAATGGCATTTTGGTAAGCTGCTGATGTAGAAGACACAAAAAGAAGGGTATGGAGGCCAATGGGAGAAGATACCTTCAGAGAAGATTAAAACAAAAAGATTTACTTTATGGACTATAAGACAAGCCTAGAGTGATTCCCTCCCCTGCCCCCTTTCCTTTAGAATCCCAGGCCCCAGGAAGAGTACTGAGGATTCAAAGCTTTCCAGGTGACTGACCAGAGATACAGCCTCTCCAACACCAGGTGTGCTCCCGCTGCAACATGGAACATTCCCAAAACCTCGTAAAGGATTTAGTCCTTGACTTCCTAAAATACTGTGTGAGGTTGTCATCTCATGTCTCCCATTAGCACTCATGGAAGTCAAGCGATTAAAAGGCCCCATCAGGGTCATAACCGGTGAACATGCACCCTGTTTGAAAATTAAAAGTTAACTGCCATTTAAATGAGGATTCTTGAGGCCCATTGAGAAATAAATCTCCCAGCCACCTTCCTCCGGCCTCACCCAACCATGATTTATAAGGTAGGAGCCTAAACTTAGGTGCTTAAAAGAGTGGCCTGGGAAAACCCAATGAGACATAAGTGCTGAGTTCTCAGCAACTTCAGCTGATTCCAAGGGAGCTGCCAAGAGGCCAGTAGCTATAAAAAGCCAGTCATTTATTTAGGTGCCTCTATTTGCATATTATGCAAAACACACATTTTATATGCTCATATATGTAATATGGATATTAAAACAAACATGGTCCCTTTTTTCATTTTATTTAAACTGGTAGGAAAGGCAGCTTTGAGAAATACACAAGTGTATTTCAAGAGGCCAGCAGCAGAGATAACTTCCTCCTCTCAAGGGACTGAGAAACTCTATGGGCCAGCACAATTTTTCTAAACCAGGGGTACATGTCCCAAGTTCCAGGGGGTACGTCATCTCATCTACATATCTGCCTCCTTTTACAGCAGGCTACATAAAAAGCATGAGCAAAGTCAGGACAAACTAAAATTTCATACAATGACTCATTTATACTGATCTGTATCTGATACAGTAAAATGTAAATACAATATTTGTATTTTAATTGAGTTATTTTATAATTCCATGATAAATATCAGACAGTAAGCAATTTTTTGGCAATCATGTGCTAGGACACTTTTATATTTTTTATGTCTGACTTTGTAATCAAGCAGATTTTAAGCAAGGTGAAACTTGTGGACACACAAGATCAATCAATTTCCTGTATGGGGTACAGTAGTCTAGAAAGGTGGAAAGCCAGTGGACTTGCCAAGATAAGTCACCATGTTCACAAAATCTCCCTACCCTGATTTAAACGAAAGCCACTCCAAAGCAACAGAAAATAAACAAACAGGTAATACACTACAAGCAGCAAAGTAACCAAGAAGCAAAACCAAAAAAAAAAAAAAAAGCATAAAGCTAAGTTTAAAAAACCCATCACTGACACGTACTGGGGAATGGTGGGTGGGAAGCAGGCTGAAAGTGGACCCAGGTTCTTTGAAAAACACAGCCAGAAACTGTTGAGGCACAAGTAAAAAAAGAACAGACATTTATGGAAAAATTGGACAAAGCAACACAAAAAACAGGACAGTAAAGGGGATTCTAGGAAACTTTGGACTTGCAGAATTTGGGCCACTGTCCATGTAAACTGGAGGATCTCTCTTCCAAATAATGCAAGACCTTTTTTCAAAACCCACACGTTCTTGAGCATTTATCTATCTGTGTACTCACAAACCAGCTCATGCACAAGATAGTGCAGGTTGCTAGGCATCCTGCTCATGGACATAATTCACCCAGCTCCAGTTTTCAGGCAGGCTCAGAGATCACTCCACCACCTTCAGATTTAGTCACATTGGCACAGAAAGTGTGCGCTGCCCACTCATCCAAATTTATGGGTGGTTCTGGCTTCTCTTGCTGGAGCTCTCGCCTCCACATCTGTTCCATAACCAGAAATTAATTCTGCCTCCAACCCAACGGTTCAGTTCTCCCTCCCCTTCTGCAGCTCTTTAATCCCTACCCAGGCCTGGGACTATAGCACAGACTCCTCTCTCCCTTCTTATGGGGGTGGAAGAAAACTCCAGGGGCTCTTTATCCCCTCTGCCTTTTCCCTGGTTGGGTGTGGCAGGAAGGCAAAGAAGAGCAGACACCCTCTCCCACTGCTCAGAAGTAGGAGAAACAAAGGTGCCTCCTTGGGTTGCTGGCTCATTTCTGCTCCCTTCTACTGTGAGGCTGGCTTAGGTGAGTGAAGACAGACAGAGACCTCCCGGCAGCAGCTCTGATTGATGGCTCTGCTCCAGGAGGTGGACAAGGGTTTGATTTCTTTTGTCATCACCAGCACAGGCTCCAGCCCTGGCTGAAATCCCAACACTTATAAAAAAAAATCCTGAGAGTGCAACATGAAACTCTAAAGGATTGCAGGATACACATTCAGGCCTCCCCGCACTCCCTGGCTTTTGAGGGACCGTTCTGCATTGACCACCAACCCACTCGGTCTGGTTAAAGGAGAACATTTCCTGCATTCAGGGCCAAGCATGGGGAGCAGGTGGGGAAACAGTTTCTCATGGATCCCCCAAACTGAGTGACATTGTAACTCAGCACACAAGGTCACAGAAGAACTCAGGTTTGGCCTGTCTACAGTAAGGCAGCAGAGCCAAATTTTAATGCTGTTGCAACCCTGTGCACTTGGTCGCAATGCCAATAAAATTGGGCCCATTCACCCCTCAGTCCCCACGGACAACGGGGCACATGGGCCAACTGTAAGTGGTGCCGCATCTCATGTTAGCCACGTGAATTGTATGAAGGGCTGCACTTTCTAGGGCTGAAACTTTGGGCCCTCGGAAGTCAGGTGCAGAACTCCTGTTCTCTTCAGTTGCGCTGACTCTTCACCTCAAGCATCTCAACCATTGGCATGAAAATGACCAAGCTATTTCCCAGTGCTAACCACCAGACCTAGGCTATCATTAGCAGGAAAGATCTTTTATTGCAGAACTTGAGAATATTCAGTGGAATTCACCCTGCTGGTTGAAGGCTAGGGCTCAGAACTATGCTATCATCAAAGTTATGTTATCTTATTGCATATGGAAGAACAAAACAGAAAGGCAACAGTTCTGAAGCTGTGTATACATAATCCCAATAAATAAAGTAGTGACTGATGTGGCCCGACTCCACGGGTTGTGAGAAATGAATGAGAGGCAGAGGAGAAAGCAAAGGAAGTGGTTGGCACAGAGCATTTCAGCACAAAGCTATGTATGTCTTTAGGCCCTAAAATACAGCCGTTTCCAAGATCTAGGAGGACCACAAAAAGACTTCAGGCTATTGTTTTGTTTGGGTTCCCCGCCCTCACTCAAACGCTGATGAAAGTCAAGCCATCTAAAGCAGCATCAAAAGTTCACACATCTCATCCTGAGGTTTCCTTCAAAGTTCAACAAGACTGCTTGAGCCTTCACAAAAGAGGCTTGAAGTTTTGACATTTCAAAAATTATTCTCCAGAACAAAACAGGATAAAACAGCTCAGAACACAGCTATCTAACAAGGGAACAGAACAAAGCACCCAAAAGGCCGCCAGAAAGGGTAGGTTTTTTTTTTTTTTTTTTTGAAGTGACAGAACAAAAGTAACATTTTTGACTTCCACTTCAGAATTGAATTTTTCCCCTTTTTTAGTCCATTGTTACTGGTTGGTCAGTCAGACTCCTTTAGGGCTAAAATTAGCGTTTCTAGTCTGACAGCTGTTGGCTCTTCATAACCCCTTTCTTAATGTGTCTTCCCTTATGGGGAAGTCCCAGTAGAATTATATCCCTGCTATGGAATTCTATAGGATGGTTAAAACAAACCACCAAAGCCAAAAATTATAGACAGGATCTACACTTTGTTCAATTGTATATCTATTATTGTAACACCTAGAAACCCCACTCATGGATCAGCACTCCAGTGTGCTTGGTGTTGTACAAATACATAGATACTTGGAATAACCCTTTCAACACACTCACAGGAAATTATTATTTCCATCCCTATTAAACAGGACTAGTTTTCTCCCACAAGAGTAACACCATCCCCTCTTTATGGACCACCCTGCTTCCAATCCCCTACCCACCCAGACACATACACTTCTAACAGAACAGTTTGTCAAATTCCTCTCAGAAAGGCAGGAAAAAGACTCCATGTGACACAAAATATATTGACCTAAGAAAAGAAACTGGGGTGGTGGGAAGGGAAATCTGTCCACAGATTTGCTCACTCCTAAATTTCCTCAAGTAACAACAAAGCTGATCACCATGTGGGTGTATGGGGCACTTTACTCCATGGTTTCCCTACATGGCTCTGGAAGGGTGGTGCTCCCTTCTTCCCTGAAAGCATTCACCTACCTTCTTGGGAAAAAAAAAGAAAGGTGGGGGGGTTCAATTCTCAGATCCACTCCAGCTTGGGGCTTTGATTGTATAGGAGACACATATTAATTCTAGCAATGAGCCCAAATGAAATCTCCCAGGAACATTCCCTGTGACTCCAAGGAGCCGAAAACATGTGTGAGACAGGAGAGAACTGGACCAGCATATGAAGGGGCGGGTGGGGGGTGGAACTGGCAGCCAAATTGTTGAGTGTAGTTTCTTCCTGTTTCCATGAAGTGCCATTGCTCAGATCCAAAAGCTCCCAAACTGGGTAGAAATTCAGATCCAGAGACTCAAAGAGCTGAACTCAGTGGCTCAAGGCTGTTACTAATGACCACATTTTACACTGCAGGCAAAGCTGAAGCCACTAAAGAATCTCCCCAAGTTTTAATTTAGTGATTAAAAATCTGCATATTTCTACAGCTGACACAAGAGCCATAGCTTCTGAGTAAGGAACTGAGTTTCATTTGTAATTGCTAAAGCTATCATGATGGACAATTATCTCTGATTTTGGCCACATGTCCCTGAAGCTGGCATGTAATTCATCTCTTCTTGACTTTTTCCACACAGCATTTTGCTAGGAGATTCCAAAATGTATCTCCCCTTTGCCGGGTTTTAACTATGCCCTCTTATGCTGTCCTCCATTGCATGGCTTCAATCTTGCCCAACAAGAATCAGAGAGCCATGTCTTTGGGGAAGACCACCACATGACATTCCTCACCCCAGTGTATTGCTGCTACCAGATCCTCCATTCAAACTTTGCATGGAAGCACACACTTCTAGAGTTCATCTCAGCCAATTGTTTCACATCAGCTGCCTGAGGGAGTCCTGCACGAATAAAGATCCCTGGGCTGGGTTCAAGGAGGGTGGAATTCAGTCGAGCAGGGGACGCAATCCAGGCACATTCCTCTGCTTTAACCAACAGACACGGGACAGGCAGCCATTCCACCCCCTCACTCCAGCACCCACAGGGTTTGGCTTGTTAAGATCTCAGGCCTGTTTAGAGCAGGCTGGACCGCTGCCCATTGTGTATGCATTAGCAGCCTCCTCTGGTTGAGGGATCTCAACAAATCCTCCAAACGGCTGGATGTCTCCAGGTCAGGCCGCTACCTGTCCCAGCATTCTGCATGGGAAGAAGAGGATGTGACCATTTACTGTTCTACACCAGCTCAAGCCACAGCATAAAATCAGTTTTCATTTCCCTCACACTAGACCACATAAGAAAGCAGAGCTATTATCATTATGTTTATCAGCCCCATCTTAGACTCTTTATTTGGCACCTTTAACCCAAAACAAAACCCAACTGTCAAAGGAAAGCTTCCACTTCACTCTCCATGCTTTCTGACTCCCACCACACAACCTTGGGCCATTTCCCAGCTACCTTCTCTGGAAGCTGGACAATAGTTCAGAGAAATCCAGCCTCCATCTATTTATTCTGCCACATTTCTGAAGGCCAGGCAATGACAAAGGCTCAAACAAGTAAAATCTGCACATCGGTACAAGAGATTTTGCAGCCAGGCACCAAGAGCAAACATCCTCTGTTCTGTGCAGCAGCACAAACAAGTGAGTGAGAGAGATGTGCAAACTTGATAGGCTACGGGAGAAAACGTATGTGCCGTATGCATCAGGAGAGGAACGTTAGAGACACGGGATATGTCTTCCTGAAGGGATTTTTTTAAAATAAGTTGTCTGTATGTTTTTGCAAAAATGCAGCTAACGCTGTCCCAAAGCCCTTCTCAGTTTTGCAACAAAAAAGTTTTGGTTTTTTTTTCATATTTTATAATCTGACCACAGGCTGACTGTATTCTATTAAGGCCTCTCCCACCCACAACCCATTTGACATACAGTACTGCCCTTCTGTCTTTCTTCTTCTCCACCCATTAAGGTTCCCTTTGCCACTACATGGCAAAACCCTTCTGTGCACATTGCCTGAACTGCTTCTCCCTTAGATTTTTCCACCCTGAAATCAAAACTAATATAAGGAAATTTAAGCAGCTGCCCTTAAAATGGTCCCAGGTGACCAGATGCATCATACAGCTGGCATATATCCCCATATACATCCCATGTGCCTGTCCATACCTCAAGGGGAGAAAGCAGGGGATTAGATGGCAGGTGTTATGTCCATTTCAATCTCCCCCTGCTCCTAGGACAGAGAAAAGGAGAGAGTGAAAGGTGCTCACCTGCCTCCCCAAACTGAGTCAGCAACCTGACCTTCCTGGCTGGGTGGCATGATGCATGCAGTTCCTCTCTCACTTGCTGTAGGGCAAGCCTCTTTTTTGAGAGAGGGAGGGGGAACAGGCAAGCAAAGAGAGGAGAACATCTCGGGATCAGAAGCCTGTCAAAGGAACGATGAAAACATGATGTACTTTAGTCTGCGGAAAGTATTAGCTCTTCATACAAAACATGTTCCTTCTGTAAAACAGTTTCTGAATCCCTCTGATCTGGGCTGATACAGCACACAACCTGATGTTAATATTTAGAACAAGCACCAACTAATGCTGGAGCCATTTGCTTACAGTTTTCTTACAAGCTACGTGTCTGGGAAGAACGTTATGTTTTAAAATAGAAACCAAAATAACTTGATGATGAAGAGCCCGCACGTACCCCATGCAGTCACCTAAATGCAGTGTCATTCAAGATACGTTGCCCTCAAATAAGGTCCCCTGAACAGAAATGTATCACCTGGATCAATCAAAGTGAACTGTGTCCTTGGAAGAGGAAAATACTGCTCATGGTGAAGCATTTGTATAGTTTTACATGCTTAAATGCAACACCAGGACTCCATGTTCAGATACTATCAAATGGAAAACCTGATTCAAAGTCCACTGATTCCTTCTAGTGATTTCAACAGAATTTGAATGAGCTCTGAAGCAGGGTCCCCACTGACAAGCAAACACAGGATTCCCCCTAGCCATTTGCAGCAGTGAACAACTACATGAAGGTTCAAATCTTGCTCTCTTTCACTGCTGTAAACCTGGAGTTTTTCCCTAGGAGTCAGCAGATTAACTTCAGCTTCATCTCAGTATCATCCACAGAACTTAGTCACACCACCAGAGGAAATGCCAGATCGTGGGCCTAACTAATGGGTGTTGATTTTGTATGCAAACGTGTGCAGGACATTCTGTGCTCATAAGAGTGAAATGACTGAGGAAACAAACTAATGCCTGGTCACCTCTGAGAGCTGCAGAAAAGCAAGTGAAAGCAAACAATTTAAAGCAACAAATTTAATTAGAAACAAAATGAGAAGTTGTTGCAAGCCCAACACTGCAGCCTGCGGAGCTCAGTTAACCGTTGGGGAAAGTTAGCAAAAGCCACAAATAGCTGCCTGCAATTCCAGAAGCGTCTTAGAGATGATGCTTATGTGGTAAGGAGATAAATAATCTTCAGGTGAAACAATTCGAGATCAGCTCCATGGCAGTTACGAGGGGGTAAAAAGAAGTTACGTCTTATTTAAGGTCCTGCCACCCTTTGCAAGGATGCAAATTTGAGAGGGTGGTTTTGATCTGGAAAAACATGTGGATTGGGGCTGTTGCCCCACTCTGTACAGTTGTGAGAGGTGGAATCAGAGGACTGTTCCAGCTAACAGCAACTGGGATTGTTGGTTGGTCCTAATTCCAGTCACCAGTTAGCTGCCTCAGGGCAGATGGCCAGAGCTACCATTAGTGAAATCTACTCCACTGAATACGGGGAGTAAAAGTGCATCCACCAAATCACTTCTTATAGCTGTTCAGTCCATCTGCTTGAGAGGTTACATCAGGTACCAACTCATCAGAGGTTGGAACTGGAGTCAATCCCCAATGGGGACAATGCTTAAATGGTTGGGAGAGAAGGAGCTCCATGGCAGGAGTGGGGCGGCGAAGGGGCAGGTTTGGTCTAACGAAGTCCAACCCCACTGACTGTTAAAGCTTGGAACAAGGATCATCTTTTCCTCCAGGCTTGCTGAAGTGCCTGCGGGCTGGAGAAGGTAAGGGATTGTGTGCTTCTTTAAAACAATGCAATCCAGGCCCATTTCCTTTGCCCAATTTGCACATGTGCTTTTGAGTTTTACAATAGGGCATCTTTTAAAAAGCCCTCCAGCTTAAACATCACTTTCTCCTCACTCTGTGTGTGATGGGCCTCTCTCACTAACACATCCAGATGTAAAATATGCCTCTGCCTCTCTTCTGGTTGTGACAGCAGGGGGGTTAATTGCTACCACATTTCAAACAGTTGCACAGCAAGGACATACTTGAACTGGGCTAAGCCCTCTAGAGTTTTTCCCCCCAATCCTGGTTTCTCTACAGGCAGCTCTTGTCACTTGTATGTCTACATTTTAAATGATTCTTTATCAGAAAGAACCATTGTAAGAGCATAACAGAGGAGCAGTTACCATATTCTTAGGGGAGTTCAAGACTCTTCTCTTTCTAGTGTCCCAACCAACCTCTTTCTTGCTGCTGCTAAATGTTGCTGTAAGAAGCGTTTAAATAAAGATTCAAATCCTTCAAAAGGCCACTTTGTGTGAGTCTAAAACTGTGATCCTGACCTAAAATAAAAGCAACTTCCAGTCAGCACGGGGTAGGGTGGTGGTGGGCACTCTAACATTGCAACTTTGTTGGCTGGGAATTTGGGAGCCAGTTGTCGCAGGCTCGAAGAGGACGAGGAAGGAAGGAAACTCCTGGAGATTCCCCTCATGGGACTGCACCCAAATAACTGGGGCAGGAGAGAGTGGGGCTTTCCTGCTGGTGAAACAAATGAGGAGATTCAACATTAGATCTCATGGAGTGCCCCCAAACAAAAGACTATGCAGCCCCCAAGAGATTCACCAGCAGACGGATCCTCCGCAATGTGGAAAACTGCCTTTCTGTAACATGATTCCAGTGGAGAGGTACTGCCAAGAGCTGACTGGCAGCTGCCCTGAAACCTGCCCACTTAAAGTTGGTTTCACAGCACAGTGGTGGGGAGGATGGCAGGGAGTTGCAGAAAAGGTCACAGCAGCTGAGAGCATGAGTGGTGCATGGTGCTCAGGTTTTTTGCAAGCTGTCTCCATGGTTTAGGCTGGGATTGGGGTGGAGTGGTTCCTTTCATCTGGGTGCCCTACTTCCAGCAACCAAGATCCCAATATGGCAGGTAATGCAGGGATGGTGAGGTATGTGCCATGGAGGAAGCAATGTAGTGCAGAAAGGGAGAAGCTCCCACACAGGCCCTGTCCCCCTACTCCTTCCCATCCTGACTGTTTCAGGGCAATTATTTACACACCATCTTTCTCTAGCATCCCAGCAAGTCATGATAGAGCCTGGCCTCTGTAATGCACAGCCTTTGTGCTACGTCTGAGGAAACCCTGAAGAACATGGGGGTTTACAATCAAAATGTCTATTAAGCATATTTAAAAAAAAAAAAAGTGAAGTGGTCACCAAGAAAGCAGCAAGCTGCCTGCACCAAATACCCTCCAATCTAACACCAGCAAGCATTGAGAGGGGAAATGCTCACTTGCAACCAGCTTCTACTTATTTGGCTGCCCCAGGAAATGAAGACTGAGAAACTGTACAGAGGCAATGCTGAGTGTTCAGACAGGAAGGGGAAAACAAAAAACCAAACAAAAGAAAGAAAATGAACAGAGAGAGAGAGAAATAAGGGCAATAAAGATGGTTAAACCCACCAGGTGAGATGTCCTCTCCCCTGCTCCCTTTTGCTTTCATTCAACACCTCTTTCTATCCCTGCCTTCATCCACCTCCAGATCCCTGCAACTCCATTTTGCTCAGCTCACTGGATAATGCAGCTTGCTGGGGGAAGGGCCAGCACGACTTCTCTCAGAGGCACTGTGGCCCTTGTTGCTTTGCTTTTATCTGAGCTGGCCTTGGAACGAGCCACACACGAGCAAACTCCCATTGATTAAGATGCTTTCAAAAATGCACCCGCATCTACTAAGAAAGGCTCTTTTTGTGTTAGTTCATTTCTCCAGCCTCTGTCATTGACGGTGCTTCTTGGAGAGTGGGGGGATGTGGGTGGTGGCAGCTCCACTCAGATTTGCTGTGGCCACAGGCATCTATTGTGAGAAGAACGCATCTCCAAGGGGATCTGAGGCCATTCTAGTTTCACACCAGGGTTTGTCCTCAAGGAGTGCAGCAGCCCTGTGCCCATCACCATACAAATAGCAGAGCATGCTGCTTTGGGAGCTGTACATATTTATGTGCATGGCTGCATTGGAAAAATATCAAACATACGCCTGTGGCTCAGGCAATAGCCTGCTCTAACACTGATCGAAGTGCTGAAGGCTCGTCTAGATTGAAGAAGTCTGAACCAGTGTCATGGCATCTATGTAATGGTGTCGCAAACCCCAGATGAAGACACTGCACCGGTGCAAAGCTGGGCTAGAACTGGTGCACCTCATCCCAGAGGGGAGGGAAAAAATGCTGCCAGGATCAAGTCACTTATGTAAGCCCCATCTTTTACCAAAGCAGCAAAAAAAGCAAATATAGTACCTATTTTCAAGAAACGGAAAAAGGAGGATCCGGGGAATTACAGACCTGTCAGCCTCACCTCAATCCCTGGAAAAATTATGGAGCAGGTTCTCAAAGAATCCATCCTAAAGCACTTAGAGGAAAATAAAGTGATCAGCAACAGTCAGCATGGATTTTCCAAGGGTAAATCATGCCTGACCAATCTCATTTCCTTCTATGATCAGATGACTGGTTTTCTGGATGCAGGAAGAACCGTTGATGCGATATACCTTGATTTTAGCAAGGCTTTTGATACAGTTTCCCACAGCATTCTCATTGGCAAATTAAGGAAGTAGGGGTTGGATAGGTGGACTATAGGGTGGATAGAAAACTGGCTAGATCAACGGTTTCAGCGTGTAGGAATCAATGGTTCCATGTCTAGCTGGCAGCCAGTCACGAGTGGAGTGCCCCAGGGGTCGGTCCTGGGGCCGGTTCTGTTCAACATTTTCATCAATGATCTGGATGATGGAATAGACTGTACTCTCAGTAAGTTTGCGGATGACACCAAGCTGGGGGGACCAGTAGACGCGTTGGAGGGCAAGGACAGGATTCAGGGAGACCTAGATAAATTGGAACAGTGGGCCAATAGAAATCTTATGAGGTTCAGTAAGGACAAGTGTAAAATCCTGCACTTGGTATGGAAAAACCCCATGCATTGCTACAGGCTGGGGAACATTCAGCTAAGTAGCAGCACTATAGAAAAGGACCTGGGGGTCATGGTGGATGGGAAGCTGGATATGAGTCAGCAGTGTGCTCTTGCTGCCAAAGAGGCCAATGGCATACTGGGCTGCATCAAAAGAAGTATTACCAGCAGATCAAGGGACATGATCATTCCCCTCTATTCTGCACTGGTGAGGCCACATCTAGAATACTGTGTTCAGTTTTGGGCTCCCCACTACAAAAAGGATAGGGACATGCTAGAGAGAGTCCAGCGGAGGGCAACCAAAATGATTAAAGGGCTGGAGCACAAGCCCTATGAGGATAGACTGAAAGCATTAGGCTTATTTAGTCTGCAGAAGAGAAGATTGACGGGGGATTTGATAGCAACCTTCAACTACTTGAAGGGATGCTCCAAGGAAGATGGAGCTTGACTGTTCTCAGTAGTAACGGAGGACAGAACAAGGAGCAATGGTCTCAAGCTACAGTTAGGGAGGTCGAGGCTGGATATTAGAAAAAAACTTTTTTTACTAGGCGAGTGGTTAACCATTGGAATGAGCTACCTAGAGAGGTGGTGGAGTCTCCATCGTTGGAGGTGTTTAAGGCCCAGCTGGACAAAACCATGACTGGGATGGTTTAGTGGGAGTGGTCCTGCCTCTGGCAGGGGGTTGGACTAGATGACCTATGAGGTCCCTTCCAACACTACGATTCTATGATCTCCATGGAGATTTGCACTTACCTGGGTAGAAATAGCCCAGTATAGACATGGCCTATAGCTCCATCTTTCATCTGGTCTCCAAACTGATCCCTTTCCCTTCCTTCCAATTCATCCTTTGCAGAACAGCAGAGAGTAACCTTGTCTCTCGTCCCTCCTGCCCCTTCTGTTTTCTACAGATATTACTCACTGTCCAAACAGAAGAATTAGCCTCCAGTTTGGAACTTAGCAATTCCCTTTGCTGAGGAGTGAAATTAGCAACAATCTGTGCTAGGGAGAAGCCAAGCCAAGAACACTTCCCTGGGTGTCATTAAAATTTCCTGCCCCAGCTCAATGCTGTGATCTCCTTAAATGTTTTATAATATTTTGCTGCCAGCCTGGTGCTACCTGGGGATTTGTTGTTATTTAAAGGAAGGAATGGCTCGGAGCACTTTTCCGTTCCAAGACAGGGCCTCAGAGTGCCAGTGCATCTGATGATGAGATTTCAAGAAAACCGACATTTGCTGCAAATTGTCTTTGCTGCTTCCAGTTCCCATCTTGGAGTCACTGACTATGTTTTCCATTATAACAGACAACGTTTTCACAGTTTATAATTTTATTTTACAGTTTCAGTGCAGATCTCACTTCCATTCTTCTGCAGACCTTTCCACCAGTCGCTTCACCACTTTCTCTTCAGAAAAATCATTAATGCAGGATTGGAGACAAGCTCATCTCCCCCCCAGTTTCAGAGATGTTAATCTGTTTTATTGGTATTTTGCTGTCAGCAATGTCTGCGTGTTCTGGGTATTTGCATAATACAGTGCCACCCTCTTCTTGCAGACAAGACAACTGGCTCCTTTTCATCTTAATGCTACAGCATTGTGTTATATTTTGTTACATTTTTTCTGGGATGCTGTGTCATCATATGGTTAGAACTGTGGGCTCAGAGGCAGGGTTCCTGGGTTTTAGTCACACGACTGGCTTGTTCTGCAGCCTTCAGCAAGTTGTTTGAACTCTCTGTGCCTGAATTCAGCCAACTGTCAATTAGGTAACACTCGCTTTCCTTCCATCACAGCAGAGCCCAGAACATAACTGGTGGTTCCATGTGCTACCAAAACAAACAGTACATTGCTATTGAAGAATACACAAAGGTCCTTGGATGCAAGCGGATGGAGAAGGAGCATCAGGCTTTGTCATGAGGGTAAGGGTTGCTTGTTTTCTTTTCTAGTCACTGACTACTCATGAACTATACCTATGTGTCAAAGCACCACCAACATACACTCTAGTTCAATGTCTCAAAGCTCCGTTTATTTTCTATTTTTGCAGGCTGTGGAGAAGTAACTTGTTTAGTTTCTGACATCCATTTCCCATATACACCTTCTTACTGCATTTTACCAACCTCAACTACAGCTTCAAAATGGACACACACAGACCATCATTGGTAAGGACCCTAATGCCGCTTTTTAGAGGAGATACAACATGCTGTGGCAGGATTTTCAAAGACTTGCAGCTGCCCACCTCCATAGCACACTGCACTGAAGTTTGATTAGGCCTAATTTTAAAGCATGACCTGAACACAATTAGTTGACCAGACCCAACCTGAGTGCGCCAAGGCATTTTTCACATCCAGCCTGGACCTCACACTTCTCGCTGAAACTGTGGCAGCACCACCACCACTGCCTCGCCCATGACAGGCACTTCCTACTCTCCATGCCTCATGCACATGATCTCTTGCCAAGCCACTCCTAGATACGGGGTCAGCACAGCCACCATGGCTATGTGCTCTGCTCTTCCCAGCCACAGCCACCCAGTGTGTACTTATAAAGCAAGAGGAGTCACGGTGCACCGGCACACCCCTTACACAGCAAATGAGATGGTGGCAGGATTGGCGCATGCAGTTGCCACCGTGTCAAGCCCCGGGCAGGAGAATGTGAGCAGAGATGACCCAATGCATGCCCAAAAATGTTGGATTGTTTTCAGACCTGAAGCAAACCAAACAGGTTAAAGGCTTATCGCTGGAGTGGGTGGGTGAGTTTTTGTGGCCTGCATTGTGCAGGAGGTCAGACTAGATGGTCATATTGGTCCCTTCTGACCTTAGAGTCTATCAGTTTAAATATTTGTACACAGATCCCACTGTGTTCAGGGTTCGGTTCTAAGGCTATAGGGCTGCATACTGGTGTACATCATGCTCATAAAAAATGTTCTGGCAAGCACTAGCTCAGATGTTGAGCTGCTTTGCAGTGCACTACCTACACACACAACTTGTGTGGACACCAACCTTAGAAACCATCACCCTAAAATCCAGCATCATGAGTAGGGCTGTGTGGTCACTTGTGCTTCTGTGCAGGATTTAATGACCATTAATGCATTTTGAGGAACCATTTCGAGCATCTAGTCTGAAGCCTACAAAACAGGCCAGAATGTTTCACCTGGTGTCATGAAGGTGGTGTATATTCTACATCACCACACTTGGTTCCTTCCAGGGTTACATCCTGTTCCCGCATCGTACGTATTTGCACTACCCATTAAGTCCTGCAGCTCCTCAGTCTCTGGCAAGCAAGCCCCTGACTGGCTTGGAATCAAGCTCCTGTCCTAGCCTCACAGTATGGATGCAAGGGAAAGCATGGCTGCAGCTGCCTACACAACACCTGTGCCAAGTAGCAAGGAGAGCACAGAAGCTGAGGAATTGGAACTGACTGAATAATGGGTCCCGTCTTCAGGAAGAAAATGAATTTGCCCTCATGTTACTGAAAAGTTGCACTTGACGCTCACTGCACATTATATGGAAAAGGTCACTGAAACAACAAACAAAAGGAACCAAACTAGCAAACGCAATAAAAAGTGACAGCAGCCCTTGTCTAATTCTTCAAAGCCTCTTGCTCTTTGCTCAAACACTGGCAATTTCACTTTGTTGGGAGGGGTAAAGGCCAGAGAGGAACAGCTTCACACTGGTGGGAGGCAGAGAACAAACCAGTACAGCTTCCCAGGGTTTGTCAGAACCTCAGTGCTTCACTTCAGAATGAGCAGAGGCTTCATTCAGAGCCAGAATTAAAAACAGACATACGGAGAAGATTTCCACTTCACCCTCTTTTGACAGCTATGCCCACTTGTGTTCGGTTTCAAGGGGCTGGCATTGCTTTGTCTGACCCGACCCTGCAGGGAGAGTTGGGGCGGTTTGCCTGGAAGTACGAATATAACTCAGCCAGCAGCTCTGATGCTGGGGAGGGGAGGAATCTCAAATGAAAGCTGGGCAGCTTTCAGGCCAACTATACAAACAAGGACCTCTCTCATCCAACATAACCAACATATACGGACCCCACCCCCAACACACCCACACAACCAAACCCATTCTTCACTCCAGAGTCTTAGCATCTTCCTCACAATGCCCCCTTTCCCCTCAAGTAAAGGAGGTGACACTGATGGTTTGCCAGAGCCCAGAAACTTAATACCTTGTGTCTGTACTAAAAACCAAAAAGAAGTATGCAGACACAGACCCTGATGCAGCAGTGTTCTCAGCCATGGGAGGAGAAGAAAAAGCACTTTTCTCTCCCAGCTGAGGGTATCCAAGATTGTGTCAGGGTTAGCAAGTGCAGTGGGTAAGGGCTTAGTGTCCCATAACAGATTGTAGTCAGGTTTCTCTGGGACTCCCCAGCACTGATGAATAAAGTGAATAGTTGAAAGTCCCCTGAAGCATGTTTGAAAAAGGCAAGTTGTAGGAGGCCCTTGGCAAAGTTACCGAGAAAAGGATGCAAATGACTGGATTAGCTCTGGTATCTACAGTGCTCTGGGATACCACGTCTTTACACAGAGGTGTTGCTCTTGGGGTCTTACCATCTGCAATGAAATGTTCAGGCACGTGAAGAGTCACCTTCACTGTTAAAGGGCAGGACAGCTGAGTGCCGCACACCATGGCCAGGATGCAGGAGCTCACTGCAATCAATGTCAGAGCCGTCTTGTTCACTGGACTTTTCACAGAGCCTGAAACGCAAATAGAAATGCATCATTACGTGGAGACCGATGTAAGGCAGTAGCATACATAGCTAAAGAAAAAAAAGATGTAGATCCAAATTGCTTTTAAACCATCATGAGCAACACAAAAGCACAAGAGCAATTAGAGCTGAAATCTGAAAAGGGAGCAGGGAGGTTGGGAAGACGCTAAAACACAATCAGTCGGGCTTGCATCAGCAAATACTCAGGGTGAGGGTCCTAGGACCCTGTTGGGTGGTAAGTGGATTAACACTCAAGCATCACCGTGCCTCAGATCCAAGCCCTGTCATGTTGCAGTGCAGACGCAGCTCCAGCTGCACATATGAGTCTGAAGATGTGGGTGCTGCAATATGGTTGTGTCAGTACGGCTATGAGACCGTCATGCAACAGCCAGGTTTGCAATGTCATGTGGATGCTCAAGCTCAGGCTTGGAAACACTAAGTCCACAGATCCGAGTTCACAGTGTAGCTGCACCCGCAAAGTCTTCACCCTGAAGCTTCTCCATCCAGGTCTTTGTGCTGTGGGTTACATTTTACTAAGATTATCCAGACCCTGGACCAATCCATTTTAAGGCCCTGTTTTTCATACCAATTTTGGTTGCTCCAATTTTTAGGGGCCCCAACCTGAGACACTTTAAAGGGGCTTTAATCAGAGAGTAAGTGCTCTGGGCTTTTTCAAAATGTGACTCCTTTAGGGTGCTTTAAGTTGAGCGTGAGGGAAACAGGCCCCTGAAAATCATGAGTCATTTTTGAAAACACAGACCTAAATTTCAGAACTGAAATGTACTGATTCAGTTTTCTTCAGATTTGGCTTTTTTGGTGGATCTTGTTCAGTGTTAAAACAATTCTGAAGGCCATCTATAGTGTGCTGTCACTAACTACACCTAGTTACCTAAACAGCACATCCCTCTTGAATTTGCAGAGGCTGGCTCCACTCTGAGACTCCTGCACTGCCTTCTTCCGTACAGGGTGCTGCCCACCTCTGCCTCTTCCCGGAGGTCCCTCCCATGGTCCACCCTTGCTCGGCCCCTCCTAGGAAAGCTTCCCACCTGCACTGCTCACTCTTCTTTGCTTCCCCGCCACTCTCGTTCCTATCTCAGGTCCATCTCCTCTCCTGACCCCTCCCAACCTACTGCCATTTGCTTCTTCCTATAGGGAACAAGGACACAAGGGGGAGAAGGCAAAGCAGAGACAGGAGGAGGTGAAGCGAGGGTGTGCCTTAAGGCAGGGACCAAGTGGGAACTCGGATGGTTGAGCCTTTAATATCCACCACCCATATCCTAGTGACACATGTTTGGGCAGTATTATACATTGCACCAATTAACAAGTGACAGCTAGATGCCAATTATTAATATCCCTGCACTGCTAGACAGCTGACAGTCAATTCGGTGAGCAAGGAAACAACCTCTGCAGAGCAAACCAGAGCCAGCAGATATTACAAAAGGAGCTCAGTTTTGCCAGTCACAGATGTTTGCTGCACCTCTCAAAACCCAGCTCACAAAGGGACACTCTGCAAGTGCTAGCTAAAGTATTTTCTGACAGTCGAAACATGGCCTCCACTTCAAGCCAACACTGTGCTGAAACATCCCAACCCTACTCTCATGCTAGAGTGCTGTGTGGGTCACACTGAGCCTTCCCTTCTCAATCTCTGTGGGCCATCTGTCTAACACCACGGATGACAGCACATTGGCACCTCAGCAATAATTCAGGAGAGGTGGTGCATTTGAGGCTGCAGAGAAAGTCCATATTTGCAGCTCTCAAAAATAGTGCTCTCTGTTGTCAGCTCAGAGTCTGGCATGAGCAAGGCTGGTTTGAGGTTTGGAGGGCTCAGAAAAGGTGATAAAGTACTGAGCCATCTGCAGCTCGAGACAGACTGGCGTGTGGACAGAACTGGCCAAGAAATCCTACAGCAGTACACGGGGCTCAGGAGGTCGAGCCAGGCCAATGGCTCATTGGCATTCTGGTGGGAGAGGCCAGCTTCTAGCTTTATACAGTGAAAAGGAACTGAAACCGCAAATTAGACTGAGAATCACAGTGGGCCAGTGGATTGCCTCCTGGAATACAAAGCCCTCTGTATCAAGGGGTCCTATTGGGCCCAAGGTGGTGGTGCCCAAGTGTCATGGATAGCTGCAGGCAGCTTGGCAGTGCACGCTGAAGGGAATCTGTGGCCTCCAGTTGCTGTCCAGAGATGTGGCATCACCACGGGCACCAGAGGCATGCTCCAAAGAGGCCAAAAATTGTGTGGTCCATTGAGGACAAACCAACCTCTCAGGGGACCCCAGTCACTTTAGCAGGGCAGGAGAGAAGCTCACTTCACTGCTGTTCATGTTTGTCACAGATAAAGACACTTAAGAGAGGGCACTGATCTCCAATTAACTGGAGCCACCACTGCAGGCTCTGTGACAGCCTCACACAGATCACTGAATTCCCAGCACAGCCGATTCCATCTCTGATCAGAGTTCGGGGAAAGCTACTTATTTGTTTCTGGAACTCAGTCTCACTTCCCACCCCCACCTCCATGCACACGCAAATCACGTCCGCGGAGTAAGACTTCAAATGCATTTGTTTGAAAACAACAGGAAATGCACCCACCACGCTCCCCCAGAGCTCTTTACCTCCTGATTTGATCAATTCTGCTTTTAGAAATACTGGTGTCAGAAAAGAGAATCGCATGTCAGTCAGATTCACAGCAAAAGCCAAATCTGAAACTAATGGGAATATTTGTGTCAGAAAGGCAGAGTTTTCTGCAGCCGGCTGGGTCCTGCAAACTCTGGGTCTATAAGCAGGTATTTAAGAACAGAATTAGAGGTGCTGATCTGCTGGACAGCTCCCTGCAACAAAGGGGAGATGAGTACTGAAAACATATTTACACACCATATTTCATATTCCATGTCCCCACAAGGATCTATAAAATCATATTCCCACCCCAAAACACCATACAGAATTGTAGCTCTGCCACCCACCTACTCTACGGTCTTGGGCAAGTCACTTCACTTCCTTATGCCCCCTTCCCCTGTCTTTAGCTGACAAGCTCTCCAAGTCACAGACTTGCCTATATACACACACACACAGAACCAAGCACAATGTTGCCCTCATTTAGCTTGGAGCCACTAGGTGCTTTGGTAATGAAAAAATATCAATAAAAGTAGAAACATTCAGAGTTACAACAGACTAGAGAGCACCTAACAAATTATTTTACCCTTTGAAAGCACATTTTGACCAGTTCCAGAGGGGTACCCATATTAGTCTGTGTACAGCAACAAACACCGAGAGTCCTGTGGCACCTTAAAGACTAAGTAATTTCTTCAGGCTAATCTTATGCCCAAAGAAATTACTTAGGCTTTAAGGTACCAAAGGACTCTAGGTGTTTTTACCCTTTAACCAGGATCTCAAAGCAGTGTAGAAAAATTAACCATCACATCCCAGTGAGGTAAGCAAGCCTCTGCCCCTTCTACAACTAAAATGATATGGTGGCTTCCAAAGACCACAAAATGAGTCAGTGGAAGACCTGGGAGTAGAAACTGGGGGGCTGGAACCCCCAATCTCCAACCCTCCCCTTTCTTAAAGCACTTAAGCTGGGGTTCACAAATGGTGAGACATGAGCCATGAGTGGTGCGATGGCTTGATGGCCCACTCACTCCACGACCTTTCTTAAAAGAATGAAAAACATGAATACAAACTGTTTGGGAACCCCTTCACCGAACCAAACGATGTCCTTGTTCAGTGTGAAGGGGAAAAGCTTGCCATAATAATAGGCATATGCATCTGAGCTCACAGACGATGGGGCTGAACATCGGAGGCAAGGAACAATTTACAGCAGCTCTCACAGCGCTGCCCCTCCTCCCATGTTCCCACCCCCACTTCCCGTTTCCTCGCTCATTTTCATCACGTGTATCTAATTACCGACATACAGAACAACGAACGCCATTGCCCAAGGGTAGCAAACAGGGTGCTCTGTTCAAACGAGCCGCAACAACCGAGCTTATGTTTGAACTGAAATTGGATTTCCAATTCAGCTCTTCATTGCTTGAGGCGAGTCTGCTGCCAGGTTTAAGGGATGTTCTTCGAATAAGCAGATCCTTCCTTTGCTCTTTAAACAGAGGGCCACTTTTCTCGTTTTCCATCTCATTGCCTGCTTTTCAGACCACTAGTGCTTAACCTATGCACTTTCACATTGTGTTTAAACACCCACCTGGAGATGAATGGCTTAGTGACAGATTGCTAAAAAATACAGAGAAGTAGATGCACTGGGACCTGTGGCTAATTAACCAAACCTCAAGAGGGTAGCCGGAGGCATCAGTGTTTGGTTTAGAGATGAAACAAAAAAATCCAACCACAACTTTGCAACATGGGTGTCCAAACCCCCAGGTTTTCCTGTAAGGGCAACAGGGAATTGTCTTAGGTGGATTTAGGCTGGAGATCTAAATTTTGTTATTTTGAACTTCTCCACTCCCCCAGCTCAGGACCGTCCCGAAGACATTTCACCAGCACTTTGCAGAGCTCCACTCCATCTAAAGGCTGGCACCAGGTTTAGCCTTTCAGGTGAGGACGGGGCAAGGAATGGAAGCCCTGGATGAAATAAAGCTGAAGAGCTGAGCAGCAGGAGGCCTAAGGGCATGAAGTGAAAGAGAGGAGAGTGTGGCTCCTGCTAGCTGAGAGAGCCGTCAGCACTTGACCAGCTGACCCAAAAAAACGGCTGCATGGAGCTGCGGCACCCGAGGTGAAGAACAGAAAAGGATATGTGACTTGGAGTCATCAGCCCCGTTCTGCTCCCTGGGAGTAGATAATATATCACCGTCGTCACGGAGCAACTTTCCACCCTGCCTCCCAATATGCACCTGAACAGGACTCTGCTCCACCCCCTTCCTCTTACACGCAGACAGCCTCTCCTCCTTTCACAGTGGCCAAAGGCACGATCAGAGTAGGGGAATAAGGAGGGGTCTTGCTCTTTTTATGGCTAAGCAAAGGGAAGGTGGAGACCATCCAAGACAGGTTCTTAGCAGCTGGAGAAGCAGGCAGAGGGGAAGAAGGGCAATACTCTGAATATTTAGGCACATGAAGGTGTAAGAGCAATTTTGGGTTAGTGCAAGGGATGTCAGAGTCTCTTGGGCTCTCTCCCCCTAAGCCTATCACCCCCCCAGACAGTTACCCAGCCTGACAAGCAAGAAGCAAGCTGATAAAAAATAAATCTCTCCTTTCCCTACCCAAGGCATGGAAAAATGAGAGGCCAGAAGCATTTGCTTCTACACTCCCAATTCAGTACTGATGCAAATTTGGGAGCCTTCCATGGAGAGTGTCTGCCTTAGACACTAGGATGGCAGGGCCCAGGGCCAAGGAAGCAGGGTATGGTAGAAGGATTGTGAGGAGTAACACTGCAATTCATGACTTTAATCCTCCTTCCACCAGTGACTTGGGGTTTGTCAAGGCGACAAGGGAGCATGTAGCACGCTGGGATTTACATGACTAGTACACCAGCACGGCAAACATTAACAGTCCAGATGGACTCTGCTGCTATGCATGAAAAACCCCCTTATGTGGTTTGAGCGACTGCTCTTTGGAATGGGAGCAGGTCAATGCTCAGATGCATGGCAGCAACATCCGCATAGTCCATTCACATCACACTGCATGCCAGTTTGCCATACACTGACTTCTCATGTAGAGAAGCCCATAGACAGCCTTGGGCAAGTGACATTCTCTCTCTGAGACTTAGTTTCCCTGTTCGTAAAAGGAGGGACCAAAACACTCCTTCATAAGGTTCATGTTTGACAGCTCTGTGGAGACCTCAGGTGATGTTATCCAAATGAGTGGCTGAGATATAGTTCAGCAGAAACCACAGATTTCTTATAGTTGTCATATGTACCTTTAACTTCCCAGCCCCCATGTTTCATGGGCATGGTCCATTTGCATGCAAACAACTTGGCTTCAAAGTGAAAAATTGCAGGGGGAAACAGTGCTCCCCAGCTAAGGACAAAGGAAGGAGAAGCAGGATATGAAAAGATAAAAGAGGGCACTCAAGAGATGTGTCAAGGAGGAAAAGAATATTTCCTGAACAGGAGGAGGAATTGGAGTCCCCCCTCTCCTTGCCCAAACTCTCCAATTCAAGAGACAGGAGAAGACAGAGGAATGTGAAAATTAAAAAGGACAGAACTGCATAAGAGTTTCTTCCTGCTACCAATCCAATTAGTCACTGCTTAATTAGATGGCAACTCAAAAGAAATTCAGAAATAAAATCTCACTTCAGAAGCCTCTGATCCCACGTGTACAAGTGGCTGCCACTTCGGTCAAACTCCTGGCACCACTCTCAGTCCTGTAGGTGTTTCGTTTTCTTTTTTTTTCTTTTTTTTTTCTTTTTTTTCCAAACATACAAGTGGCAATTAGATTGATTTGGGTCTGCATGAGAACTCCCAGCTCCTTCTGCAGCGAGTTTGGAAGCAGCCTGCAGAGGGCCTTAAATAAATTTAAAGCCACCTCTACAAACAACATTCCACGCACATCTCTGTGTCTCATCTATAATATTATTTACGTCTGCTCTCAATTATTCTTTCTTCCATCATCTCCACACAGGCTGACATGTGCCTCATAAAGGACAGAAAACTCTGATCTTGCCTCTTTCTGACACAACCAGCACTGCTGAATTAAAAAAGGTGTATACAGAACACATGGATTTTAAGCAACACTAATATCCTGGTCATTCAATATGATGATATTTCTAAATCAGGCTCAAACACTTGCTTGAGAGATTAGTTTATAAAAAAATAAACCTTAATTTTTCCATCGTTCTCAGTGCCTGGCCCATAGCATTGGCATAGCCAGGTGTTAAATGCCAAGTGATCTTCAAACTCCTCCCTACCCAGCCCCAACACAATCTGAACATTTCAAGACTGCTTGAATATTAAAACATGTTTCTACCTCCCAGGAAAAACAGGGATACAGAAATCAACCTCCTGAACTGCTTAGCAACTGTACTGCAAACTCTACAATGTACACGTCAGTGTGAGGCACGCAAAGGTACCCGCAGACGAGAAATCAGCAATTTAAATAAGGAGAGAGCATGTTTCAGACCGAATTTTGGCAACATGAAAAATGCAGCCACCTCTAGGGTGGAAGGCAGGGAGTTACCTGCAACCTGACAACAACTGTGATGCAACCACAATGGTGAAATAACCCTGATCTGATATCCTGTCCCCATTCACAGCGCACCCCGTACCCAACCTTCCCTAACGTCTAAAAGGGCTATTTCCAAAGTGCTCAGCTGCCCTGTGCATTTCAAGTGAGTTCACTGCTTCTAATTATCCCCTTTTATGTTCCAGCAGAGGCTCGTTAATACAGTACAGCAGCATTTCCCGATGCCCTCACACACAGAAACATCTCAAGGTGTTTTACAAGCAGGAGATCATGTTAAATCAAATCAAATACCAATTAAAGATTAACAGCAATGTTGGAAGGCTGCTCTCTCCCTACAGCACTGCCCGCTGGGAAAGAAACCCTGCTTTTAGTAGCTTACTGGCTGGCAGGCTCCTACCCAATCCCCAAACCAGCAGCTTCCCTTCACCATTCCACGACCCCTGTCCCCCCCCGGAGAGCCTGCCCACATTCAGACATGGCGCTGCCCCCAGAGATATTCTAGCAGGCCAGCCACCCCTCCCATTGTCAGAGAGTGCCCTAACAGACTATTTCATCCTCATCCTAAAACTGTGGCTAGAGCTCACACTTCCCATCTGCCCAGGGCGTCCAGCCCAGAACCTGAGCCACCTCCTCATCTAGGCGGATTATCCTCCCCACAGTACGCCCAGATCAGCAGATTCTCTCTCTCCAAGTTTCAGTCAAGCTTACACACTGCCTTCCACATCCACATCACAGACCAGGCATCCTCAAGGCCATTGAGATGTCTCAGCCACGCTCTCCTTTCTATGAGGGCAGCACAATACATGGCATGCTGGTGTGTGTTCAGTAGGAAGGAGATAATGCAATAAAGTCCACGGGTACATCAAGCCTTGAAGCCAGTAGGGGTCTATAATCCCCTCTGAATCAGTGGGATACTACACTTCCTTACTCAAGGCTCAGCTCCCATCTGCCTCTCTCCTGGGGGCTCTTTCTCCCTTTTTCTCATGGGATTTAGGGCGCCCCACCCTGAAGACAGCTACAGCTGCACCGTTTGGATCTAGGGATCCTTTCCACCAGGTGCTGTCGGAATCTGGGAGCTTTGGTGAAGGTCTATCTAGTCCCAACCAACAGCTCCTTTGCTGGCAAAGTTTCACCTGGCATAGCTTGGCATTCGCCCCCAAGCTTGAGTTGCCTCCCTCCATGAAAGCAGCTTCTTTACAGAGCCTGATCCCTTCAGATAGCTTGGAAGAAGGAAGGGGACAGGTGAAGAGAGAGAGAATGGACCCAGGGTCAGAGCTGGAGGAGGAAGAGGAGGAAATGAAGCACATAAGCTAGCTGTGAAAGGACTAGAAATGTTCAGATTTATTGAGAGCGTGACCTTGCTTAAAGGTAGAGCAACCACAACTAATAACGCTAACGTGTATGACTGATATCGATCCGCCAACACTTCCTACCTCACAGCTTGAGCTAGTTTCAGTGGTGTTCACAGAGGGGGGTTATTCGAGGGGCAAGGCATGTGTAGATAAATCCATCGGTAGTTTTCATAAGGGAGACCCTTGTCAGTGATACAGGAAGATTGGAAGCCTTTCCCAGTCCCAGAGTTCAGCTACCGACTGATCATTCACACACATCAAGGATTCAACCAGCTCCTAAGAGGCCAAACAGTAGAGGTAACAAATTCTTTCATCACCCAGCCTGCGGATCCCGTGAAGCTTGTTTAATTTCTTTTTAATACCCTGGCTCTCAGCTGGTTATACACTTTGAGTTTTAATACCTGATGTATTAAATAAATGTGTCTGTACTTAGTACTTATAAAGTTTCAAATATTGATCTCTCTCTCTCTCATTCTCTTGTTTGAAATATAGGGCCTGCAGTTTGCAGAGATATATTGTGTGGTTGAGACTGAACTGTGATGGGGGAGAGGAAGGAGGGGAATCTGGTGCCAGAGCAAATGGAAGCACAAAGTGCAGGCAGCAGGGGAGAAGGGAAGGGGAAGGTAATAAAAGATGGATCACAAACAAGAGGAGGCTCTACAAGCTGAGTTTTTGGGTCAAACCAGCAGGGGTCACAAAGAAAATCCCTTCCTCCTGAGCATTTTCTGCTCATAGGCTGTGTCTGAGGGTCCAACAAGGACGAGCCCAGTAGCCTTGCAGGGTGGTTGGACAGCTCTGGGCTCACACACTACCTGAAGGTGATGCAAAGCAACTGAGCAGCAAAGGAGGCTTGCTGCAGGTCCTCTGCTAACACAGGGTTAAATTAGGCAGTTTCCCTTCTCCTTATCTAAATGCTAAAGGGAAGGACAGCCTGACTGCAGCTGCAGCACGGGGCTCAGTTGGAGGTGATTCTGCTGGTGGGAAGAGGAGATAGGGAAGGGGTATTTTGCAGAAGGTAGGTAGGTCAGGGCCAGCTTTAGCTTCTAGGACCTCCACACCACCCACAGGCATTTCTGAGGGTTTTCATGACTCTCTATCCCAAAGTATCAATCCCATCACTCCCAAGACTGCCACCAATCAACAAGAGCATCCTTTTGAGTTCTCAGCAAAGGACTGGCTGACTTGGTAGGAGGCTGCAGCAGAGGTTTTGTCTTTAAAACGGGCAGAGCAAGCTTGCTTTCCCATTGGTTAACAGTGGTGTTACCTGCCCTACTTGTGGGCTGAGGATCAGAGCATCACAGGTTCACAAATCCAGGCCATGCCTCAAAGGTTAAAACAGCTTGCAAAGCAGAAATTCACTAGCTGCACGTCAGAAGCTCTGTCTATAGTCAGGACTAGCTCCAAGCCAGCTGCAACTGTCCATCAAATGAAACAGCTGCACCGACACTGCTGAGAACAAGCCAGGGTTGTCACTGCTTGCAGTTTATCCTGATTATAAACAGGGGTAAACCTTAATTAGCTCCTTCAGCAAAAGCCAGGTGCCTGTCCTTGGATGCTCCCACATCCAGATTTTCCTGTGGAGCCATGCATTGCTCTCTCTGACAAAAAATGGTGTTACCAGTCACCAAGTCACTGAGAACTCTGAAGAAAAAGATCTTGAATGCTTCCAATGTGATACAGCAGAAACAGGCATTAGTTGGTGACTGCTACAGAGAGGTCCCAGAGCGCCCGGCCACCGCTTGCCCAGCTCCTTACACACTTATCACAAATCAGATGGGGAAGGGGTTAGCTTTTCATTGGCAAAAATGATTTTACTGTACACACAGAAACTGATGAAAATCTGTTTCCATCAAGAAAAATCAAAATTTGCAGGTAGGCAAAGAAAGAAAAACGCTTCTTGAAGACTTTAGTGTTTGATTTAAGGCTATTTGTTTTGTATATTTTGACACAATGTTGATGATGCATGTAGTAATAAAGCTTTAGTGTTTTGAATCTCAATGGCCATCATTAAATCATCATTTTCTGAAACCTCCCCTCTGTTTGACCCCATGTAATTTCCCACAACTGTGAAATGTCTAAACAGACACAAAGTGGGGGGATGCTTAAAATCCATAATTTTGCACAATTGTGAAAATTATAAAAAATGAAAAAATGCTTAAAATAAACAGTAATATTCTGTGTTGAAATGATTTTTAAAAATAAACATTGAATTCTACCAATACTATCTACAATGCGTAGGGGAAAACCCACATGATCATGGGGAAATTCAATTTGAATGACATATGCTGGATGTCTCGCATTTCCAGTAACAACAGATCCTTGGAATTTCTAAGTAACATAGACAACTATTTCCTAATTCAAAAAGAGACGCAACCACCAGGAGGGGATTCTATAGTAGACCTCATCTTGACAGATAAAGAAGAGCTGATCTTTGAATTACTAATTAATGGTAGCTTAGGTTTCAGCGATCATGGTTTGATCACAAGTATAATGTGCAAACAGAATAGCATATGCAGTGTTGCAGCCAGGGTGATCCCAGGATATTAGAGAAACAAAGTGGGTGAGGTGTTATCTTTAATTGGACCATCTTCTGTGAGTGAAAGAAACATTTTTTTCCAGCTTACACAGAACTGAACAGCTTTGGGTAAGCTTGCAAGACTCTCTCTCTCACCCACAGTAAAAGATATTACCCTCACCCACCTTGTCCCTCAAATGTAACAATGTCCAAACCTCGGCATAAAAAAAATCATTTTTACAAAGCTAAAGAAATATGAATTATGAACAATTTAATTTAAAAAATGAGAAAGCCCATTAGGAATTGTTTGCAAACACTCTACTAGATGCATAAAAAACCCCTATTGAGGAAGATGGCTATATAGACTTTAAAGGGCAAAAAAAAAAGCCTGGTTTAAAAGGGAAGTGAAGACAGCAATATAAACAAATGGAAGAAGGGGGAAGCTGATAAGAAATCAGAAGGTCAGCATTGTAGAAGATTGTTAAGGTAGCAAAGGGACACAAGGGGAAATCTATGGCAAGCAGAGTTAAGGACAATAAAAAGGAATTTTTGAAAATGTATATTAGGAATAAAAAGAATCCTGATGGTGGAACTGGTCCATTACTAGATGAAAAAGGTAGAATTTATCAATAATAATGCAGAAAAGGCATAAGTTTCCAATAAATATTGTTTCATATTCAGAGAAAAAAGATGATGTAATCTCATCACATGATGATAACACTCTTTCCATCCCACTAGTATCTTATGTCACAACTGCTGAAGCTAGACATTTTTAAAAACAGCAGAGCTGGATTATTTACATCCAAGAGTTTTAAAACAGTTGACTCAGGACCACACTACACCATTAACGTTGATTTTTAGTTAATCTTGGAGCATTGGGAAAGTTCTACAGAACAGCAAAAGAAAAAAAGTGAACGTTGTCCCAGATTGTTTTTTTCATTCATTTAAGAGAGACAGAGATAAGCATGATGACCAGGGTAATTCTAGGCCTGTCTGTCTGACACTGAACCCAGTCATTATTACATAATGGAGTGGCTGATTCAGGCTCTCTGAATAAAAAGTTAAGGGAGGGTAATATCAATAATATCAAACAACATGGATTTACAAAAAAATTGATGCTATCAAACTGATATAGTTTGGATGTGACTACAAGATTGACTGATATAGGTAACAGTGTGATTGTAACAGACTTCTATATGGTTTGACTTGGTCCCACATAACATTTTGGTTAAAAAAATAAAACAATCTAAAATTAACATGAGACACAAGGTGGATAATATTTTTTAATGAGAGTTAGTCTACATTCAGAGTGGGACAGCTGTGCCGTGGTGAGAGTGCTTGGGTAGCTGTGTTCTGTTGATGAAAGAGAGCTCTCAATAGCATAACAAAACCACCTAAATGAACAGTGGTAGGTGCATTCATCAGTGGCGGAGTATTTTCCTCCTGACACAGCAAGACCTGAAAGCTGAAGGTATACAAATAAAGTCTTGAAATGGGGCATACATTTTCAACCATCGGAGTAATTACCGACTGGAACAACTTACCAAAAGGTCACAGCTGAATCCCTGTAACAAACAACTTTTAAATCAAGATTGGATGCATTTTTCCTAAAAGATACACTTTTAGGTTGGATATGTTCTCTGGCCTGTGCTACACATGAAGTCAGACAGATCACAATGGTCCTCCCTCTGGCCTTAGAGTCTATGCCTCTTTGCTGGGTGAGGAATCCTTTAGAAAAGTTGGGTATGTCAAAGTTTGCTACATTTTTTACTGGGTTAGGACTATTCTCAAGTGTAGACAAGAACTTGCAGCGGATTGAGAACTGGAGCTATTTGTTCAGCAAATTACTCAGAAGAGAGACAGTCACAAGCAGCAAAGAACCCCCCCCCCCCCCCCCCGTAAGCAAAAACAAACAAGGTTGCAGTTGTTTCTTTTGGAATTCAGCCCCGTCCTGGGACATCTGGGCATAGAGCCAAGCTTCCCAAAGGCATTATCTCCAAATGGAGTCCTTTTTCTGGGCACCATTTCAAGAAGAGTAAGTCGACATGAACCCCCCAGTGACCAGAGTCAGTGGCTGGGGATGAGCAACAGGATTCTTCACCTGATGACGACCTGTTCTTGATTCTCTCTGAAGCACAGGGCACTGTCTAAAGACAGGACATTTGGTTATGGACCATTGGTCTGACCCAATATGGCCCTTCTTACACTCCTAGTCCTGCACCCTGACACATCATCAACGTGCTGGAAAGGACACACAAAAGTTTTATTAAGTGTGGAAACTGTGTGAGCAGCACTTGGCAGCCTGATATCACAGTTAAAGGGACATTGTCAACTCAAGCATATATTGGGAACAAATCTTTTTGCCTGTGTTACTAAAATCACCTTAATGTATCAAAGTGGAGAGCATATTTAAAGTTCAGTTTGCCTTCCCACTCTTTGTGCTGTTGACTTTTTGCATTTCCCTGGCCATGGACAACTAAAATCAAAGCAGCCAGTTTCACTTTCATCTTCTCACTGAATTGATTGAGATGCCATCACTTTATGGAACCAGCTATTTGTCTAAAGGCAGCAAATTTTGTTTGTTTACTGGAATGTCTTTCACACAAATCAATGGAAACTCTTCTCGTGGAGTTAAGGTTTACTGGTCTGGCAAATGAATGCAAGCAAGCCATGTTGCCGCTCCATGCCTCAGTTTTCCCATCTGTAAAATTAGGACAATGGTATGGACCTCCTTAGCAAGGTGTCTTGAGATCTACTGCTGGGAAGAGCTATAAGAGGTAGTGGCTATTACAGTGCAGGTGGGACACAAGCTACCCTATTTTTTCCTTTCATTCCAGCAAGGAGACCAGTGAGCAGGCACAGTCACGTCACAGACACACACAGCTAATGAGCATGTTTATTCCCAAGGTACCAGCCCCCCCTCCGACTCCTTCCATCCAGCACCAACAGCGTGTTTACATTTTACTGCCTGTGACACAAGAGGCTTGTTGCCGTGCGGAGGACGACAGCCGAACGATTAGTGAAATTTGTTACCCTCATGCTCCAAACAAAATTAAATTAAAAGAGCAGCTTTGCTGTCAAGATAAGGGCCAACCCAGAGAGATAATTTTTCCCTCTCAAACACTCAATTACTCAGTGAGACTGTATCAGATACAATCAAAAAAAAAAAAAAAAGGCAGCACGGCCTCCAGGAACAGATGCAAAAACCGTTATCTCTATCGTGGTCCAGGGGACATTAAAGAGGCCGTTACTGAAGCTGCAGTATAACTGGTTAATTGCAGTGGGCGGGTGGGTGAACAGTGCCTCTCTCCCCCCAAATTCGTTCATGGCCACTGAGTGCCATGACGGTGTTGTGATTGCTTGTTCAGATACACTGCAACCAAACCAACACACACACACAGGCTAGGGGCTGCATAGCAAAAGGCTTGACCAGCATAGAGCTCTGGCAGGATAGTGCCACAGTCATCATAAATCAGCAACTGGTACACCTTTCTAGGATTGCTGCTGGTTACACTAACAGAAAAGTGATTTTGCTGATCTAGCTTATCCCAATTCAGTGAGCGAAAAAAGCTATATGAGCAAAAGAACTGAAACAAAAAAAAAAAACGTGGAGCACAACACATGCACTAGGGTTTGTGCCACTACAGAAATGTTATTTAAAAAGTTCGCACCCCTGACCGACATTGCTACATTGGCCCAAGTGTCTTACGTCTACCTTCACACATGTGTGCACTTCTCATTTGTGAACAAGGAGAAAAAGGAGTAGGCTGCTCTCAGGCCATGTTGACTCTTCAAAATTTTGCAGCCACAAGCTACATCAATATGCAGCTGTTGCAGTTAGCATATCATTTGTGCTTGGGTGTACTGGGCCCTTCGTGCTGCTCCAGGGCAAGCTCACCAGGACTGCTTGTGTCGATTCATAATGTGGTACACCAAGGGTAGGTATCCCAGTGCGCAGCCTGCCACCTGTCAGTAACTTCTGGGCAGTGGAACTCACAACTGTGAGCAAAGCGTCAGAGTCAGGCCTCATGGGACAACGACTGGAGGACTGTTAGGGTCAACACAAGAAGTGCACCATCTACATTCACACTGCGTCAACTGTAGCTCTACAGTCAGAATGGGGATGTTACTCTGCTTGGCGTAATGAGGCACTAACATCAGAGCAAAACAAATTTCAGCTTATGTCAACCTTGCTTTGTAGTGCAGACTAGGCTGCAGATGGGCAGTCTATTAGCAGGTTGATTTGGGACTCTCCATCCATTGAAAGACAACAGGTTTTGCCTAGTCAATACTGGACGGTTATAGATCCTGGTTTTTTTCTCAGTGTACTCTCTAGTGCTGTTTAACAAAGGAGTCGCAATCACCACGTATGGTGGAAATCACGGAACCAGCCCTGTGGCACTTAAACTGACATTTATTTATTGCATAAGCTTTTGTGGGAGAAAATCCCATTTTGTCATGTGATAAATAAATGTGTTAGTCTAACTGCCACAGAACTCCTTGTTTGTATTGCTGAACTAGACTAACGAGCTCTATCTGTGCACACTTTGGAAAACACTCTGCGTACCTTTAGCACGAGAAGGGTGACACAAATCAGCAGCCTCATGCCGGAGTGGGGTGGAGGCAGGGAAGGCCCAAGAGATACCAGAGCAGCTGTCTCAACCTATATTTACTGTACACCTAACATCAGAAGGATCTGAAGAAAAATATTCAGCAGTAAGGAAGTTAACAAGGCTGTTGCCTTTCATATTGTTAGCTGTGAAGATCCCACAAGTGTATGCTGGAGCATCCCTGCCTTACTCCAGGCAGCACCGTGTTCCCCTTGTTCTAGGGCTTAGGGAGAGTCACCGATGGACCAGGCCAGGGTGCAACCTTGTCTTTCAATTTATACATTAGACTGGCTTGGAATTGGTGCTCTGAAGAGAGACTGGAACACTCTGCTCTGACAATACCAGGCAAATGCTCAGCCCATAAAATGTTCTTTGACTCAGGACTTTACTTTCTCCACAGCTCTAATACCTGGTCACTCGCAGGCCTGGAGACATGTGCAAAAGAACACACTGTTTTCAGTGAAGCCGGTAGGCTTGTGCATGCATCTGTGATGCAGCCTTAAACTAGGAATCACCGCTCCAGACCAGAAACAAGGTGCATCTAACTCAGTACCATCTCCAGCTGTGGCCAGTGCCAGCTGCTTCAGAGGTAGGAAACAAGCAGTAAACAGTTCTGGGATCCCATCTCCAGGAATGTTTCTTCTTAACCGCTAATTATCAGGGGTTGGCCAATGCTTGTGAATAATTTCAGGGGCCGTGGCAGTCAAACTGCAAGAGGTCAGCACAAGTTGCACGAATGGGGAAAGGTGTGAGAGAAATCATTCACTGTGTTGCGGGGGAGGCCCTGTGGAGCATGGCAGAAAAGAATGAGCACTGGAGAGACTGATTATTCTCTCTTGCTAGTGTAAGCAACAAAAACCAACATATTTGGTTTATCACCTTTCGTCTCCCATTTAATTCTTGCCAGGCATCTCCTAGTATTTGAAGTCTGCCACTGTCACGGAGGCAAGCAGAGCTGGATGGTGAAAGGGGTGCCAGCCCGGAAAGGCAATTTAAAACCCACCGCCTTCTCCAGCAGCATCTCTGCTGCAAAGAGATATGTCTGAGACACAGCGACATGCTTCCCTTCCAGCACCCTCTGTTTACCTCACCCTTATGTTTCCCTGAGTTTCAGCAGAGAGGGAAAGAAAACGCTACCCAAATTTCATTCTGCATTCATTCCTCGTGACATAATAAGTGTCTGTTTTGCCTCCGGAGACAGGAGAGGATCAAAGGGAAGCCTCCTCGTATGTAACAGATTCCGAATACCTAAATTTCCCATATAAAGGGCCTTGTTTTAAACACCAAATACAGAAGCAGATCAAAGCCCAGCTTCTCGCTCCTTTCAGAGCTCTTGGAAAGCTCTGCCAGCCAGGAAGTCACACACGGAGGCTGCTGCAAATTCTAGGCAGATAATTGGGCTCTGCTAATTTATCTGAAACATCATTGTGCTCAACAGAAACAATTGGGCATCTAGTGCATACAGACCTCCCCCGCTCAACAGAACAGGCTTGCAGGCCAAGCCCCTCCCTTCCCATCCACAGGTCCCCATATGCCCTCTCAGCCAGGTAGCATGCAGGACTTATCACTGCACAACAGGAACCCAATTCCCCAAAATCTTAATTAAGATATAATGGGAAAGCTGTGCTGTTTCATGAGGCAACAACATCCCCTGGGAGACGAAATGATGAGTGAGCCATGTGTTTTGCCCTGCTGAAAGAGCTGGTTCATCATGGAGGAGAAAGATGGTGCCTGTCTTACAGCAATGCAACCAAACTGGTTTTTTTGTTTGTTTGTTTGTTTGTTTGTTTTGGGGGGAGGGGGGTCTCTTTTTTTGGCCTACCTTAAAAGGCTGGTGGAGAAGAGATTTGGAGTTGGTGGAAAGTTCAAAGGGGTAGCCACGTTAGTGTAGTTCAACAAAGCAAGGAATCTAGTGGCACTTTTAAAGACTAACAAATTTTATCGTATAAGCTTTCAAAGGAGAAAATCCCACTTCATCAGATGCTTGAAGCTTCAATTATCTGATGGAGTGGAAATTTTTCCCATGAAAACTCATGCAAAAATTTATTTTTTTTTAGTCTTTTAAAGTGCCACCAGACTCCTTGCTGGAGATGAGGGATGCTCCCTGAGTTCTGTTCCTTTGGGGTGAAGACACATTGGAACTGACCTAGATGGTTTACTCATTGCAGTGCTTGTTGGAAGTGTCTACTCGAAGTATCAATGGCTGCTTAAATGTAATTTGCATCCCATCAGAGAGACAAGTTATTAAGTTCACGGGAATATCTATTTCCCCTCTTCCAAGGCCACTGGACCAGACATCCAGCCACTAGTCCTGCAAGAAGAAAAAGAAGAATACTTTGCACTTATATTCAGAGTCAGAGGATTTCATTAGAGATTTCCAAGCACTTTACCAACATAAACCTCTCTGAGAGAGGTGTGAATTCTATGCATTTTGTATAGTTGAGGAAAGAGACACACACAGAGACCCAGGGCCTGTCTGATGCTTAGTTCTACTGACTGCCCGCTGCACCAATTGGAGCCTGCAGGGACTCAGCACCTCTGCAGCACTCAGCTCATACATCTCAGCATGGATGCTCCAAATGTGGCCTGTTAGCAACCGAGAAAAAGGAGGAGGGCCCCTAGAAACAGGAGCATGATGAATACACGGCATCTGAAATCTCCTATGATGGGCAGGTGCGGAGGTGGATTAGCATCTCTAGAACACTGACAGTTCTCTTTACATGAATTTAGTGCTGGTGAAAGGTGCGTAGATTGACAGCCCTGGAGACAGGAGCCTTCTACATATATGCAGAACAGGTACAGACCAGGCAGCAAGAGCGGGAGCTCCCCCACAGTGCCTTGCCAGCTCTCACTTGATGGGAACGAGCAATGAAGTTAGCTTCCGTGGCTCATCAGCTCCTTGGCATCTCCCACGGAGGCTGCCAAGGAAAGCACCGGTAATTGCAGTGGTGGGTTTTGATGGTGCAAATGTATTTTGAAGGGTTTATTAAAATATCCATCATGGAAGTATCCTAGTGCGGTATTAAAACACATGTAATGTGGAAGAGGAAGACAGTCAATTCCCTGTCCTAGACCAGGTGCAATCACAGACTCTGTTTTTGAGCACCATGCTAGTCTTTCAGTTTACTCAAGGATAAACAGAAACTGTTTGCTTGTGGATGCCAGCAAATTTCCCTGTCTGGTTTTCTGAGGACCCTTGCCAGAAGCAAGCACTTCTAGTGACTGCTGTTTGACTCTTCATGGTCAGCAACAAGTCCAGGATGACTAATAGGCTTTGTACAAGACAACATATGTCCTCCAAAAAGGGCAGAGATGTTGCTAGCCAGCCCCTCAAGGGCCTCTACTGATTAGCATTGATCTTCAGGTCTTCCTAGATTCAAATCCCACATCTTCATCCAGTCTCCAACTTCCATCAGGAATCAAACTGAGCCCACATATCCATTGGTTAGGAACATTCCACTACTAACCTAGGAAAAGTCCTCCATTTTCCCACCATGTTTATCCCTTCTTATCCAAGGCAATTCCAAAGATATGGAAACATGAATGTCCACCAGTGAAGGGGTCCAGCTCTACAAAATGGGAAGATCTCCAAGATGGTCTGCCAGGTATCACAGAATTAATGGATTAGAGAGAGACGATGTCCTCTCTCTCAATCAGTCAGTACTCCTGGCCAATGTAGAGTGGTTCACTATATTATGCTCTCAGTACTTTGTCCAATTCAATTTTAAACATTCAAGTAGGGAGGCTTTAACCCCTACTCATGAGATGCTATTGCATAGTCAAAGGGCTCACTGTTAAAACCACCGCCTACCCACACAAAACCAACTATGGACATTTATGTGTGTCCCTCTCGAACAATTCCTCCTGCATCCCTTGATGCATACAGTTTTCAGCCACTTGAGATGATTATAAGCTACAGCCATCTAACTAGCTCCCCTGATGAAAGCACAAAGAAAATCCATATATGACCCTGCATTTATAGGATTGTTTAGACATAAATGCAAGCTACTAGGCATGCTGTAACTAATGAATCACACACACCCGAAGGCTTCCCACCACACCAATTCTGATAAATACCAAGGATGCTTCAGTATTTGTACTGTGCCCTGCAAAAACTGGTCAAGGAGAGAAATCACAGGGAAGATCCATCTCACTGGAATAAATGACTCTCTCATTGCACCTACAATGACACACAGCCACTGTGGAATCAATATTAGAGGAATAAACTGGGTTTGACTATGCATCCTTCTCTATTAGAATTATGAGCCATCCAATTATGGATCTCTGTTGCAGCTGTAATTATGATTTTTCTGCTGCAACTTCCCACGAGCCGAGACCTCTCTTTACCCAAGGGAGCTAAAAGTCATTGAAACGATAATGGAAAATTCTTTCCAAGACAACATTAGAAGTGAAGTTTAGCTAATCAACAGAGAAAGCCAGTGGGACTTTTATGTGGAGAGCTTAGTTAATAAATGTATTTATTTAAAAACCAAAACAAAAATAATAATTAAAAAACCTGACTGATGGAGAAACAGTCAAGATTATGCGTGCATCCAACAAAATGATGTCTGGTGTTCCCCTGAAGAGGCAGATGGGTTATTCCCATTAGATTAGCTAGCTCAGGGCTTCTCTACTTTTTCAGGTTGGTGACCCATATTTGACATGTTAAAAAAATGAGACTCCTCTCTCTTTCCATATTTTAGTCTTATTGTTATACTAAAGTATAAGTGATAGCCAGACAGAAAATTCATTTTGAAGAGGAAAGGCATACAAAAAGAGGGAAGTACAAGTTTATTTGCTTCAGGTATAATCAAACCTCCAATGATTCATAACCTACTGACTGACTTTTAGCAAAAGAAGCAAGGAGGCCTGTGGTACTTAAAGACTAACAGATTTATTTATCACATGAGCTGTCATGAGAGAAAATCCCACTTTATCAGGTGCTTTGAAGATGGGGGAATTTATGTTTCCCCAACCTCACCCCCAAGGGTCACAACCCACGAGCTAAAAACAACTCAATTAGCCTATGGATGGGATTTTAAACCCATTTTAAAAAGTGAATCATTGAAACCAAATGGGATATGGGGTCCTAAGTCATCTGGATGCTTTCAAAAATTTTACTCTGTGTGCCTGCCATTGTAGGATTATTCTCTGTGCAACTGTTTGAAGAGGGGAAACATATTTGACTGCAAAAAACTGAAGTATTCATATTTGCAAGCCCCTTTTTCAAACCTGTGGCCTTTATATTTAATTTGGCTAAGATAATGTTGACACATGAATCCTTCACTTTCCAGTGAGAAACTACACAACACTGAATTTCCCTTTCCTCTAAAAGAATGAAAATACAAGAACACACTTGACTGCAATCATTAAATGCAAAGTATGTGCCTCTTCTAACGTGAAATCACTGGGCCAATCATAGGTGTGGAGGTAATTTCTCTTTGAAATAAAAATGTTATGCACATTTATCTCAATGCCTAATCACTGCAACAAACGGAGATGTGGTTATTTTGGTATGCTCCAGCATCTGTCTTGAACTCTGCACTCTGGTTGCTTGGTTTATCAAGGAAAACAAATGCAGGACACAGAGCCACTGGTGCAATCTTAAAATCATTTTCCAACTTGGTTATTTCTTAATGGTGGTTTTTCAGACCCAGCAAGGCCATCAACAAAAGTCACAAGTTTCCCCTACTGAGGGCCAAGCACACACCGGATCAGAAGGTTAGCAACACAGTTATCCTGGTGCCGAATGGGGGAAATGGAGGGACCAATTTTAATCCAGAGGAGATACCTTTCCCCTCTTACAATTCACAATGTGACTTATGAAATTTGCCTTTAAGTCCCTCCACCCCTATTTTTGGGTGGGGGGGTTACTTGTCTTTGTACTAAGAACAAGCATGGAAAATTACAGTCCAGTAGGACATTGGCTGAGAAACTTTGAAAGAAATTGAGTCTTACCTACCTTCAGGAAATGTCACTGTTACAGTCACCGGTTTCTGGACCAAAAGCACAGTTGCACCAACACAATCCCCCAATGTAGACAAACAAAGCTGCTTTGAGCTCTCATGCCATTTATTGTAAACTTCCCCACATTATACGCCGAGTCTTACAAGGGTGGTGCGTGCTGACATCAGAGCTCTGCACTGGTGCAGGGATGGCAGTGGCTGGCTGCCAATGGCTGGAATGTCTAGAGTCCACAATGCATTAAAACGTAACAGCCATGATACCCTTTAAAGGCAGTAATGAAAATTCACAGCAGTCACAATTTAATGCACTGAAAATGGTACTTAGCTGGCGAATTGTGAAGGGTTGCACTTCCCCCTTTCCTTTAATTGAGATCTACAGTTCAGCATTTCAGTGATGAATGCTTTTTCTAATTAGTTTTATACTGCTCAGAATTAGGGATAAGACCAAGTCCATCCACCCAACTCCGCTCACAGAATGCTGGGATCCAAAGCAGCATGGGAAGATGCTGGGGTCATTGATCAGCGCTTCCTAAATCTTTAATGGGGCTGATATTGGGAACCAGGGAATAGACATGAACAAGTAACTAGCCAATTAACAGAATCACTCAGAAACTCCGCTAATGTCTCCCACGTGCTGCGAGCTGGCAGGCACAGCCCCAGCCTGGGAAATCTTTATCAATAGGCTGGTGTTAGCTACCAAGCATGACAATTCATACACAGAGTCAAATTATTTCAGGCCTCTTAACCAGCAGTGCAAGAAAAGGATGTAAACCAGAGCATGCATTGTTTTTGTTTCTTACAGCTGCTGTATCACTGAAGGTTATTTTGTTTTACCTTTGCTCCGGCTCCGGCTCCGATACTGCTCGGAATAGAAGGTCAGTTGGGTTTCGTCATCTGCCTCAGAGCCAGAGTTTCCCTTGACACGGCCAAACCCAATTCCACCTGCAGGGAAGTGAGGAGAAAAATCAGTACCGCTGCCTCAGAGACTCAACCGCAAGAATTAGCAGGGAGACCAACAGAAAAACTCAGGGAATCATTACATAGATACCTCTTCTGTCATCCCTTTAAACCCCCACGTGGATTCTTTAATGTCCCATGGGTTCTTTAATGTCTGGGTATCATCATGTGAACTGCAATAGTTCAGACATAAATTGTGACCCCAGGCGCTGCATTGACACAACAAAATATGGTCCCTGCCCCAAGAGTTTGCAGTCTATATGGCAGCGGGGACCTGGAGTTTAAGTTGCTCTCCTAAAGCTCCAGGCATAGTGAACCAGACAGAGCTCCACACATCTGCCTCGGTGACCAGCAGGCAGAGGGAAGAGGTAACGTGGTCCATAGTACAGAACATTAATCAGGAGGCTTCGGTTCTATTCCCTGCTCTGCCACCGACTTGCTGTGTGACATTGAGAAAGCTACTTCTTCTCCCTTTGTTGTGTGTCTCAATAGCGTAAGCTGCTCCAGAGCACTGCGTCTCTCTGAGGTGCAGCTGGGAGGCTCTGGTTTCAGTCACAGCCTCTAAGCTCTACCACCATACAAACAGAAAAGAAGAAAAATGAAGATGTGAACTGCCCCTTCCCCCTTTGCTTTGATGTACCCTAATGAATAGAACAAAGCTGCTCAAAGATGGCCCTGCCCCTGTAGTGCGGAGCCCCTACCCAAAGGTTAACATGTTCACTGGTCTGGTGTGTGCCCCTGGCTAAGGGCACTCGCATCCAATCACTCATTTGGCCAGCCAGACCCATCCTGTCCTCTCCTCTCCTACCCCACCCCCAGGAGTTTCAAAGATTTAGGAGCAGCAAACATTAGAAAAATCAACTTAGGAATAGAATTGGCACAAGTCTTCTTGTTCTTATGGAAATTTGAAAGAAAAGAGGCCTCTGAGGGCTGACGGTGGCCCTCCGAACTCCCATTAAAATATTTTACTGTTTTAAAAATCCTTTATTCTAGGCAGCAGCACAATTTCTGCACTTCTTGGCAAAGGAACAGCAAATGAAAGTGGACCTTCTGCCCTGTAAAAGTCTCAATCACTGTGATGAGGGGGTGGTGGAGAGAGCTGAGGAAACACTGAACATAGCCCTGGAGACCAGTGTCTGTCTTTCAGTGGACCAGGTAGGCATGGGGAGCGCCAGCTTCACCTCACAGTCTCCACAGCAGACCTCTTGGCACATTCAGACCTTGGCCTCTGCTGAGGCTGTCAATGGATGGGAGGAAAGATTGTGATAAAAACACTCCCCCAGTTGGGAACTCGACCAATTCATCTCACAGAGGAGGCCAGCAGCCTTATCTCCACCAGGTGAGGTTGTGTTCAGACCACTGATGAAAAAAAATCTAGGAATTCCATTCAAGCCATCCATGTAAACCTCCAGTCCCATCGGGAAAGGATGCCATGTCAAATCTGCTCAGAGTCCAGTGCTGAGAACGTGAAAAGGGAGATGACACAGCCAGCCCTCCACTGAAGCAGCTCCAGTGGCCATCTGGAAGTGGCCCAGCCTGACAGTCCAGGACCAGCATTTTAGGGATGCTGCACCTCTAAAAGTCTGATGTACCAAGAACCGAATCTTAGGTCTTTCCCTCCCTCAGGGGCCAAGAATGGGTTTGAAAACAGCTGCACAGTCGAACAGCCAGCCAGCTCCTCTCACTCCAAGGTGCTACACAAGGGTTACACCCAAGAGAAGAAAATCCATCTACCTTTGAAGACATCAGAGTAAGTCAGTGGTTCCCAACATTTTCTCCGCCATGGCACACCTTGCTACCCTTAATTAATTTGAGGCACACCACAATATAGTTTCCAAATAAACTCATGAATATTCATGAGCCAACCCAAAGCTCTTTGAATACTTTTTCAAAAAAATTAGTGGCACACCTGTGTGCCATGGCACTCCGGTTGGGAAACACTAGATTAAGTAACAGATGGAGAAGTGGGACTAACGTCTATTGTTCTGAAGAACCCAAGATGGTGGTTTGGTTGTTTTGTGGACACGCAGGTTACATGGGGCTGTGGGTTTTAAAGCCTCATACAAAGAAGCTTATCCCTGGAATGTAATTTAATTGGTTAGGAAAGAGGAAAGGCTGAGTCCACCCTGCTGATATAAAGGCCTGATTCTCAATGTTTTCCAGCTCCCAGCATCTCCCATTGCGACTAGCTTTTCAAAAGCGCTCATCACCCACCACACACCCAACATACTGGGCTCTTTCAAAATCCATCCCCAAGAAGGGGCACTGAGCCCTTCTGAAAACCCACCACTGTGTCACGAAGAACATTTAACACTAGGAGCTTAGTTGCAGACTAGGGACAGACAGGAGGGAATGGGAAAGGAGAAAAACAATAAAGTTCATTATTATCAATGAGAGAACAAACCAACAGTGCTTCTAACCACTCCCCTCTGGCTATGATCTGGCCACACCAATAGCTGTGATTTCTTGGTGCTTGCCTACCTCACAACACCCTCCAAGAAGTGTCGGCTGAGAACTTTTTGCACAGAGCGATAGTCCCCACCCGCCCCCAAGAGGCAGATATTAATAAGGGGAAAAAAATCTCTCTTGGACTTTGACTTTGAGCCCAAGCTCAATCAAGGCAAAGGCCTCCACTTCTCAGTGGCCCGTCTTCAGCGCAGCCAGTGCTCACTGGATCAGTATACATTTTTAAAATGGAATGCAAAAACAAATGGGTCAGGTCTCCCCAGCATGCTCTGGAAAATGCTCAGGGAGCAGCCCCCAGCAGAAAATACTTCTCAAGTGAAAAATGAGGCACTGCACAGCCCCTCTGTTGGACTCATGCAGGTTTAAACGCTCAGCCCAAAGGGCATGGCAAGATGGCCCAATAGGGCTGTAACTGATGTCTCAGCATTTGGTGTGATGATCTCTAACTGAGCACCCCCAAGAGAGAACAGATGGGGAAGCAGGACAGGCCGGGCTGCCTCTTGTGAGGATGTCAGGACTAGCTTGGCCTAGGTACATTCACAGGGTTACCAGCCATCAGGGTGACACAGAATGGAGATGTGAGCTCCCATTGTTGCAGGAAAGAAACAGGTCTGGCAGTGTCGGATCTGCTCCCCACTCAGCCTCACCGCCAAACATGGCGACAGAGTAAGACCAGTCCTTGAGAAGGAAGCCAGCTGGCCTCTTCATGGAATCACACAAACCAGAAGGTACCATGAGAGCTCACTGAGTCTAGGCATCAAGGTGTGTCTGCACAGCAGGAAAACCCCCCCAAAAAACCCCATCCCCACCAGGAAATCTCAGAGGCTGGTTTACACATGCAGGCTCACCCACAGAGCTGAAAATGGCTGTGTAGACATTCCTGCTGCAGACCTGGGATCTGAGACTTGCTGCCGTGGATTGTTTCTTGGGTTTTGTGTAGACCTTCCGTGTTTTGCCTCTGCTCACTGATCACCGTGGCATCTAAAACCCTTTTCTCTGCCTCAGGGCATAGAATGAATCTAGGCCATGGTGCCTGTTAGCTATAGTCAGGGCGACTGCAGATCCCTTCCTCTGACTCTCCATCTTCAAGCTTGACGTGGGGTGCCACACAATGCTCTTGTGCAACACAAGGATGCAATGCCGTGACACAAGAGGCTAGAGCCACAACACAGCTGGGAATTAGGGACCCTCTAGGTCAGTGTTGCCCAACCAGTGTGCCATGGCACACAGGTATGCTGTCAGGTCTGAGCAGGTGTGCCACAAAACCTTTGAAAAACTACTCAGACAGCTCTAGATTGGCACGTTGGCTCATGAATATTCATGAATTCATTTGGAAACTGTATGGTGGCATGCCTCAAATTAATTAAAGGTAACAAGGTATGCCACGGCAGAGAACACACTGAGAACCACTGCTCTAGGTACTAAGCTTGCTGGGCATCCCTCTAAGATCCTGAAGGCAGCTAACAGGTAGGAGAGAGAGGGTAAGCAATGTAGATCTGCGAGCGCTCAAAAGCAGGTAGCCTGATAGCAGCATATCGACAATGGTTTCAAAAGCTTCAAGATGAGCCAGGGTGGGGGACGCAAGGAGCAATTAAGGCCTCTGAAATGATTCTTGGTGCTGCAAACGATGCCTGCTGCTTGGTGTTTTACTGCTGAGTGTGTGATTAGGGCACTAAAGTGCAGCCATTCATTACCGGGTGCTGCGTGAACATTTCCAGCACAGTCCTAAGAGATGGCAAATGATTGGAACATGATCAACAGTGAAGGATTCCAGCCCGCAGAAATGGCTACATAAACGTCTGCAAGGCTTCGTGACACCTGCATTCACTAGCAACACAGAAGAGGGGACTGTGGGCCTTAAACGATATCTTGCAATCAAGAAAGTAGATCATCATAGTGGACCCACATTGCTGTCTTCATGCCATGTCCTAATAAGCATTGATACCTTGCACCTGATTTCCACGCAAATGATCAATGACAGCCCTGGTCATGCTACAGGGAATGCCACCACAAACTGCCAGGCTAGTCAGGAGCCAAGAGAAAAACCAGCATTTAATCTTGGGAAAAAGCAGGGTGTTTTAAGGAGAAAGCTGCTTGAGACAGCTGCTCGTGAAAAGTCTGGAATGCAACCTGAAAGTGTTACCACAAGGTTGCAGGTCCCCTTGCAAGCTTGACACGCAGCACAGGACCATTGAAAGGTTTGCCAAAGCTCCCAGAGAGTGCATGGGCTGAGCATGAGTCTGACGGAGGGCCCTGCCAACATCCCAGCTCCTCAGGCGTTCAGTTCAAAGTCAAGTGAGGCTCTCTGGCTTTGATTTAGACTCAGAGCATGGAATCTGGGGCCTCGAGAATCCACATGGATGGAAATGCAAGCAGGTGTCATCACTAGTCATCTGACAAACAGTCTCTCCCACCTTTACTGCTTGGGTCATTTGCTGTCTTGGGAAAATATTTTCAGGAGTAAATGCCATAGCAAAGTCCAAGCAATCCAAGACCTTTTCCCCCTTCCTGGGCTTTAGGGCTTACAGAGATGAAACATCAGACCAACCTTGTTGCTTCTCCAGCAACCTCCCTGAGGAAATTAACACAGTCTCCATACTCTTCATGGCAAATGGGCTGTCCAGCAAGCTTCACAGCCTGCCATCAGCCCCACCTCCTCAGCAGCTTTTCATAAGTTTGCTGGTTGCATCTCTGTGATGGATGGTGCTGACATGTTAAATTACTCAGGCTGGGTGTCTTCTGTGAGCCGGTGACAGAAATATTGCATTTTCTGATTACCTAAAACTACGCAGGATGTATAAATGTGGGGCTTGGAGACCCACGGCAGGGTCCCCCAGGCTGGAAAGGAAACATCTACCCCAAGCCACCCAGAAAGGACAAATGTCAACAAGTTGGCAACAACTAGGCGAAAGAAAAATGTCCTAATGAGTCCTTTTTGATCTAAACATTTCAAGGATGGACTGGAAATTTACACCCCTGGTTACAGGTTTCCCATCACAGCATACTCCCAGATATGTCTGTATGAACTCAATTTAAATGATCTGTAAAAAAGAAAAGTTTGAGACTCCAAATAAGGCTGACTTCACACAGTCCAAGTCACCTTGGGAGAGGTTTGGGAGGGAGGGGGATTGTTTTTAAATCAGTCCCAAAATCTTACTCTGAGTAGCTCAGGATCTGTGACTTTATCCATACGTTGACCAAACAGGGCTACACCACCAGCACATACTATATTGTCCCTGTTTTTCCGCAAAACCTGAATGACTCATTCCTACCCGCCTCTCTTTCCCCCATCATGATTCTTTTTTTTTTTTTTGACAAAGACAGTGGGCTGCCCCAGACAGACGAGACAGATCCTTGCATCTGAGGTGGATTTATCTGAGTACAAGAAGCTGACGGAGTGAGAACAGGGAGATGTGTCTGATTAAAGACAAGACAGTTGTCCCTCGTCAGCGATTTCTTTATTTCTCTTAAATGGGGAAAAACCTACCACATAACAGAAATGAGATTGTAATCACGGCAACCCATAACAAAGCAAAGTAAATCCCTTTTTAAAAAGCAACTGATACAGCAACAGGAACGCTGAAAAAACTCACTGGCAATAATGTACAGCAGTGCACGCCTGGTGGCGCAAGAAGCTGCTGGGACTGTGGTCATCTTGGCTCCACAGAGCAAAAAAAAAATGTGTCATGAGACAATTCCCATTCATGATGTGCAACCATGAGTAGAGGAACACCAGTTACTCAGAACTGCCTTGGAGCTCAGCCTTCTAACCAAGCCCTTTCCTCACCTTGCCCTGGCACAGGGCTCCACCATCTGTCCTCACCTCGTATCCCATCAAAAGCAGCCTCTAAATTCTCTTTGCAAACCTCCACTTCCCCACCACCCTCTATAACTGAAACTTCCCCTCTCTGCAACCCCCATCTTTCCTTCTGGCCTCTACCTTCCATCCTGCTTCTTCTGTGAAGCCCCTAGCTGCCACTAATCCACGTCACCAACACGGCAACAAACACTCATTCCCAAGATTCAGGCAGAGGTTTTCAAAAGAGCCTAAGGGAGTTAGGCACCTAAACCCTATTGCACTTTGACAGGAGATGACCGCTAAGTCCTTCCACCTCGTTCAGAAGCCCCAAGTGAAAGTTGTTTGAGACAGGGCCTTCCCCAGGACCCTGCAGGGTGTCAGTGCAGCTTCTCTATTTAGACGGTGCACTGCTCAGGGAAAGGACAACATCTTCCCTTGTGCCTTGCACAGCACCTGCTGGAACTCAGCTTAGTCCTCACGTCCCACCAAGTGACTGGACTATAGCACAAGTTCCCCTTGGCTGTCCTCATTTAACCCAGTGCCTGGGCACCATTTGGAAAGAAGCAGCCAGACTGCTTTAATTTTTGAAATGTCTGGGGAAGATGTCTGAGGGTTTTTTGTTTGTTTTTAAAGTCTGCCTCTGTGGAAAAAGAAATCCCAGCCTCCCTCCCACCTGCACACACACTCCACCGTCTGTCACAATGCTCCAGCCTGAGCTGGGCTCCCCCCCCCATGCAGGCTTCTTGGCCAGCTGCTCTCCTCACAAGACCAATGTTAAATTACTGTGAACCATGTCAGCTGCAGTGGCCAGGTACAGAGAAAGCCAGGAAGAGAGAGAACAAACAAACAGACACTGCCTTGGATTAGATCTTGCTGCAACCCAGCGTTAACACAGCCTCCAGACACCCGCTGAGTTGAACACACAATTCATCCGTCATCTTTATTTAAACTGTAAGTGTCTAATCCAGCTCTTAGAGAAACATCACCCTGGGGACTTCCAAGGGAATCCCCCACTTTCATAGGAGATTAATTCAGTTCTGCCACTTTGCTCACATTATTTATTAAACGAGGCCAACTATACAGTGGTGGACTGGAGGTCCAGGACAAACACATCTGCTACAGAGGGATGGCAGAAGTCGCTCAGTTGCACAGAAACCGGAAAGCAGCCCTGCTGAAATCCTCACCAGGAGCCAGATGTCTCAATAAAGGTGCTTTTATCTCTAATCCTGTTTGCAGATTTACAAGCTCGTTAATTCACTCAAACTGATCTCAGAACAGCAACGTGCGGGGGCAGGGTTTCATATTGGTTTTGAATGAAATATTTATGTAGATGGCGAATGAGTTAGGGGTCTCCAGGAGAAAACAGTGCATAATCAAAGACTATTATAACACAGGCGCACAAGGAGACTGAATTAGGACTGCCCAAACTGCTTGTGTTCTGACATTTCCTAACCTCTGCATGCTAGACTTGGCAATCAACTTTTTTTTTCTCTTTCTTTCTTTCTTTCTCTCTTTTCTTTTTTTTAAAATAGCTTGCATGCGCAATTTGCTAGGTTTTTAAAAGAGCAAACTGGAGTGTGGGAAGAAAGCCTCATTCAATCATGTGGTAACATACTGACACCCACATGGGTCATCAGAAGAACTGGAACCTTTAAACCAGGGTCTCAAACTCAAATCACCATGCAGGCCACATGAGGACTAGTAAAGGGCCACATTGGGACTCGTATTTTATCCCGAGGGCCACGCCACTGTAAACTTTTCATACAACGATATTGCAAATATTAGTAACAATAGTGTTGTTGCAGGCCACAGCAACTAGCTTTAAGGGCCACATGCCGCCCACGGGCCACGTGTTTGAGACCCCTGCTTTAACCTGCCATTTGAGCTAAGGAACTGACAGCAGAAGATGGTTGTCCTCTGTGTGGATGCCATGAGAAGGGGACGAGACATCTTTTACCTGTGGCTTTCACAAATACTGGTTTACAGCTAAGGAATGGTGACTCTCAGGAACCTGGGGTTCTAATCAACTTCCTGAAGGAGAACGTGCTCTATTTGTCACCATACCTTCTATGCCACATCCTCCAAATCTGACCTCTTCTGACTGATCCCCTCCATCCTGTCTTTGTCTCCCTTTTAGGTCCTCATCCCAGTCACTTCACCTACTTAGTCTCAGCTCACCCAAGCTCAGGCTCCTTGTCCATTCTCAAGCTCTCCCACACTGCACCCCTTCTCTCCCTTTGTGAGTTACTAGTCTACTTACCCAGCCATTCCTGGTCTCTGCCTGCCCTCCACCACCACCAGCAGTTCCCAGTTCCAGTTTACCCCCAGGCTCTTTGTCCTCAGCTCTCTCCTCTAGCTTGGCTCTCGTCCTTTCTGCACTTCAATCAGCCTGCTTCCTCCATGGTCCTGGGTGCTGGCTGAGGATGCATTGAATTTGCTCCCTGCTCTTCATTCTTGCGTGCAGTACCACAGCAGCAACGGTGAGGAAAGTCCTGCTCAGGCCCAGGAGGCTGGCTCACACTCTGTAGGGATGGGTGACACAATCTGGCTGGTGCAAAGGTGCTGGGAAAGGATGGAGCACACACAGTGCAGACAGCCTTTTTGGAGAATTTGGCTGCCAAACTCTAACAAGCCTCAGCCAGGCAGGTATGAACTGAGATTTTTCAAAGGCTCAGACCTCAGCCAAGTGTAGGTGTTTTTGTTTCCTGAAAGGAAAGGCACACCCCTAACACAAAGGCCATTCCAGTCAAAGGTCAACTGCCAGCTGCAAAGCAAGTGGGGACTAGCCTTTCCCAGCAAAATGATGGTAAAGGATTTATTTTAATCACCATCAAAATGATGCCTTTTTTGCTCACCTCACTCTTGTAAGTGGCAGAAGCACGTCAGAAGAACATTCCCAGAGAAATTCAGCCTGTGACAGACACACCAGCTTGGAACATTTCAGCTCAGAAATTACACACAACTCAAAAGAGGATCTGATAACGGGAAGTGCTGGGCAAGCTAAATTGTACCATTGCACCTATGCTGTGTGGTGACAATATATATTACCATCAGAGCATAACACACTCCTGTCCTCCATGCTCCCGCCTTCAGATCACACTCAGTCCATCTATTTCAGGCAACCCATCTCCTCTCCTTGCTGCTCTTCCCCCATCACCTTTCCTATCTGCCAGAACAAAATGGTTAGTTTTATCCCCCACCGCCCAACAAACAAAAGCAGTAAACCTTGAGGTCTTAAAGGTAAGCCTCACAACAACTGCCTGTCTTCTGGAGGGTGCCAGACAGCTCTGGGCAGAGTTTCTGCAGCTGGCCTCTGGCGCAGGTTCCCCAGGAGAATGGGAGGGGTAGAGGAGAGGGAGATAAAAGCTACTCCTTCTTGCTCCTGTTCCCGCTTTGACAGTGGCCACTGTGGATGGCAGAGCAGAGGAGACTGAGTGCCTCTGTGTCGCTCCACTTCCAAAAGAGGTGGCTTCAAAAGGCAACTTCAGCACAGAATAGAACAAAAGGGGAATGTCCCCAAGACGCAGAGGAAGAACCAACATCAATCAAATGCCCAGGTCCCAAGCGGCTGCTTCAGGGGAAAGGCACATCCATAACTGGATTGTTTGTTCACTCAAAAACAAAAAAAAAACAAGTAAACCTCTCTGCAACTTCACTTTGGGGCTGGGTGAATGGCATGCCCTGCCTATAGGGAACAGCGTCACCTTAGGGATAACCTGCATGAGGGACCACACGGGCCATGCTCAATGACCCCCCTTCATGCTTTCCCCTCCCAGGCACCCCCAGTACATGAATCCCTGAGCCCCAGGCACTGAGCCTGAGTTTCCATCCCACCCAAGGAGCATCTCTCATGGCATTTCCATGGTCCCTGACCATTACAGTGAGAGGAATGAGGCCCCAGCCGTTAGAGGCCATGGACTCAGTTCTCTGCTCTGCCACAGACTTCCTGGGTGAACTTGGGCAAGTCCCTAGGTCACTTAAGTTCCCCAGCTGTAAAATAAGGATTTCCCTTCCCTTCCTCATGAGGTGTTGAGACTAGACAAGTGCACATTCTTCCTCCACTGAATTTTCTGAAAAATGAAAAACTCTTCACGAATGCCAAGCTAAGTAAAAATAATAATATTTATTTTCATGTGGACAAGTTATAGGTTTGTTTTTTGGGAGGAGGGTTCTTTTCCATAAGGAATAAAATGGTGCTTTTGTTTAAAAAAAATAAATAAAGAGAGAGAGAGAGAGAGAGAGAGAGTTTGGGGTCTTTTCTTGGTTTGCCCACTAAACTGGGTGGGGAAAGAAAAGTCAATGTTCCTCAGAACTGGTTGTGAGGATGAATACAGTAAAGATTGTGAAGGTCTTAGATACTAAAACATACATGATAACCGATGCTGTGTAAGTACCATAGGAAGACTATCTTCCCTCATCTCCCGTGAATGAACTAGGCTCAGGTAGTTTCTAAGCACTAGAACTGAACCTAAACGGCAAAAAGAATCCCAATCAAGGCCGTGCGGTGACAAAAGCCCGACTAACTCCAGGTCCTTCTACAAAACCTGGCAGGAAGGGCCCTGTGCAACACTGCCAGGCTGTAGCGGCTGAGAGTTTACTTTTGATGAGGGAAAATTAAACGGGAGATCAAAATGGCCTTTTACCTTAGCCAACAGGAGGCTGCTTTTACATAAATTGACGGTGCCTCAATAGGCATCAGTTCTCACAGCAGGAACTGGTTCTCGCCTGACTGAGACTGTACCAGAGGACAAACTGCTCGCGCCAGGCATTCCCCCACACCTAGCCTGTATGGTTTAGAGAAACTCCGACCCCCAAAAGACAAGAGATTGATGATGCTTAATGCTCCCCAACAGGCTAGTCTGCAGAACCTCTACTTCTGCTTCGGTGGAGATGGGCAGCTAAGAGGGTTAGGCACCTCAAAGAGAAGACACTTGAGGGAAGCCAGTTGAGAAAAAACAAACAGGGAGTCGTGTGGCACTTATAAAGACTAACAAATTTCCTTTCATTTCCTTCTGTGTTTCCAGTGTCCCCTCCTAGCCTGTGCCCCATTACCTTTAGGTAAATCATGGTGAAGCAGAGCCCTCTAGATGCATTAATACAAAGCCCCGACAAACAAGAAATTATCTGCTGGGCAGAATGAGCTGTTAATCACTTTTTTTTTTTTTAAAGGAAAGTTCATTTAAGTTTTTTATTTCCCTTTGACAGTTGAGATAACCACCATATTCAGCGCTGGTTTTATCTCCTAACACTGGGGTTGGCAACTCAACGATAAGTGCCATTTTTAAAAATTCCTTCAATAACCAATGGTTCTGACAGCCGCAATGGGTGGAGCCTCCTATTTGGGGGCCAGAGTGCCTGGAAACCTGGGGGAAACCTGGAACCAAGAGGTCCCCAGTGGTGGAGAGGGCTGGTGCCACAAGTGGGCCATCCACAGGGTCGCTGGTGGTGCAGGACCCGGAGCCAGGAGCCACAAGGAGGCAGGCAAAGAGCCACAAGTGACAGACTCCTGACCTAACAGCTTTAAGCTAGAATTCCTCTGCTGCCTTAAAAGCAGGTTCCACTTTAATTTGTTTTTGTTGTTGTCTTGTTTTCAAAGACAGAAGAACTGACAATCTTTATCAGCTGTGCTGTTTTTAAACATCTGTCCCAGGAGAGGGCATCATACTCATCAATTTGAAGAGTCAGTGCCAGCCATCCCCAAAAAGCATCTTTTTCTCAACTCTCAGACCTGTATTCTAACCCATTCATACATGCAGGGGCATTGATTTGCATTTTTCAGCTGAGTGCCAAATCAGGCTCCGATATTCTGGTCTCCAAAATCATCCCCCTGCATCTTCAGTTGAATAAAACATTCTTCACTCCCTGTTTTTAACCACTGTACAGGAGAGGGGTGTGCTCTGTTAACTGCAGTGGCTGTGTTCAACCCCAGACAGGCTGCACTTCAGTAGTGGCTGAACCTAAATGGGCATCCTGGCTGCTGAAAGGTATCACATACAAGTAAAGTAATAATGGAGCTGACTGGGAAAGCAAGAGAAGGAGAATATTCAGACCAGAGGCTTGATAGTGCTACCAGCAACACAAAACATCTGAAAAGGGATGAGCTAAGCACAGCTGATCCAATTAGCATATAAGGTAACAGATGCCCTGCAAAACAGACATTGTAGACCAACAGCTGTCACCTTTCCAGACCACTGTACCCTTTTTCAGGAGTCTGATTGATCTTGCGTACCCCCGCCTTTCACGTAGCTTAAAAACAACTTGCTTACAAAATCAGACATATGAATGTAAAAGTATGACAGCACACTATTACTGGAAAGTTGCTCATTTTTACCACACTATGAGATAAATCAAGTGGAATATAAATATTGTACTTCGATTTCAATGTATAGTATATGTGTCAGTATAAACAAGTCAGTCATTGTTTTTATTAAATTTTAGTTTGTATTTCCCTCACCAATGCTTTTTCTGCAGCCTGCTGTAAAACTAGGCAAATATTTAGATTAATTAATGTATCCTCTGGAAGATCTCCGTGTACCTCTGATTGAGAGCCACTGCTAGAGACTAATAATGAAATGTGTTTGCAGTTCTGCACCTAGATTTTTAAAAAAAAATATTTTGCTTATTCATATTTAATCAATAATCACAGGGGTCTACTGTCATTGAAAAATGTAACCTAAGAATGTAACTTAATTAACTCCCACCACTCAAACACTGTGGTCAGTTCCACATTTATTTCAACACTGAGGCTGTAACTACAGCTGTTCAATTCACTGATTTTTCAGTTTGCTGGCAGTCTGGGGAAAAAAATTGAGGCAAAAAATATTCTAGCCTACCCAAAACATATCTTTAAAAAACAAAACAAAACAAAACAAAAAAAACTTGTGAACAAAATATTTTAGTTTGATTTAGAGACCTTTTTTAATATTTTTAATAAAAAAGAAGGAAATTTCAATATGAAAAGCTCTTTTGAATAAAAGCCAGAAACATTACATTTTTCAAAATGCTGAAATTAAATGTTTTATTTTATTTTCCAATTTTGAGTTTTACTTGATTCACCCTTAACACAGTTTGGGAAAGTCGGAAAACATTTTGGTTGGTCCAAGTCTGCATTGTTCTCTTTTAAAAATATGTTTTTGTTTAAAAAAAAACCTGCATAAACCATGCTCAACCCTAGCTATATCCTGGAATTGATTTGCCCCAGATGACCTCTTGGAGATCAAGACTCTACTCAACTCCGAATACTCAAACTCTCCCACAACCTCATCTGTTCACAGATCTCAAAGCACTTTACAAAGGGAGGCTAAGAGCATTATCTTCATTTTACGGATGGGCAAAGTGAGGCACTGGAAGTGAAGTGATTTGCCCAAGTTCACATAGCAGGTCACTAGCAGAGTTGGTCCTAACATGTAGACCTCCCATCTTCTAGCACATTGCCCTGTCCACTAGACTACAAGGCTATGTGTACACTTAGAAGGTTAGTTCGAATTAACTGAATTCAAACTAATATTACTAGTTCAAATTAAGTTAATTCAAATTGACACGGCCACACTAGAAACCTTAATTCGAACTAGCATGTCCATGCACAGGACGTGCAAGTTCGAATCAGGCAGTGGGTGCTATTGCATAGGGGAAAATCAAGCTGTGGTTAATTCAAATTAACACAGCTACGTTGGGTTAAGTCGGATGAATTAACCATCAATTTGAACTTAAGGGATGTTTTTATAGATTTGAACTAGCCTTTCCTTAGTTCGAACTAAGGGAACTCCTGAGTTCAAACTAATGAAAGCAAGTGTGGATATGCACTAATTTAGTTCGAATTAAGCCTCCTTAATTCGAACTAAATTTTAAGTGTAGACATACCCCAAGAGCTGTCTCCATTGCACTAACCACCATTTAGAAGAGCTTCTCTATAACTTGTCTGTTTGGCCAGTTCCCTTTCTATTTCCAAACCTCAGTCAAGGTGTCCTTCCCGCACCTTGTCCCCTCCTGGGCCTATATCCTGATTTTCCTGTCTCTCCTATTTATTAACTCTAAATTCATTATTCTCAGTAAAAGTGTTTTGGCAGAGAGTTTGTATGAAAATGTCATTTTTCAAAATAAAGTTATGTTGTACTGTAAATGGAAGAGTTTATATATTTTATTTTTGAATAAAATGTTCTCCGAGAAATACGAGCCTTTCCACAGCTGTTAGAAACACTTAGTGAAAAATCAGATACAAGGACAAACAATAGGCACCCGTTTCAATGCAGTTAGCAAGGGGAAGCAAAGAAAGGGAGTGTTATTTACAAATTAGTTTTGTTGAGTCAAGGTTGGTGGTTTCGTTTTTTTTAAAGCCAGATGCTCTCAGGAAAGAAGACAATCACTCTGCCTCTAGCAGTTCCTGCAGAGAGAGCACTCCAGCTGTAAGGACTCTGATGAGGTTAAGCATTAATTAAATCAAACGGCGAGAAAATAATTACACGCACACATCCGTCAGGCCAAGTTGACACTACCAAGTAACAAAGTTGGATGCAAACTCCATCAACGGAATTGTCACGCGGCTGTTAAAAGGAAATAAATGCATCCCAAACGGACAATTTCATTTAGGGGGAGAAAAAAAATGGATTGCAAAGGATTAATGAGGCGAAGGGTTTGTGCTGGCAATTGCATGTGAAATGCAAACATAGCGAGTTGTGATATCATCATTTAACCTTAATGTTCAATAGCGTTCCACTCGCTAATGCACCAGAGGAGCAATTAAATGCAAAACATAAAAACAAAACTCCCAAAATGGGAAAGGAGCTGGGAAATGAATAGGAAAAAGACATGCCCAGTGGCAACAGCACCCCAGAGCTTCCTGGCCACTGTTTTCAGGAATGAATAGATGCCTAAATTCTTGGCAAGTTCAACACAAGGTACCATAAAGGAGACTGATTTTCAGTGGGTGGGTGCTAAGCACTTTCTGAATATCAGGCCTCTTTAATGTGTCTCAAGGTAGGCTCAAAATTGCTAGTCACTTTCGAAAATCATGGTGGGTGTTACATCCCGAATTATTCAGGCAGCACACAGCACCCTGCTGTGCCCAAGTGTGTGTGATGTGGTGACAAGGATGGTGAAGGAGCATGCAGCCTGAAGATGTCCTGGAGGAAATAAAGCCTCAAAGGAAGGTGCAGCACAAGTGGTAAGTCTTCATTTGATCTTCCCATAAGGAGAAAAGAAAGGGCTCACGGGAGTTGCAGGTTGGAGCTAGAGAAGACGACATTCTATCCAAGGCCCTTCCCGTGAAAGAAGAACATTGTCTCCCGCCCAAAAATACCATCATGTCTCCTTAACAGCAACGTATTCAGTCCAGCAGCCCCCTTCTGAGAGGAACAGCACTGTCACTTTATGGGTGAGGCAATTGGGTGAATTGTTCAAGGTCGCAGAGAATCAGCAAAACTCTTAATAGAACCCAGTAGCCCCAGGTCCCAGATCTCACCCTCATCTATGAGCACGCTTTCCATCCAGCACCTTCCTCTTTTATGACCTCGTGCTTTGGATCACACGCTCCCTGGATTTTCCTTCCTGAAGAGGAGCGCTCTCCCTATGGAATGGCTCAGTTTGGTTCTCTGGAATCCTTCACCTCAACGAACGAGTCACAAAAGATGACAGATGCTGATGAGACTGAGAGCAAATCCCCATGTCCTAACTCCTCACAGTGCATTAAGCAAGGCCTTCAATAAGTGGGGAGCAGGGAAGAGTTTGAGGGTATGTCCCCGGTTTCCGCGGGTCTAGAATGACCCCCTTTCTGCAACCATCTCACTATAACGAGGAGACATTATACTCAAGCTCAAGAAGACATGCAGTGAGCTGATTAATCCTTGATTTACACCTTCCCCCCCACCACCCAAGATTGGACTGGAAAGCTGCTCTCCAAAGCTAAGATATGGGCTTGCAAGGGCCTGCTGTGCACAGCTTGGCCACATCAGAGCCTACTGTTGGAATAAGAAACCTGACGTATTTCAGTCGTGCCCCCAAAACCCCTGAAGGAGACAAGCACTTTCAGGAAAGCAAAATCTACTAGGAAAAGCACATCACGGAAGATTTAGAGACAAGAAGCTGTGAGCTCTAGCTCCCAACCCGCCTTCTTTCAAAGACTGGCCACAGCTAGAGGGGCAGGAGTAAAAGCCCATGGAGAATACTCAGTTTGGCGGTATGGTGTGTTGTGCCAGTGCCACTGATGGGGCCACCTTTCAGCCGAGACACAAAACCCAGTTTCTGTCCATGCAGGTTCCTACTGGCAGAATTCTGATTGACGACAAACTCAGGTCTCTCTCTGTAGAGGAACATCAACATTTCCCGGTGGGAGGGTGAGGAGATATTACTGGAGGGGTGGTACGATGAACGGGTCTATGATTACCAGTTAGCAAGGGCTGAGGGAGCGTATTCACTAGAACCAATGCAGAGGGAGATTAAGAAAAGGAAGCATTAAGTTGAATACAAGAAACATTTTCCAAAAGGCAAGCTTGGTTAGGCTACAGACATCTCTTTGCAACTCCAAAGCAGCCAGATGGTCACTGGGCAGCAGAGAACCATTATAAATCGAGTGGAAGTCTGTCCAAGAGACCTGGGCTCAAGACCCTCACTCCTGGGCTAAGGGGTGCTGGGAGAGCCACAGCCCAGCAGTCCGAACAGCACTTCTGGGGTTGGCCAGAAGTCTTGCTCAAGCAATCTGAACAGCACTGTTGGTATGGTGTATATTTCTCCTCAGCAACTAGGGCGACTAGAAAATGCCTCCCGTCCCAGGCTTTGAAGGGAAAGAAAGTTAACGTGTAGGGGGAGAGGAGGAATCTCACAGGGCAAACTGCCTATTCCCAAAGTCATCCCCCTTAGCCTTGCTCTGAAATACAGAAATGCATATTTGAGGAACTACAACAGACTAAACCAAATAATTTAAACTAGTTAAAGAGTCAGAACATTTTCTTCACACTAAGTGAATAATTTATGGCCAGAGTCATAATGAAAAAAAAAAAAAAAAAAGCCCTCTCCATTCCTCTGCTACAGCAAAATGTACTCAGAATAAAAGATCACATTTCAGGCTCATAAATAAATGAAAAACCAAACCAACAGTAAACACAGAGAAATGCATTTCTCTCCAGGCTTCCCAAAATTGCCGCAGAATGATGGAGCAGTCGGGCCGCACTGCGCTAGGGGCCAACAGGCAGAGCATGCCATGGCCACTTAAATCAAGAGATGCTCCATGGCACAAATTCGCATCATGACCCCTCCCTCCCTGCCATCCACCAGCAGGGTTTGAACCCTGGAACATCAGAACCAAGCCACAGGTTTTCTACCACGAGTTTCTATGCAGACTAGCTACAGAAGGAGGACACAAATACTCTATGGATATTGCAGTAGGGAACACAAGCTGAATTAGATAGAATGAGAGCTGGAGAGCCACAGGGGTTCTTCTGTGTTCAGCAGCCTAAGTAAAGAAGACCCTTTACATTCATTACAGCCCATTCTGGCTCTTCTCCTCTGCAGGGAAATGACAGAGAGCAGGGCACACCATGGCGTGTCCAAAGAGCTATGCTATGCTTGGTAGATGTATGGCTGCGAGGGAAGGAGTGACACAAGAAAGGAAGGGTGGGGGAGAAATGGAGGAGGATCACTGAGGTCTTAATGGCTGTTACAAAAGTCAGGTCCAGGAGTCACCTTCACCAGAAAGGCTGAAGGCCCCAAGGCAAGGCAATTGGGTTAACAAAGAGCAGAGATGACATATATTCTCTGCATGGTGCCAGAACACCATCTGCAGATCAGACCATGCTGCTCATCACACCCAGCAGAGCCGGAGGGGAAGCCAGACAGCAAATAAAATCCCTGACAGCCCCTCATGGCAGGCCTGGTGTGCAGGGACTCACCTGGAGCAAACAGGGTCAGCCACAATTGGAGTTTTCACCAGGAAATGCCAGAAAGGCAGCATCAGGGTTTTTATTCCTGCAATGACAGAACCTGCCCTTGATACACAAAATCCTGGACTGGTACCAACTGTGTCCCCAGACTCTCATGCCACAGCAGCCTCACCTCACAGCCTGCTAGCACGCCGATGGCCCGCGCAGTGTGAGCTTCCCATCACTCTGCCCCATAAGGCAGCCCCCACTACCAGTTCTTCCCAGGAGAATAGAGACGCCCTCACTCCTAGAAGCTATGGTCGGTCACCTCCACTCACAGTATCCTTTGGGGATGCAGAAAGGACACGTCACATCTCCAAGTTATGTCTATACCGCAATCACATGTTGACATTGCTGACCTAACTTCCTCCTAGCTAGCTCAGGTACCAGAACTGGGTGACCAGATCACTGCAAACTTCCACCTGGCCTGTACAAGCCAACGTGGAACGCTGGGTGATTTCTGGCAGGGCCAGCCTACTCTGAAGTGCGCCCCACTCCAACACCCAAACTAGCTAGAGATTACAGCTTGCTCGGGTATATTTGGTATATTTACACAAGCAGTAATCACCCACCATAACTGCAGTGTAGACCCGCCTTTCAATTCCTTTAAAGCATTATGGGAATCAGCCCTGGGTTCTGGGATCTGCAGTCAACAGGTACAGAGAGCGTAAGAATGAAGCTAGCCAAGAACATTAGGGTTTTTTTGTAGGAAAATGCTGATTTGCCTAAACCAGATTTTTTTTTTTTTTTTTCAGACAAGAGTTGATTTTGAAAGACTGCATAATGTAAAAACAGCAACCTTTCAAAGTTGTCCAAATGTTTGTTCTTATGTTTTCTAAAATGAAAACATTTTGCTCCCTGGCTCAGAATTATTTTTGTTTTGAAATTTAAGCAAATTGTTTTCAGAATGATCAAAACAAATTATTTTCAAGAGACAAGAGCCAACATTTTATTTCAAATTTAGCCCACATACCTGCACAAAAGACACCATCACACAGCCTAAGCAAACCAGCTACTCCATCAAAGGCTTATTCACCTGTTCATCCGCCAATGTGATTTATGCCATCATATGCCAAAAATGTCCCCCTCCTTCATATATTGTCCAAACAGGACAGTCTCCATGCAAAAGAATAAATGGACACAAATCTGACATCAGAAATGACAACATTTTAAAACCGGTGAGTCAGCATTTCAATCATCCTGAGCACTCCATTGACGATTTACTAATTACTGTGTTCAGACAAATGAATAACAACTCAAGGCTTCAAAGAGAAACTGCAAAATTGGAATTCATTTGTAAATTTGACTGTTTCTTCAGGGCTAAATAAAGACTTTGGATTTTTTTCCCCCCGTTGCAACACTTGATTAGACCCCATCTTCCTCTATACACTGTTCTCCATTGTTTGAATCTTAACAACTGCTTTCATTTGCTGTAACAGTCTGACTTGATCCTATGCCTTACACTTCCCTGCATACATTTTTCTCCCATTCTGTAAGTTGCCAAACTTCAAAGCATTTGACAAAGTGGTATTATCTCCCATGAAAGCTCATGCAAGAAATAAATTTGTTAGTCTCTAAAGTGCCACAGCAAAACTAACAAGGAGTCCTGAACTAGAACAACATGGTTACTTCTTTGGAACTTGTCAACATTTTATTCAATTTTCAAAAATTTTCAAGGTTTCGAGATTTCAGCCCAAGTCAGTAAACAGCCAGCTGTGACCATACAAGGAATCATGAGATTTCTCTGGATGTTACTGTTCTACCACTGGGTTATTAGAAGCTGCACAAACTGTGTTCATGGTACTGTGTTGGATACAACACTACTACTACAGACGATGTAAGATGAAGATCATAACCAGTCAGAATATAAAACATTTATGCACAGGCCTAGGAGGCATGACAAACAAGCAGTGCCACAAACCAACCATCCAGTCAGGTCATGCTGAATTATGATTTAAAATCTAAATAAGCGTGCTACATTGTGTCCTACCATCTCTCCAAAAATGGACAAACAAACAAACATTTTACCTAAGTTTTTCTGAAGCCATTCCCCAGTCAATCTATTCCAGTGGAGTGCAGATGCATGTTCCTGTTTTCCCTCTATTATTTGTACAAATCAAACATTGGCAAATGTGCAACACAGAGATACCCCAATTATGTGACTTTTGGGTGATCAAAAAAAAAACAAAAAAACCACCAACATTTTGGCTCCAAAGGTCTGCAAGGAAACTAAATTTCATTGACCTAAAACTCTCGGTACTCAGGACTGCGAAATAAACTGGGGGTCATAAATTTAAGGACCGATTCTGAGAGGTGTCTTCAGCCTCTTCCAACTTCAAGGAGTCAAAGGTTCTCTTCATGTTGAAGGCACAATCACCATCAATCAGGATGTGGCCCAGAATTAATCAGATCTGGATCATGGGCCAAACCCCTTCACAACCCCCTCCTCTACCTGTTACAGCCTTGGGGACATCTTCTCAGGTATTGAATCCTTAACCAAGCTACAGAGGTACTTGGTGGCACCTTCTAAATTCATGTTTTCCTAGGTAAAGAAGTGAGCAGAGAGCCCCAACAGAGTCCTGTGAAGACCCTCTTGGCTTGCCACAGGCTTGTGCGCTGGCCTTTGGGAAGCCACAACCTCCATCGTCATGACCAGGTCAATGACACCGAGTAAGAGGGGCATGACACCGAAAGCAGAATCCTACCTCGGGGTCTGCTCCTGCGTTTCCGCCTTCCCATCGACGTGCTGTGCAGTGCTGGCTGGAGCTGGCCGATCTCAATGGGCGTGTTGGTGCGGAAACTCTCCTTGAACTTCTGCATCAAGGACTCCACCGTCTCCTGCGTCGCCTCAGTGGCTGCAATGTTGTTAATGGGGTGAAGGTTAAAAGACGTGCAGACGCTGAGCCCCGCAGCTCCCGCTAAACAGCATCCACCCCTTGGGCATCATCCCCCAGCCACCTTGGCTGCCTAGTACCATGCAGAGCCAGTACTGTGTGGCAGCACTAGTTATTTTGGAAAAAAGAAAGGCTTGGATCTAGCAAGTCACTTCATGCTAGCCAGCCAGTGCAGGGCCTCCAATGCAAACAAGGGGCATGAAATGAAAATGAAGCAAGCTGTGCCCCAGGACAATTACTCTAACATAAGCCTTTCAGCCATTTCAGGCCAGTCACTGCACGTTTCGCTCACTCACATGCACTGGTAAGTGTCCTACTGCCAGATATTCGAAAGGGCCTGTTGGCTGCACCATGCCTGACTCCAGAGTGTATGCCTGCCACACGGCAAATGCCCCTGTCTGTGCCCATCCACTTCTACAGACAGGATGTCATCATGGACCCACCTCCTATCAGTCTATTCTGGGAGCGCCAGCACTGCCCTTGTGAAGCTCTGGCACTCCCCTGAGCCCAAGGACTGGGCTATGCCTATCGCACAATCCAAGAAGTGAGGACACGGAAAGAGCCTCATGCTGCCCTCCCCGCTTGCCCTCACGTAGGGCTGGGAAGGCACATTCCAGCCTATTGGTTTCAGGAATCTTTACAGCTCACGTGCATCAGGAACTCTTGTGACACTGGTCGTTGATGGTATAACCATAGGAAAGCTTACGTGAACTCGCAATTTCGCAGGCTCAGCCTAGGGAACTTGCAGATGAACATGAGATTTTGCAAGCCTTTTGAGAGATTCAGGGCTTAACTACAACTAATGTCGGGAGCCTGATTTCTGAGATTGAACAGCAATGAGATGCTCACAGTTTTGAGCCAGGTGCGACACAGGGATTTCACCCCAGTCTCACCTTGTGGTTTTAGGTTCATTGGAAGGGACACGGTTTCCGATCAAAGCCTAGACCCATGTGCCCAGCAAACCCAGACCCGACGTTAAGATCAGTGCCTTTTATACTGGCTCACCAAAGTAACAACAACAGTTTCCCAAACCTAACAGCTGTTCCATGCAGCTTGAGCTACCAGCACATAACTGCAGGAAATTCCCTCCTTCCAAGTTTCATCAGGGAACGACAGCAGATGAGTTGGGAAACAGGGCCCAGTCATGCCCCATGTCTACATGTTCAAAGGACCTTTGCTTTGTCTCTCATAATCACAGCCCCTGCCAAGAAGCCATAATGAAAAAAAAATTATAATTGTTCCACCAAATGCACCAGCAAGCCATCCCTGTGAAGAAATGACGACACCTCTAGTGCACCAGCATGGTGTTTTCCAGTACCAATCCAGCCCTCTACAGGCCTCTTCAAAGTCTACCAAGTCACTCTGGTTTGGAGAAGTTGTTTGTTATGATATTTCCTTAAATATGCTCATCAACAGAACACAAGTCTCTGCTCCTGCATCTATTTTGAATTTTATATAGTCTCCTCATGATTACTTCTGCAAACCACCCACCCCCCTGGGTTCTGGCCTGCTTTGGCATTAGCATAGGACCTGATCCCTAGGAATTAACTGCGCACGTCCAGCTCAAGTGCAGGAAACATTCCTTGCTCTTTCCTGGACACCTGAGGCTCCTCCTTCAGATGGAGGCTTCATCACCACCGTTGACATTTGCTGGACCACTCCATGGGCCTTGCACACACACAGTTGGGGCCTCACCCAAGCCCTGATTGTCTCTCTTTTGGCTTTGTTTTGATTGTTCCTCGATTTGTATTCTTCACTAGTCCATGCATTAGCATCTTTCTTGTACCGCACCTTTTCATTATCTAGACTGGGGCTTTCACTACCTCTCCTGCCTGGCACACAGCTGGGCTAATGCCAGACAGGTGTTTTTCCTAGAACAACCAAATCTCCATTTCAACTCCTTTCTTCATCCTCCTCCCACTGGTCTGTCAATCCCCTGCATTTCTGGATCCACAGCCAGCACTGCCAGATCTTCTGCTAAGCAGCTGCGTCCAGTCATGCTTGATTTGGCTGGGCTGTGCAGCAGTTTGGTCAAAAGTTGGCTAAGGAGGTGGAGTGGCTAAGCTCATTCAAGCTAGGGCTTTCAAGTTCATCCTGGGTGTCTGGGATTAAAAGGCTAATACACTAACCTGCTGCTCTGCCCAGGCGCTGAGCTGCAACAGATATGTATTTTAATTGGAAATGCTCTGGCACAGGCAGAGCTTGAGATCTGTAACAGCCACTGGCCATGGACTCCAATTCTTCAACCAGCATGGGGCAGAGTCTATTTTAACAAGGAATAGGAGGGCACTCATGCAGGATGAGGACCCTGTGAATCAAGACAAGAGCTGGACTTAAACAACAGAGATACCTATGGGGAGAGAGAAGGCTCCAAAAATTACAGGCGGGGGGAGGGGGAACGAGGATGCATGAAGAATTTTTTCCTGTTTTTCCAGTGCAATTTTTTGTAACCAGTATATGCACCCAAACCAGCCCACAGCAGACATCCCTGGAGCCATGCGTGTCTGCACAGGCAACTGCAGTGCGCCCAGGGAGCGGTGTCCAGTTACCCAGGAAGCAAGAACTGTTGAGTGGACAAGAGGGAGGGAAAGGGGGTGGAGGAAGTGGGAAGGAGGACAAGAAAAGGAAAGGAGTAATTGGGAAGGAGATCAAGGAAGGACTTTCATTCTAGTCCAGGCCCCACTCTCCAGGGCTCAGATGTGATCAGGGGCTGCTCTGTCCCTTCCTTTGCTAGCAGTGTAATTCCACGCTTAGCAGGGTGACAGAACTGCCAGAGCTACAGGCGTCACTAATACCTTTAGCCGCCGGACACGTTAATGATTCCCTGTTCCTTTGAAAAGCTTTCGCTGGTGCAAGAGATAATGCACCTGCAACTTCCAAATACAAATACTGACTTCTAAAAAGCTCTGGTTCCAGAGCAAGCTTATCAACACATCCTGATGCAGCAGGAAACCAGGAGGTGGGAGAAGCTGTCTCCAAAGGAGGGAGGATTGCCAAGAGGCAAGCAACCCCAGCATCAGAGACATGAGTCTGGATGGGAGGCAGGTGCCTGTCACAGCACAGTGAACCCTTCCTTTGACTCCCAAAGGCTTGAATGGCCTGAGTCCGGCCTGATGTAACTATGAAGTGATGAATGCTACCCCACCCAGTCCATATCCCAAGGAGACCTGCTTTAAAAGTCTCCATCCCCAAAAGCCAGTGCCCCATCCATCTGTGTCAACTGTTGGGTACCCAGCACAATTCTGTTTGAACTCTGCTGAAAGTCTCTTGCCTTTGCAAGATGCCACATTTGCAACAGCCCCAGCAGAAACAGCTGGAGATACAAAACTCTCAAAGCATCTCCCTTAGAATCACAGAAACTGGAAGGAACCATGGGAGGTCATCGAGTCCACTACCCTGCACTCATGGCAGGACCAAGGACCCTCTTAAACCATCCCTGACCGGGGCTTGTCTAACCTGCTCTTAAAAACTTCCAATGATGGAGATTCCACAACCCCCTAGGCAACTTATTCCAGTGGTTAATCACCCTGACAGTTAGGAATTTTCTTCCTAATGTCCAACCTAAACCTCCCTTGCTGTAATTTAAGCCCAACTGCTTTTTTGTCCTATCACTGGCAATTAAGGAGAACAATTTTTCTCCTTCTTCCTTGTGACAACCTCTTATGTCCTCTTACAGTCTCCACTTTTCCAGACTAAACAAACCCAGCTCTTTCAATCTTCCCTCAGAAGTCAAGCATTCCAGGCCTCTAATCATTTGTGTTGCTCTTCTCTGGACTTTCCCCAATTTGTCCACATCTTTCCTGAAATGAGGTGCCCAGAACTGGACACAATACTCCTGTTGAGGCCTAAACAGGACCTAGTAGAGCGGAAGAATTACTTCTCTGTCTTTCTTACAATACTCCCATTAACACGTCCAAAGATGGTGTTTGCTCAGCTTGCAGCAGTCACAGTGGAAGTTCGCCCAGCCCTTTCTTCACCCGCAATGGATTTCAGAATAAACACCTCTGTTCTGGCTTGCTGCAGGTCCTCTGTATTCTTTCCTTGGACCCCACGTGGTTCTGTCCGTGCATCTCAATCCTGACCTGTGTGGTCTCTGCTATTCTTGTCCTGCCCACCTGTGTAAGACAAGCTCATTGACTGCCTCATTAACACTTAGCCACAGGCCTTGCCTGACGAGTGTCAGTGTTGACCAAATTAGAACGAAAGCAACCGCCCACTAAGTGTCAGTTCCTCCCACCCAATTATTCCTTCAGCTGCCTTCGATTTCTGGTTGCTGAGGTTAATGAGACAATCCTGGAGAGGTTAGGTAGTGTGCCCTGCTTGCTCTTTATCCCGGTGGTTTAGGAAGCCTAGCCAAGATGTCAACTGTAACCCTTGGCAACACTGACCACATGAATCAATGGGGATTTCTGGCCATTGAACCCACTCTCAGTGCAGAACCTCTGTGCTGTAAACCCAATTCGCAGACAGGTCAGCTTGTGGCCCTACTCTTTACACCAGAGGTCTCAAACTCAAATCACTACGAGGGCCGCATGAGGACTAGTGAAGGGCTGCACAAGGACTAGAACGTTAGCCTGGGGACCACACCACTAAAAGCTTTTCATACAGCAATATTGCAAATATCAGTAAAAATAGTGTCATTGCGGGCCACAGGAAATAGCTTTAGGGGCTGCATGCGGCCCGTGGGCCATGTGTTTGAGACCCCTGCTTTACACCATCATCTCATCTCTTTTTATGGCTTGAAGAATACAGCTCTTCCATTTTTTAAGGCTGTCCTTCCCAAAGAAAGTTAGAGGACTCTACCCCTCTTCACTCTCCCTGGAGCTATGATTTTCACTACTTCAGGTTACCCCACCCTCACATATGCCTTCCCAGGAGCAGTCTATGGCAATAACCCTTTCTCCAGAGGGCATGTTCTACATTTCCTTCTGCAGGCAGAAGGCTCGGGGGGGGGGGGGGGCTGAAAAAATCCCACTGACAGAATCAAACAAGCTGGGCCTTGGGGAAAAATACCTTGTGACTATGATAAGAAAGGGGCCAGATTCATCCTCCATGAAATCTTCAGGGCAGTCAATAGAGTTCCATCAGGACTGCATTTTATTTAACACGTTTAGCAAATTCCAGCCCATGCACGTGATTAATTTACACCCTCACAGACAACAGAGAACGGTAGCTGCACTCCACGGGGGGGGGGGGTTCCATCTTCCCGTGTTTCTCGAGCCAAAGAAAAACAGTGGGTTTCCTAACTACGCTGCAGCCAGCTCCACATATGGCGCAGTTCATTAACTTGATGGCAGGGACATTGCACACCTGTCACTTATTAATGAAAACATAAATATCCCTTACCGACTAATGGGAATTCTTTCAGCTAAAACCAGCACCCTTGCTTCCACAGACATTCGGGTAGAGCAAAGAGATGAGTGCCCTCAAATACACACCCATACCCGATACCCATGCTCCCACCCCTCCAAAATACTTGCATACCCCTAATGCACAGATCCAGGGCCACATTCAGAAGTCCAGAAAAAAGTTCAAGCACCTTCCAAAATCCCTTGATTTTGCAGCCCTCTTTGGCTGGCGGCAAAATCGCTGTGAGGCAGGACTTGGATGGGGCGATATTGCAAGTGCCTTTGTATTCTAAAGCCAAACCCTCAGCACTGCCACAATCCCTTTGAGGGGCATGAGGGGACACAGGAATGCCACACAGAGTGCGGAGTGGGGCACATTCCCTAGTGCCAGGCTGATGGTGTCCTGCGGAGGGGCTCGCTCCCCAGCTGGTACACCCCTGCTGACCGAGCACAGCCGACTACTGGCATCCCGTGAGCAGCTACTCAGAGCTGAAGGTGCTTTCCTCCTTTCCAGCACTCGACCCAATGCCCAAATCACTATAGCCCCACCCTTGCCAGGCTCGAAGTCAATCAAGGAAAAATATAATGACCTAATTGCCAGCATCCAGCCACAAGAGTCCCTGGCCCCCCACATCAGGGTTTTTTACATGCCCTCATCTGGGGTGACAAGTGAAACCCTCCCCTTACTCTGGATCTCTCCCCCCGCCCCCCCCCCCCACCATGTGTTAAGCAACCATACTCTATTTTTTCAGACTCGCTGCCATTTTCCTGGGCTGCTCCAGGCCCTTTTCACATGCCTTGCTGTGCTTTCCACCTAGAGAGAGGGTACAGCTCCATTGGCTGCTCTCGCCCAGCACGTGGCTAACACAGAGTCCCCTCCAGCTCTCCGCAGGCTGGGCGTCCTGCAGTTGTCTCCTAAAGCTGCGCTCCCTGGGAGCACAGTCCTTCAACTGAGCTCTAGCTCAGGTGCTCCACCTTAGCCAATTAGCTGCCAACCATTCACCTAGGTGGAGACATTCTCCTCAGAGAAGCCCATCAACACATAGACCAAACCGACTCCCTTTGCAGGGGCCAGCCTTCCCAACACACCCCCTCAAAACCCCAGGGAGAATTAAATGCCTCCCAGGCATTTTGCAAAACCCTACCATTGGGTCCACTGGATGCAAAGCCCCTGAGTTAATATGAAACTGCCCCAGGCTGCATCTGAACTGTTGGGCCTGTACAGATCCACCTCTCCCAGGTCCACGAAGGACCCTTGGACCCCTGGCTCTGCAGTCATCCATGGTTTAGTTACTGTTTGTGCCCTTGGATACCCACCACTATACAATGCCCGGCCTGGGCCAGTCCTTGTAGGGGCTACATGTTGTCAGGGAGAGAGGCAATCTCTCTGCCCTTTCCCCTCTGCCACCCAAACCCTCTGGCGCAGTTTACAGGATTTCTAGGCCAGCTGCAGGTCATGGGCTAATAACTCTCTGGGAGGCTGATCAGCCCCTGCCTCCACCCAGCTGCATCCCCTCAGGCAATCATTTTTAGCCCAAATTGCCTGCTTTGCTGCTGCTCTTCTGGTGGTGTGTCAGGGGCTGACCGAGAGCTCAAACCCTAGCATCTTAGTCACATTGGGCACAGATGGGAGGCAGGGAACGAAAGCAGGGATTCAGAGAGTAGGTCTTGGGGGTGGGTGTTTGGAGAAGGAAATCAGGGACATTTTGGACAGTACCCTTAGGGTTGGGAGTGTTCAAACAGCTGAGCTCTCAGGACATTACACAGCTCCTTGTTCTTTCCTGTGCTGCATAGTACAAAGGTCTGTACAACACACCCAGCAGCGCCCAGGCCATCTGTATCTACAGGTGGTAAATCCAGCCTCCCAAGCCCTTAGGGCAGCCTGCTGGAGCTATGCCAGTCCCCAGGCCAGGCACAGACTGGCACGCCTGCGTTCTGACAGTGCACAACTGTCGCATGGCACCAACCCTTCTGTGTCTGGCATGAATGGTAGCAGCCTGAATTTAAACAAGTGAATGAATGTCAGCCACTGAGCCAGCACTAATGAGAGCCATTGACTTTCACTGGGTTTGCTCGAAAGATAGTCGGCACTAAGAAGGCTGGGGAATAGGAGTCAGGTCTCTTGGGTTCTACGACGTCCTCTTCCCCTCACCAGCTACAACTGCCAGATAAGATAATTTCTCTGTGCCTCAGTATTCAGTGTGTAAAATGAAGCTGTGAATCTTTCAATACCTGAAAAGCTGCCAACACTCATGAGTTTACAATGCATTTCATGATATTTGGGGGGTTTTCTTAAGGCCACAGCTCCTGGCACAGTAAGAATCATTTTTGTTTTTAAAAGAAACATTCTAGCCTTCACAACTGCAGAAAATAGCTTTAAAAATGACCCCAGTGAACTTCTTTGGCTCAGAAGCTAGAAGATAAAGGCCAAAAATATGGGGGGAGTGTGGTGTTTGTTTTTAAACCACTTCACCAAACATAACTTGGGGGAGCCACCCTAACTCAGGATTTTGAAATGCTTGGCATTAGCAAGGCTCCAAGAGTCTTGGCGAGAAGGTGCTATAATATAACACAGCATAATTAGTAAAACTGATCAAAAAATATCAGCTGAGCAAAATCAAAACCTTTCCTGGGAACATGCTGAGTTTGATTAAATTTATGATAAAAAGGTTTGAAAAATTCTGAAATCAAAATGGAGTAGTTTGTTTTGACTTTCTTGTGCCTTTTTTTTTTTACTTATTTTATGTATTATTTTATAATTATATCATTCAATAATCAATATTGTAATTTATATGTGTGTTTACATTATAAATATGCAAATATATTTAATACTGAATATGTCTATACATAGATACTGCATTTATTATGTATGGTATGACCTTTTAATAATAATGTTACCTTTTGCTAAGGTCATTTAGATATTTCCATATCTCAGAATTTCCATTACAGTTCAAGAATTTAATTTTTTGTCCCTGTCAAACTGTGGAGCAGCTCACAAGTATGAGTACCAGCCTCAGGGCAGACTGTCAGAAGCAGGACACAAAACCCCATTGTGAGGTCAGTTCTAAGATTTTACCAATCGTCAGGTGTGATCACCTCCGGCACTGTAAGAGCCTTAACATGGAGTCACAGACAGTACACTCCTGTATTCTGCTCTATCTTGCCGCACAGGCAACCTCGCCTTTGTGACAGACAGCCCCTTACACTAAAAGTATGCCTATTCCCAAAGAACTGGTCATTTTCCCCAAGTCAGTTGCACCTTAGAGGCTTATCAAAAACAATGCTTGAAGCCAGTCCTATAAAAAAAATTAAAGATGCATTAACTAAGAAAAAGAAATGAGATCTTTTTTTCCCCAAGGTTAAAGCATGTAAACATGTACATGCAAATGACTTACAATTTTAGGTTTTAAAAGGTGATGGAAACTGCTCTGATATGCAAATAGTATTGTCCTTTAGGGCTAACTGAGGATCCTCTGCTCAGACTTAAAAAATTTTGCTCCTCTGAGTCTAAGCAGCATAAAAAGACACAGTTCCTTCTCATCAAGGATTTTTAATCCTTTCCACCATGGTTAAAGCTTATTGTACAAATCCACCTGCATATCTCCTCTTCATGGGAGAGAGGGTGCTTCTGATATTCCATAATAGTTTGTCTATTGTCTATGGGCCTTCTTTCATTGGGCAGGAGATAATGCCTCCTGTGGCAAACTAGCATCTCACATTTGCTGATGCTTCCCTCCTGACCATGCAGGTTTACAGGTTTAGAGCAACCACTTAATTATCACCTCATAACATGAGATGCAGATATAATAAGTGAAAGTAATGCATGAAGCAATTCACAAAGACTAAACCCATTTTTATAATTCTAATTCGTATGTTAACATGATTAGCACAGGCAAACCAGACTGGTTTCCAGCTCTGCATTAATCAATGTTCAGTGAGGCTCACACTTCAAGGCCAAAAGAGACCATTATGATAATTTTGTCTGACTTTGTGAACATGGCAGACAACATAACCTCCTCCACTCAGTCCTGTCATAGACTCCAACCTCCAGCTGAGTTGCTGAAATCCTCAAATCATGATTTAAAAACTTCAAGTTACAGAGAATCCACCTGTTACATCTGCAAATGGCCAGCACCACAAAGAAAGGCGAAAACTCCCCAAGGGTCTCTGCAAATCTTATTTGAGGGAAAATTCCTTCCCGACCCTATATCTGGCAGTTAGACCCCGATCATTTGGGCCAGACCCACGCACCAGACACCTAAGAAGGAATCTACTGTAGTATCTCACAGTCTTCATCATCTAGAAACCCCTCAGTGGCCATTGTAGATATTTCCTGCCAGCAATAGCAGACTGATTATACTCCACTTCAGACATTCTTAGTACATCATCCCGCGTATAAACTTATCAAACTCAGTCTTAAAGCAAAGCTCCAAGCTGGGAAGCTGTGTTAGTCTACTGCCGCAAAACAAACAAGAAGTCTGGTGGCACTTTTAAAGACTAACAAATTTATTTATCATGTGACCTTTTGTGTAAGTGAATCCCACTTCATCAGACCTAAGTTCCCCATCTTCAAGCATCAGGTGAAGTGCGATTCTCTTCCATGAAAGCTCATGTGATAAATCTGATACACTCTAAAAGTGCTATCAGACTCCTCGCTACCCTTGAAGCAAGTTAGGGAATTTTGCCCCCATTGCTCCCTTTGGAAAGCTCTTCCAGAACTTCACACCTCTAATGGTTAGAAGCTTTCATCTAAATTCACGACTAATCATGCTGTTGGCCAGGTGCAGAGGTCTTGTCACGACCTGGCACCTGGTCTTGTAATGGTCAGAGTCTCAATTTGGGACTAAAACAAAATTGGAAACATTGGAATTTCCCACAGGACAGAAATTTCCATGTCTCACTAGCTCTGCCAATTAGAGGTTGTCTTCTGAAGCATTAGCCATGTTTTGTACATGTCCTGATAGGCTGAATGTGGTCTGATTTGCACAAGGCCCATCCCTAAAGGCAGTAGTGACCCCGCCAAGCAGAGAAAAATAAGAGATATTACAAACATCTACTAATTAAAACATATAACATGCTGGGTACTCAACAAAAAAAATATTACTGTCCCATTTTTCAGAAGGTGAAAATGAATCACCAAGGGGAAAGGTCACATAGTAAGCCAATGACAGAGCTAACAATATACTCCAGGAGCTCCAGCCACCTCAGGTCTCCTTTTTCTGACCACTGCACACCTCTGGCTGGTTCCTGTCCTCAGCAGGACAGTATAAAAACCTCAGCAACATTCTGGTGAAAATCTCTCACAAGTCTTCAATGTCACTATCAATTGTTTTCTTGCACACGTGGATGGGCAGAATACAAAGCACACCGTGATATTGCTGAATGTCCAGTTCAGCAAAGCAATCATAAAAAAGAATCCCCACAAAAAAACAAAAGCAACCAAAAGTGACTTCTAATTGTAGCAAAGCAAGCGAGACTGACAGCCTTGGGAAGTAGGGACAATCTCCATTGACTTATTAGACACACCTACCAGCTGCAGTTATAAAAAAGGAACAAATGTGGTCTGTACTCCTCTTTTCTTATTTTACACCCAGCACTCCACCCCACCTCCAGTTATCTACCTGACTTATTTAAAGTAACAAGGAGACAGAGTAAATTAATCCAGACTGGAGAAATTCGTCAATGCAAATTATACATTAATTCCCTTCCCATTCTGTTACAACAGCTCCAAGGCTCTAATACCAGTTTTAAAACCCTCCATTGCATTTGCAACTCTTCTTTTTAAATCCTCCTCTCCATCCCCCTCCACACACACACTTTGTTTGGAGTTAAAATAGAAAATGGATGCATCTTATTAAAACATATCTACCTATCTTATTTTCATAGTCAATTTCTTTTGGGGGTGAGGGAAGAAGGGGGAAAAAAAAACATAATTCAAGATGCTGTAGCCTTTGTGGGAAGCTGAACAAATGTACTTTCCTCCTTCAGAAATTCATGAGACGGTTGCTTCTCCACCCCGCTCTCCACCACCCTCATTGTTCTGGGCTCTGAGCCAACACTGCCCCTTATCTAGTACCGGGCAGGAGAAAAGAAAACTGTGATACCATCACGCTTTTTCAATACTTTAACAAATCTGAAAAAAGTCTCAGCTGGCTTTTAATAAAGCTCTGAGCAGGCAATGGCTGTGTAAGAAGGGAGATGTTCTGAGAGACTGATATGCAACCCCTCCTGTCAGCTCCAGGGTAGACAGCCTGAGATAGACGTTTCCTCCCATAGCCCAAACTAGGAAAGTGAGCAATGAGGACACGAAGTCAGTGATGGGGGAGAAAAAGCCAATGGATCAGGCAGTCTAAGGCGATGCCTACAAACTTCAGCACAACTTACTTCTTTCAGGGCTGTGAATAATCCACACTCCTGAGCAACCTAAGTTACATGGACCTAAGCATCGGTGTGAACAGGATGGCAGAGCCTCTCCCATCAGCACAGCTACAGCTTCTCACAGAGGCAGGAGTTAAAGGCTTTCCTCAGTTCAATCTTCACGGCTGTAAGTGATTTAAAAGTAAACATGCCCTACACCATCGATGACTGGGAAAGAGGCTGGCCCTGTTTGCTTCTTTGGCTTGTTTTAAAGGGAAGCTGCAGTTAAAGTGCTGTTCTTCCCAGTGCCCCTCTTTCTGAGCCTGGGAGAACAGCAGTGGAAAGTGTGTGCAACCCCTTCAACCCAGACAAACAACAGACACCCTAGACCCATCATTTTTGAGCAGTCACATGCTTAGCAAGTCCCAAAAGGCCACCTCCAAGCTCTCTGAAGGGGATCTGGGTGTGCAGTCCCACGAATCTGGACAATGGGCGCAGGGGGTTTCGAAGAAGAATGTGGGCCATGTGTACTCTGCATGGGTGCCCCAATAATACATACAGCCCAGAGCTCAGCTGGGCAATCAGCTGCATGGGACCACTCAAACCTCATTGCTAGATGATGATGCCCTCTCCCACCACTGCAATTTCTGCCCACTGCTCTACAGTCACAACCAAGTGCTGGCCGATTAGTACAACAAGCCTCACCAGGGCTCTCAGTGAGGAGAAGGCTTCAGAAATAAGAGGGGCAGACCTGGTCTCATTTATTTAAGCTGCGAGCGTGGGGACTAAGGAGACGCAGGTGCAGTTCCCACTCTGCCACAGACTTTCCCTGTGACTCTGGCCAAGTCACTCGGGCTCTCTGTGGTCCCAGCTCCCCTTTTGTACAAGAGGGACATAGCACGGCCCTGCCCACAAGGATGAGACAATTGTGAGATGCTCAAGTGTTGGGGTGGGGGCGAAGGGGATGCAGACAAGAACCTTCAACAGGATGGAGGCAGCTTCTGCACTCTGTGTCTGAAAGCCACAGAAGACTAATGCAAAGGCAGATAGGGCACCAATTTTTTTTCACATCATGGCCAATATGTTCAGAAGCTTGAGCAGCAGCCGGGAGCCCTTCAAAACTCAGTTAGGAACTCAAGCGCAGGCCAGGCACAAAGTCTTCAGAGTTGGCCTTTGGCTACAGGCAGGTTCCTTGGGATTTTCAGAGCACCTATGTCCAGGTCTTAACCACTGTGGGCTGGTTGGAAACGCCCATTGGAACTGGTTTGACGGACTCAGTGCAAGCTTCCACGTGGACACACACAGGGGCCAACCTACACCGGTTTCAAGCCTGAGCAGACATACCAGAGCTAACTCTGATCAAGAGAGCGTGCTAGAAATAGACGTATGGTTGCTGCAGCGGAGCTGTGGCATGGCCTTACCATCCTGAGAGCAGTCACTCATCTGTGATGCCAGGTACACACTGGGGCCACTTTGGTATTTTTAATATGCAGGCTCAGTCAAAGCTAGTGCAGGTGTCTACACCTTCCTGCTCCATAGCAGACACCAGTTTACATGGGTTTAACCATGCCCAATAGTGATTTAGCTTGCACTGAAATTACAGCCTAACCAACACACACCCAATTCAAAAATCAACATTTAACTCGTGTCAGTGCAAACCCTTATATCTCATCTCTTTCCCCGGCAGCATCAGCTGTGTGCAGAGAAATGACATCTGATTCCTCCGACTCCAAATCAAGACAGCTCAGCTCTCATGGCTACAGTCAGACTGAGGGAGCAGTTGCCTGGCTCTAACCCAGGCCTGATCCAAAGCATCCAATGCCAAATAGCAAAGTCAGGTTGCCTGAAGACCGGTTCTGAACAGGAGAACTGCTGGCTTCATGAGCCATGCTTGACAGGTTTCATTCTGGATGGGAAGGCCTGGTTCCCACTTTCTCTATTTCATCCCTTCCAGACTTCTGTCCCCATGTGAACCATCCTCATTCTACAGGGGCCCACAGACCCAGCTGGGGCAAGCGGCAGAAATGACCAGATGCTGTTCTCACTTTAGCTGCCCCTCTTGCTGTCGAGCACCTCCCAGGATTTCAGGAGACCTGGGCACCGGTGACCAGGAGAGGCCAATTTCCAGGCTATTGCAGGGGAATGAGAAGGGGGAGATAGGAGCAGCCAGGTAGTGTTGAAGGAAAGATTGAACAGCCACCCCTCCCCCTGGCTGCCATGCGCCCTGACCCTTTTTCATCCTCTCTCCAGTCACGGCACTCAGCTAATTGTCTCCACTCATGTGTGCAAACGAACCATTTACTGGAAAATGCCACGGAATGTTAATTTAGTGTGGAATGGGGTAATTGCAAAGCACTTCTATCCCCCCCCATTCTTTCATTGTCTGGAATGAATAAGGATGGCCTGCATAGCACAATTCGCAATTACAGCCACAATCACAGCCCCACCGATCAGCAATTGCCATTAGTTTTCCACCGTGGGCACTTTCACTGCATTCCTTTCCTCACTGCTCTCATGGGGGTAATTAAGATAATACTGTATAATTATAAACACACAATGAAAGATCAAACACTTGAGAGCTGTTGTCCAGCATCCACCTGCCTCAAACCTTTGCCGTGCAAACACCTCAGAAAGCAAGAGGTCAAATAGACTCTTTGGCCACGAAGTGAGGGTCAGACCAGGTCTCCCTGGGAGCTGCTGCTGCATCCGCAGTCTGGAATCCTCCTTTGCCCAGCTCCTGCAGTGAGGAAACTCCCCCACCCAGGGCACCGTGATGAGGAAGTGTCCTTGCCTTCCCCCGCCAGCACCCAAGAGGCACTCTTGCACTTTGCCCTACCCTGACACTAGCACTGAGAGGGCACTAGTGCAAGGAAACTCACAGCATCAGTTCCCCTTGCTCGCACAGACCAGAGGAAGCCCACACACACATTTTTTAGCATAACACAGCTTTTAGCATGCACTGCCAGTGAGTAGGAGCAGAGAGCCAGGAAGGCCAACGGCTCCTTCCCTCAGCAGCAGGGTCGGATTAGTGCACAAACCCCAGCTACAGGAAGAGGATTTCGCTCCAGGCTGTTGCCGCTGAGCTGGTCTCCCCAGGCTGCTCAGGGAAGCTGCCACCAGCTGCCTACCTTCGTTTACAGAGCAGGGACGTTGACCTTGACCAGTAGGAACCAGAGCTGCAAGAGAGATTGGGCTAGAGTGGGGAGCAGGACAGGAGGGAGGGCAGGTTGATGAGGTGATGCTGGGGAACCAGGGGGCAGCGAGGCTGGAGAAGATGTGTGTGGCAGGGACTTGGTGAGGGAAAGGAGAATGTGAGCGCAGAAGCCCCACTGCCTAGGCTGTCACAGCTCACCGACTGCCAGGACATTGTCCAAACCTCTTCGCCTCAGTGCAAGAAGTCTGTCACGGCCACCCTGCTGGCCACCATAGCAGGTGGAGAGCAAGAGACAGGCCCACAGATTCTCCCCAACCCCATGGGATGCTGCTGCTACCGATTATGGGAGGAGTGGAAGAGTCGGACATGGGCCTGCAGACAACCCCCTTCCCGCAGACTGCTGCCACTGAGGGGGGTGCCAATAGAAGTATGCCCCTCACCCCATGCCAGAGACCCCATTGTCCTGCCCCCCCCCCAGGCTGGCCAGTGGCTGCCCAAGGGGCCCCATAAAATCTTACAGCCCCAGGTCACAGGGGTATTAATCCAGCCCCGGCAACCAGTGCTCCTCAGGTCATAGAATAATTGAAAAGTTAAACAAAAACTCTGGAGGAAGCTTCCCTCTTTGGTGCTAATGGCCACACAGCGAAATCCCAGCCTAATGTTTTGTGGAGCAGGGAGAAAGATCAATAATCTACAAGCGAGAACTGAAGAGCTGCCTCTACGTCACACCTCCCAGGCAGCCAGCTAACGCCAGAGAAGGTTATTAATGACAGCACTTGAAACAGAGAACAGAACATCTTCATGAACCGTGCACAGGGAGCACAACCTCATCTTGGGGGAAGGAGAGCACCCAGGTCTTGTGGAGACAGAGAGCCATGGTTGGAGGGATGAATATCTCACCTCTATCCCTGCAGAATGGGCTCTTCCAGCTACTTGAGACTTTTAGCCTCCATGTGAGGTGAGGGAGGAAAACTGAGGAAATATTCACTTCCCACTCAGTGCTGGCTGGTGAGGGGGCTTGGCAGGAGATACCAGACCCTGCTACCTGACAGAAAGTACCTCTCCAGATTCAAAGAAAGAGTTTCTCCAGGGCTCTGGTGGTATCTTTTTTAACATATAAGGGGGTCCTCATCCGGAGTGGAGTCTCACCGACAGCTACCTCTCTCCACACAACCACTGGAAGTCATGAACAGATGTCGTATGCCTTTCCAGAGCAGCCCTACCTGCTGTCCTTGGACAGTACTGCCATAGGGATCCAGCAGGAGAACTTCTCACCTTTCAATCCATTCTGAGCATGGTGAGAAGGACCTCTGATGACACTGCTTCAGGAGCAACCCTAGCTGAGACTTCTCCCTTTCTTTCTTTAGGACCCACTGTCCCATGACAAAAGTGGAAATTAGATCATATTACAAAGGAGAACTATAAACAAGTAATACAATTATTCAGAGGAGAAATCTGAAAGGCCAAGGCACAAACAGAGATCAAACTACCTGAAGACATAAAGGGTAACAAAAAGACGTTCTTCAAATACTCAGAAACAAGAGGAAAACGAAGGACAGTGTAGGACCCTTACTCCACAAAGAGCGCAAAACAATAATTTAAAATGTGGAAATGGCAGAGGAAATAAATATTTTCTGTGTTTTGATCTTCATTGAGAAGGTTGGTGGAGATTGGATGCCTGATAAAGAGGAGAGCAACAGAAATGAGATAGGGTCAGAAGCTAAAATAGGGAAAGTGCAAGTTAAAAATTATTTGAACAAAATAGATGTCTTCAAGTCACTGGGGCCTGATGAAATGTACACTAGAGTATGCAAGGATCTGACTTGGGAGATATCTGAGCCATTAGCTATTATCTTTGAAAAGTCATGGAAGACTGGGGAGCTCCCGGTGGACTGGAAAAGGGCAAATGTGGACTGGAAAAGGGCAAATATACTGCCCATCTACAAAAAAGGATACAAGAGCAATCCAAGGAATTATAGACCACCCAGTTTAATCTCTGTACCAGAAAAAATAATGGAACAGATAATTAAAGAGTCAGTTGGCAAACATCTAGAAGAGAATAAGGTGCTCAGGGCTAATCAACAAGGATTTGTCAAAAACAAATTATATCAGACCAACCTGATAACTTTCCATGACGTGGTAATGTGCCTTGTGGAAAGAGAGGAAGCGGTACAGTCTCACATCACATTCTCATTAATAAGCTGGGAAGGTACAAATTCAATGGAGCTGCTATAAGATGGGTAAAAAACTGGTTGGACAACTGGTCCCAGAGACTAGTTATCAACGGTTCACAGTCATGCTGGAAGGACATAACAATTGGAGTGCTGCAGGGATCTGTCCTGGGTCCAGTTTTGTTCAACATTTTTATTAATGACTTGGATGATGGCATAGAGAGCAAACTTATAAAGTTTGCAGGTGCTACCAAGCTTCAGAAGCTGCCGATAGATCTAACATCCTCAGTGCAGGAATTTCTCCTACATCTATCATCCTCACGAGTTAACTGACAAGGCTGTGCCATCCCAGCACTATGCCCAAGTGATAGCTGACTGACAGGAGGAGGATATGGAAAGGGAGAGAAGCAAATACTGCTGAGAATGGGCCAGGCTACTCCCTTCACCATAACCTTCCCCCTGTGAAAGACTGTTCGCCAGGTTATTGCTCAAGCATGGATCAGGTCACGAGGCTGTTAAGAGTTCGTGGCAACTTGACCCCCTAAGAGAAGCAACAACAATCCGTCTCTGTCCACCCACCAGGCATGAGCACTTGATCTCCATCCCAATGCACATCTATACAGTTAACTTTAACACACCAGAATGAGCCCCTCCAACACAAATCTATGGACACAGGCTACATGGCTCACTCCCAGATGCCACGTAGCCATCCTCAAATGCGGACAAGGGTATCCTGAGGGGAATAAACAGAGACCATTTCTTGCACCAAGAAAGAACTTCTCCGAGGAAGTCTTGGTCAGCAACCCCCCCTACAGCAAAGTTAGCAGCAGGGCCCGTGCCATAAATAACTTAAATGCTTTATCAAACATTCATAGTTCTGCACAAAGTGATGAACAAAGCCGGCCAGGGATTTATACTTATATAGCTCCTGACGGCTTATTTTTCTTGGATAGTCAAAAGGTCACAGCTTATCATCCACTTGCTTGTGATTTTGCCTGGATGAAAAGCATTTCAGACATCAAGGGAATTCATTGTTATTGCACACATATATGAAACCACCAGGCTTTCCCAACACGCATCCAGTGTCTGCCATGCCACCTTCCTCACAGACCTTGAGTTAAAAAAATGTTATTCCATCAGCAAGAAGGTCTCGCAGCTTCAGTTTGCACATGAAACCTTCTCTTCAGACTCCAATAATGAGGTTGCCCTTACCTTGTGATTGTCACTTAGCAAGGGCTTGTACACAGCCATAATTACTACAATATAAATTAAGTGCTTAGGGATGTGGATAAGTCCAGCCCCCCTGGCTGCCCCCAAGTGAGTTACACCAATTTAGCCTCAATGTGGACAGTGCTATGTCAGCAGGACAAGCTCCCTCACTAGCATAGCTACCGCCGCTCAGGGAAGAAGAGTAACAAAGCCAACGGGAGAGCTCAGCATCGAGAGAGTCCACATAAGCAGCGCTACAGAAGCACAGCTACATGGTACAGCTATGCTTCAAGGAAGGGATGAGATTCCCAACTCAGCGAGACTTAGGTCAGAACAAGCTAGTCTGCCAGCTGTGGCTGTGCAAGTAGCAAGACCCGCTGAGTACATGCCTACTGTCTCCGATGGCTATGTACTCAGGGTGGCTCCTCTCCCACCGTGTCTACACTCTACCTTTAGAAAGCTTACCTCTATCAGAGCTAGCGCAGGTATGCTTCCTCAAGCTGAGAATCAGCCTGCTCACTCAAAGGCAGACAGACTCATCGTGTCAGTGTGAAACCAGGCCAGGCCAGGAACGCTTGGCTGATCTGCAAAGCACAGTTACTCAACCATTTAACTTTCAGTAGCACCTAAAGGCACCAGCAGGTCAGAAAACCCTTGTGCTTGCAGTAAATAACAGTTCCTGACAAGCTCCATGGAAAGGCTGGAGTTTTTCCTTTGTTATGAAAGCTGAAATCAAGAGAGGTGGTGTTTTGGGGCTTTGTAGGGAAGTCTCCTCCTAGTTCCATCACTAACAACTAATGGGCGGGTCCAAGAAACTAATGTGATGCCTCTTCAGCCTGTTCACAAAGCTGTCCTGATAGAACTAAAGCTGGGATTTGATACCAGGCATCTTTGTGTGTGTCTACTCAGACCTCTTTGAACCAAGCTTGGGGATGATCTACAATACATGCTTGTTACTACATTGGTTAGGGGTCTGTAGATTTTAATTGATATGGTTATGACAATGCAACCCTTAAGAACACATTGATGCAGAAGCTAAGAAACCCTGAGAAAACAGAAAAACAGACGCACAAACAGAGCCATACCCCAGCCCCCCACCTGGGAAAAGCCAGCAAAAAATAGATAGTCCCAATGCAAGTAGAAATAGCCAACGCCTCCTTCACAGGCACTCGCCTACCCAACTCAACTGTTGTAGATCCTGTTAATGTTAAGGTACCAAGGGCAGGCAGGGGAGAGGAGAAGGCCCACCTGTTTTTGAGGCTGAAGATTAACTTTTAATTTAAGTCACCAGAGCAAAGGGTGCTTGAATTGCTCCTCCTGAGTTGGGGGTGGACTGTCACAGACAGCTGTTCGGCCTGGAAGGAGAACATATTGCAATGCTCCTTTACCCTTCCGTGATCTCCAAGAGATCAATTTCATCAGCAGCCTGGCATCCACCTGCCTCTCCCCTCCTCAGCGTCAAACACAGTCACCAATGGCACAAGGCAGCAAAGCAGGAGGGGGTGGGAAGGCACGCTCCAGGAAATCCGAGCTCTGTGCATTTTCACAGCAGCACCTGCTGAGGGACACGGCAAAGCCCAGCTGGGATGTGCAGAGCAGCTCCAGTCTTAATTATGCTATTACACCAGCACGGCCCAGATGTGCCCAACAGTCAAGCTGGCTAAGAAGGCATCAAGCGTACTGCCAATCTGTCAGGAGCTCCCCCAGGTCTTCACTCTGGTGATGATGATGATGCTGGGAGACGGACAGGCAGACAGAAGGATGTGTTCCCCCCAACTCTTTCCACAAAGCTCCTGGCTGTTGCTTGGTCTCACCAGGACCCTGGCACAGGCCAGTCACTGACACCCTCACTGCCACCCTGCAAGGCTGCTAAGAGCAGATCTAAGGTAAAGTGGTGGAGCAAAGGCAGAGATGGCCCCAGAGCGAGTTGGTCCCTCCTACTCCATTCCCCCTCCCACCAGCACAGAGGATTAAAGGAGAGGTGGGCACAGAGATGTTCCCTGTTTACTCAGATGCCACTTTAATAAGATAAATGAGCAAAACCCTCCCCAATCTACCTGCCTGTGGATGTCCCTCCTTCCCATGTGCATTCTCTCCAGCCAGACAGCCTGCTCTGCTCCTACTGCTTTCTCTATCTCTCTCTCCCCAAAACAGATAGGCCACTGGTAGCATCTGGCGTAGATTGATGACTGGTGGGCAGTGTGCTGCATTTCCACCAGAGCAATGCACACCTCTCCTCCCCACTTCTACCTCCACCAGAGAAGCAATGACACGAGCCACCTGCTCCAGGGTCTCAGGGAGGATGCTGATGTCACCATTCCCACCACTCCCCCAGCGGCCCGCTCCCCCTTCTCTGCAATTAAAGGATTGCTGGGAGGAGACATGAGCCAATGCTATCCTGCAACACTCATAACCAAAAGGATCCTCACGCTCCCACCCCCTCTACCCACTCACCACGCACCTCATTTCTGCTTAGATGCTTCTCCTCCTGCTCAGCTTGTTAAGCAGGGCAAAAAGCCTTGTTTTTCCCAGTTCCATTTGTTTTTGCTTGTTGCACTCAGATCTCCCTACATAATAAGACACACCCAAGCTGCGTCCCAGCCCCTGGGGTGACCCACACTGCAGACTGAGGCAATCGAATTCACAGACAGCCATGATCAGAAGAAACCCCAAATCCCAGCACAGGAGATGCTCATTCAAGCCAGGGAGGTGACTGATGCATTAATTGGGACCAAGCTGGCAAACAGAAGTTCTCTTCAGCAAGTTAAAACAAAAACAACAACTTCCTCCCCACTCCCCAAGCAAACAAACATACATTAAATCACAGCAGGGACTGCTACATAATTAATAGGCCTGGTGGCTTATCCATTGTAACCACTGTGATTAAGACCCCTAATTCAACAGAACATCCCTGTTCAGAAAGGCACTTACACACACTTAACTCCCACTGATTTGGGGGAAGCATGCAAGTACTTTCCTCACTAGAGATGGAGTTAAGCACGTGCTTTGATGAAATGGGCCTCCTCCTCATTCCTGAAAGGCCATTTTTTTCCTTCCTAGGCTGAAATGCACATTAGGATGTTTCCACCGGGAATCAAAGGGCTGTTCAGAATATTCTAATTGCCATCCATGTGGATATTCTGACTCTCTTTAAACAGTTTCTATAAAATACAGGAGAAGTTTGCCAGGAGTGGATCTAGAGAGCAAGTTTGGTAAAATAGGAATTGAGGTATGAGCCTTTTAGGTAACTAGGAGTACGGAAGAGTGCCAACACAGGCCAGATCATAAATTGATGCTATGCTTCCTCTTAGCCCGATAACCATGTACCCATTCATGCAAGCAAAAAGTGGAACCAGTGGGATTTTTCTGTAATCAAAATGCCCTTGATTAACATTTTGCCTCTCCATTACAAGTTATTTGTGCATTCTCGCTCGTTGCACAGAGTTCAAGCTAAGACCAGATTGCACGAAAAGGAAGCCTGTTTCTATCCCACAGTTCCCCAGCCTCTCCCTGCAGAGCTCTTGAGTCCCTGGCATCCCAGTGTTGCACACTGCTGGGATCGTGGCCAACTGCACCCATGAGAGTGAGATTTGGCACCAAAATTTATGTCTTCGTGCACCGGACTGGAACTCTGGAGGCCTGGATTCTAATCTCATTTTGGCCACTGGCTTGCTGGCTGAGTTAGCACGAGTCACTGCCCCTCTCTGCCTCAGTCTCTCCATATGTAAAATGGGGAACAATGATACTGCCCCCCTTTAAGAAGCACTTTGAGCTCTTCTGATGACAATTGCTAGCTTAGAGCTAAAGCTGAGTATTACCCCTTAGAGCTAAAGCTGAGTATTACCCCATAAGCACATGCAAGAAGCTGTTGTCTATGTTACCATTGTACCTAACCATATCACAAATGTTAGTGTTTTCTTCCTCACAACATCCCTGTGAAGCCCGGAAGAGCTGTTATCCCTGTTGCGTACATGAGGAATTGAGGCCCAAAGAGATTAGGTGATTTGCCCAAAGCCACACAAGAAATTTGTAGCGAAGTAGAGAACCGAACCCAAATCACACAAGTCCCAGCCTCGCACTAGGCAATGCAAACAGCACATCTGTCAGGACTGAGAAGGAAAGAGATCACAGGTTACAGCAAAAATTCTGACATGTTTTAATCCATCTGTTCCAGTCTGCTTAGGTTTTTACACGGAGCCCATCGCCATGATATCTGAGCGCCAGGGCTGGTTTTTGCATAGAAGCAACCTTAGCAGCTGCCTAGGGCACCAATAATTAGGGGGTGCCAACGCTCAGCTCGGGGGAACCAGCAAGCCTATCCCACCCTGCTCCACTCCCCACCAGTGGCTGCATCCCCACCAGGCGGCAGGGCAGGAGTGGGAACCAAAATCACTAGGGTGCCAAAAACCTTGGGCCAGCCCTGCTGAGAACTGGTGATGTTGCACTCTGGGATTTCTTCAGTGAAGCAGTAGATACCAAGACAAGTTCACAGAGGAAGTCTGCAAAGTTAGTTTGAAAACTTATATCTTGCCGATTGCCCTCCATACCCAGCCTTCTTCAGAGGGCATTTGGCTCAGAAACTTGTAATTCACTTCATTTTCACTTCTGCTTTGCAGTTCACCTATCATGTTAAATCAAACTCCTTTTTCCCCTCATCCCATCCCTTTGCCCCAGTCTATGCTTAGGGCAAATTCGGCAGCAGTCGACTGCCAGTTACACAAGGAATGCAAAATTCCTTGCATAACTAGCAGCAACTTTTAAAGAAGCCACTACACATTAGGGAAAAGCCGACCACAAGGCCCTTTCCCTACAAACCTCGGCCGCCAGGACTTCCGTGGCTGACTTCCAGGAGTGGCGCGGTGAGTTCATACTTGCCACGAAGTGCTTCTGGAAGGGTGAACTGATGGTGGTGAAATTCCTGCCATCAGTGTAGACCAGGGGTCTCAAACTCAAATCACCACAAGGGCCGCATGAGGACTAGCACGTTAGCCCAAGGGCTGCACCACTGAAACCTTTCATACAACAATATTACAAATATTGGTAACAATAGTGCCATTGCAGGCCACAGGAAATAGCTTTAGGCGTCGCATGCAGCCCACGGGCTGTTTGTTTGAGACCCCTGGTGTAGACACAGCCTCAGTAATGCTTGCAAATTCTCTGCCACACTGTAGACTTTGATCCTCAGTGATGGACCAGACTCAAAATCCTTTGCCACAGATCTCTTCCAGCCACAGTAATAGCAAAAATGTTTGTTGATCATCATCTGGCTGGACAATGTAAGAACAAAGACACAGGGCACTCACACAGCCATAAACTGAATGCTATTGGTAGAGACAAGAGAGAAAGGTATTAAAAGATAACACCAACTAAATTAGGAATTCCCATTGGAAGGATGCTTCTGGCCATCATCTGAGAGGTGGTAGGAGGGTGCAGATATCAAAAAGAGATATTTTCACCTCAGCTACTTGGACAGATGAGTTCCAGTTCAGGGTGGAGACTGGTCACAGAGAGAAACGGCAAAAGAAAGGAAGTGAAGGAACAAGAGGTGGGGTGGGGAAGAAACTCAGAGCCATAAGCAATTTTAGTAAGAGCCCAACTACAGCAGAATAAAAATAAATACTACCCCAAATGCACTGCTGCCCAATCACAACAGACCCCTCAAACAAGCACAGACTCCACAGATGCACCCCAGAACCTCTGGCACTTCGAATGCAACGCGTAGCTGAAATTCTCCAAACCTGCTATCCTGTTGAATGCAGGAAAGGCCCCATCCCACTAACACACAATCTCCCCTGAGACCCACATCCCATCCCACCACTCCTCCTTCACTATCAAAAAGTATCTACTTAGCTAATAAGACCTCCCAGAACAGATGCCCTTGACATCTACATCTTATTCATATTTCTCTTCCATGAGCAATATATGCAGGGTTTTCTTCTTTCTAAATTCATCTGGGGTCTCTGTGTGTCACCAGGTCCGTTCTTCTCCTACTGCAACTCTAATTTAGTTTACTTTAGGTTTTCAGTGGGGGGTTGTGTGGCTTCGGGCGGGGGGGGGTCTAAATAAAAATATTGATACTGCATGCCAGTTAACATGGTAATAGAAGTGTATGATGTGTCCAGATTAAAAAGTCTGCTGCCTGGGAAAAATAAACATCTCATCTTTGCCCTGCTGTTTATCTATCCAGAGCAGAGCTCCATATCAGGTCAGAACCTGTAATTTCATTAACTTTATCACTCAGATGTGCTTGTGCCAACTGTCCTTCCACGCCTCACTCCTGGTTTGTCTGCACTGGGTTCCAGCTTCAGCCATTCAGATAGCAAGAGGGGGTCTGGCTTCTGCTCACTTAGCTGCAATGCGCAAGCCACGCTCCCTTCAGGGTACTGGCCCATGCGCCTACGCTCTGTCCCCCTACAGCTTGAGAAATAGGCATTTCTTCTGAACAAGATCCCAAGCTTGGCAGAGGCTTCTCCATCCAGCATGATGTTGCTTGCAACAAGCATCCTCCTTTAAAGGGGTGAGCATGTCCCCTCAAACAAAGAAAAAGCGCCAGGCAGGAAGAAAATTACTCTGGGGAAGCAACATTGATCTGAACAGCTTGGGGCAGCCAGGGGGTGATGTGCGTGGAACCCTACGGGCACAGGAGCTTCCTTCACTGCACTGCTACCAGGCCCCCCGGATCAAAAGTGGCATATCAGTGCATCTGAGCTCCTGCGTGCTCCGCGCTCATCAAACCCCTTAGCTCCCAGTCAAGCCCTTTGCACCAACAGCCAGCAACACACATCAAGTGCCAGGACATGTGTGAGAAAGCAAAAGGAACAGCCGGGGCTTGGCCAGAGCAGAGGTGTCTGATTCACCATCCATGGCAATTACTGCCAGGGACTGACACTTAGAAGAGTCTTTTATGGCAGCTTTACTCACGTTACCCTCTGCAGCCTGGTGACAAGTCCCAACAGATCATGGTTACAGGCTGGCACTGGGAAAACTCCAAGCATCATTTCCTTAAATGCCAAACTACCCCCTGGAAAGCCAGGATAGCATTATTCCAGCCTCAACCATGCCTGCCTGGGACAAGGCAGCTATGAGGATCAGGTGATGGCTACAGAGGTGAAGCAGGCAAGTCAGAATGGGGAAAAGGCAGCAGGTTTCCCACCCTAAGGCCTACATCCATGAAATCAACTGGAGTCAGGTGCCTAAATCATTCTGAGGATCTGGGCCTAAGGCACCAGATTTTTCCTTGGCAGTCCTGGCACCAAACAGTTTAGCTGAGAACAGGAGCACCTAGTACATAGAGTAGGCAGTTTAGAAATAAAAGACAAATGTAACAGGAGGTGCGGGGAGCTAAACATCTTACTGGCATGGGCTTAGGGGGGCTGAAATAGGAAGGTAGCAGATTACTTTGACATGAAAATCCTCTGCTAAAGGCCTGGTTTTCAGAGGTCCTGTGCTCCTGTCACTGCTGCTTTAGTTAATGAGACTAAAATTAAATTGTACCAATAGTAGGGTAAATCTTACTGCACGAGAGGGGTCAAAAGGCCCACTGCATCAATGGGAGTTTGAGGAGAGCGAGGAACATAGGACAGGCCTGCTCCAATGATATCCTGACAACAGTCCGCTGGGGTCCTTGATTTCAAAGTGACTGAAGAGGATTTAGCCATGTGATTCAATAAGGCCAAATGGCAAAGAAAAGGCTGCATTCCACATGAATAACTCCCTCAGGGCTTTGTCTTAGGTCGCTCTCAAAACAGGGAGATCACAGAGTTAATCCAAATCTACAGATAATTTCTGTTTAAAGTACTTGAAAAGCTACATAATTTTTGAGCGTGTTCCCCCTCCTTATCTCAGTTTTAGAGTCCTTTCAGCTCTACTCTTGCAACTTACAGCCACTCCACAGGGCAAGGCACGGAATAGGGTAAACAAAAAAGTTCATTAATTATAACTGATCAGTTTGGCAACATTTTCAACCCATAGTGAATCAATATCTGCAGGCATGTTTGACAATATAGACCAGCTAGTAGAAGCCATACAAGAAGGGAAATTTACCAGCTAAGATAAAATGTATTTTATCACCAATTTCTGAAACCGTAGTGGAGTTTAATATTCTGTCCCAGATCTTGTTTACTGTTACACTCTGAAGAATATTGAAAATTCAGTTATATCTGTCTTATCCAACCCATACAACCCTAAATAATTTATAAAAAAAGAAAAACAAAGAAAAGAACAAAGATTAAAAAAAAAAAAAAAAAAAAGCAAATTCCGTCACAGTACACAAAGACACTGTCATAGAGCAAAGGTGCGATGAAATGTTTTGTTAGTGTTGCAGGCCCAATATCTGGCACTTGCATCCAACTGAGGCTGCTTAACGGGTCTGCTCAGATCAGCTCTTAGATGCCCTAAGTGGCCAGGGGGGTATCTACATGCTTGTTTGAGCACAACAGCAATGATAATACTTTGAGATCACAGAGTAAAAAGCATTTCAGACCCTGGATTAATTAAGCTTCAAGCACTCCTGAGAAAAACCAAGATGCAGAGGATGTGTGTACACTGCAAAAAAGGAACTACAGAAGGGAGTCGCAGACCTGGGTCAGTTGACTTTGGCTGCATGCCTTGTGCTATGGGGGCTAAAAACAGCTGTGTAGACATTCATGCCTGGATTACAGCCTGGACTCCATGGTGGGCTTTGGAGTCTGAGCTCCAGCCCACTCCTGAACTGCTATTTTTAGACTTATAGTGTAACTGTCCCCACCCACCAGCCTGCCCCCTGCCTCCAGAGCTCTGGGGTCTGAGACTTGCTGCCAAAGGGGTTGGTGGTGTTTTTTTTGTAGCATATGCATCCCAATGGGGCCTAGGGGCCTGATTTCCAAAGTTGCTGAGCACCCCCAGCTTCCTTTGAACATCAGGCCTCATTGATTTTGCCCATGGTCACACAGTACGTCAGTAATACAAGTAAAGATCATTGCCTCCTTATGTGCTTTTTTGAAAATTGGGTTCCCTACAGTATTAAGAGGTACCCCACACTTGACTGGATTTTGCAAACGTCTGCACAATGAATCAGAGTCAGCCAACTGCCCCGCTATCTTGGAGATGGAAGGAACAGAAGAAAGTGTTCTCCCCCATTTTGGGGGTGCAGGGTATAGGCAGCCTTGTTGTCTACACCTACCTTAGCTATCATGCTAGGCACTAAGCAGACAGAACGAATGCACTTTGCTTTTGTTTATTTGGACGCATTTTCCTGTGCGTTGCAGGTTAATGATATTAAATGTTTTCTAATGACATTTCAATAAGCAGAGGTGGGTGTTATTGTTTTGGAGAGACGGGCTTTAAAAATGCACGCAATCAAATGTGCATTAGCCGGAGCACTCTGGGGAAAGCACTTTCCTTCCTGTGCAGAAGAAACAAATCCACCAAATGTGCTGTTTATCGGGTCTACATTCAAATAACTGCCAAGTAAGCCAACAGGGAGAGTGCGGGAACAAAGCAGCAGCCCTGAACTGTGTCTCCCCAAGTTCAGTTCCTCCAAACACACAGGTTCTGGCAAAGTGAACTTTATCCGGGGTACGAGAAGAACTGAAGAGTCAGTCTAGTTTAGTCTGTATAAATTCTTATACTTCCCAGATGATAGCAGCATCTGAATGCCTTCCCATGATATTATGGGACATCGCTGAGACATGTCACGCCTGGAGCATTCTCTCTCTCATCCTCCGCCCGGGGAGAAGTCACAGAATTTAACAGAAGAAAAGCACACCCAGTGATCACTATGGGTGTGTTGCAAAGGGGTAGCCATGTTACTCTAGTCCGGCAAAAACAAACAAGGAATCTGGTGGCACTTTTAAAGACAAATTTATTTCTCACATGAGCTTTCGTTGGAGAAAATCCCACTTCATCAGATGCTTGAAGATGGAGAAATTACAGGATCAAAAGAGCTGTAGATCTCAGTTCTCTTAATGAGATGCAAAACTGACTGCAGCCTAGTCTGCTGAGATCACCACCACCAGCACACGGACACACACATAAGCTCCTGCTCACTCAAAGGAAGAGAAGTGGTGGAAGAGAGCTATAAACAGGCCTGGGGAGTAACTGTGGGAGATCCTGAGGAAGGCAGGAAGGCCCAGTGGTTAGGGTGCTGACACAGACTTTCTGAGTTAGCTCTGGCAAGTCACCTAGACTCAGATTTTAAAAGGTGTTTAAGGCAGCTGGTGGGATTTTCAAAGCAGCTAGATGTCAAATGTCTGCTGAAATTTTAGGGGGCTGGGCTCCTAGTCTCTGTGCCTCAGTTCCCCATCTGTTCAATGGGAATAACAGCCATGTCCTGCGTCCCACGTGCGCCAGGGGGATAAACACATGAAAGATTGCAAGGTGCTGAGCGAATGCAGTAATGAAAAACAGGCAAGTGCCTCAGACGGACATCGCAGTGCACTGTAAGAACCCAGATGGACAGATTTCCTGGTGTGTTTTAAACCATCCTACAGATTTTAAGTCAGAATTCTACCCCTGTGCTAAGTTTCCATAGCACAGTTTAAAATAACATAAAAGCTGATCAGACCGAAAGGCTCCTGTCCTTGCCAGCTCCGTAGTGTCATATTGGTTTTATCTACGTGAGATACTCCTGAATTGCCACGTCTAATCTGATTCAGGAGTTTTGGGGGTGACAGTCTCCTAAACTAGCTTTGATGGCTTTGTCAGGAGCAACTGTGAGGGTCTTTGCTTGAGAGCTCAGAGAACACACGGATGCAAGAGGGCAGGTTTCAGCCTGTTTTACTGCTGTTGGTCCGTACAGCCTTCTGGCAGAAGTTCCTGTGGACCATCAAGACTCAGCAGGTTCACCTAGCCACACTGGACCAACACATTTGTTCCGACAATTGCTTTGCTGCAGAGTGTTGAACAGCTTTGGCACATGAAGAATACAGCCTGGCCAAATTAACAGCTCTCTCTTAATAGCCAATCAAGGTGGGACATTCACCTGTCTGTCAAGCTGCCATCTTAACAGATGGGTCTAGACTTCTGCAGCCATAAATCACCATTCACACAACTGCAGGGTTATTATTAGTATTTATTACTTGTGTGAGTCCCATGGACCAAGACCCCAAAGTGTTAGGTGCTGTACACATAACAATGGTCTCTGTCCCAAAGCACTCCAGTCTACGTGGCAGTCACAACAAAAGCTACACTGCAGATGAGATTCAGGAGTAGAGGGTTGTCAACCATCATGTTGTATAATCCACAACAACATTAAGGACCCGCCATCCCTACACTGGAACTTCCACCATTGCTGGCACCAGCCATCCTGCACATGTGTAGCATTACGGCTGTAAGTTCCCCAGCACAGAGAGGCCATGCATCAGACCACACTATGAGGAACGCTTTTACACTCACTGGAAATGGAAGACTTCAGACAAAGGAGGATTTTATAACAGAGAAACTAAAGTAAAATGCAGCTCAACAAACTCCCTATGCACATTTGTTTCTCTGCTACTTTGCATGAATTCTAAATCATATGATCCACAAAGTGAGACTGTCAGACAGGCTGAGGGCCATGGATGCTATCAGTGGCCTGGTCTGCAGAGAGCTGCAGAGCTCCATATACAGTTCTGACACTAATGTCCTCTGCAGCTTAGGCAAGTTTTCAAAGTGTGCCTCAGTTTCCCCTTCCTGTGAAATGGGGAAAAGCTAGGTGGTTTTATTAAAGCATTCTATAAAGAATTGCTGGTGTGTGACTTTCTGGCCAGGACTGTTTGCCATGAAAGCATGACACAGGCTAATGAGAAGACAGCTCACACCCAAGATGGGCTCCCCCACCCAGAAGATGGGCCAGAGCTAAACTCTGGCAAACAAAAACCATCACCAAATCGTTGGTTCCGGCTGGAGTCCCCCACTTTTGAAGCACTGATTGGGCACGTTTCTTGCAGCACAGCCGCCCAGGTGAGAGCAGCCATGTTCCCTATGCCAAGGCGGCTGCCTGAATCTCTTTTTTCCCCCCTAATGCATTTGAAGCTCAGGGTCCCATAGCAAATACACAGCTGAGCAACAGGAGAGAAGAGGCTATGAATGCAGTCACAGCCATTCAGCATCTACCTCCTTGCTCCTTCATCACCTCCTATTGAGGGTCTGGTACAATGGAGGTGGACAGAATTGGTTCACGGCTAGGTGCCAGCCATTTTGGTCACCAGAGGGCACTCCACCATTACATTTGCGCAGTAGAGCTAGGAAACAGACCACTAAAAATGGTTGCCATGGTGAACAGAAACATAGATTTGTCAAGGCCTGTGGTACATCTGGGAGCCAGCTGTTTGGCCCAGTGAGGTGGGGCAGGAAATAAGAAAGGAAGTGACAAACCTTTCTTCTCGTATTCAGGCTTTTCCTCCCCGCCTCTGCCCAGGCTCTCCAGTGTCCGCGTCACCTGGCTGCTGAACTCGTCCTCCCTCGTGCCATGGTCTGCCCGCTGGGGAGCCTCCTCCTCCTCCTCACAGTCGTAGTCGTCCAGGATGGGCGTCTCGCGAATGGGCATGCCGATGACGGAGGCATGAGCCTGTAGGCGCGAGCTGCGGAAGCTCTCCCGGGCCTGCGGCCCCAGCAGCACGGAGGGAATGTAGTGGATCTCGTGAGTGGCTTCTGTGCTGGCGCTCTTCTGCGGGATCCGGCGGCGCTTGTGCCAGTGGCGCTGAGCGTAGAGGGCCACCGTGAACAGCAGCAGGAGCAGGAGCAGTGCGATCAGGCCACCCTATAGAAAAGCAAAAGGACACACTTTAAAAGGCGCTGGGAGCCACTGTTGCTCCTTTCCCTCCAGACCAGGAGTCTTCAACCTGCGGCTCCAGAGCTGAATGCAGCACTTTGGCTGCCCCCTTCGGCTCACGGCTCCAGGCCCCCTCCTGCCAACAGGGGACCCCATGGCTGTCCTGTACCAGGCTCCAGGCTGCCCCCCACAATTAGGGGAGCCTGCGGGAAGCCTGCTCCTAGTTCCAGGAAACCTCTGCCCCGCCAGGGGAGCAGGTGACCAGGTCCAGCTCCCCCAAACCAGGAGGCTACACCCACTGCGGCTCTCAAAATGCTTGGATACTGAAGGGGATTTTTAAAAAAGGTTCCTCTTATCTTTCAGGTTGCCAATCCCTGAAACCCCAGTGGCAGCAGTGCCATTTCCCCCACCTCCACAGCTTCTGGGGCAGCCTGTCTCCCCCAGGTGCTCTCAAAGCACTCTGCAAATGGCCCATCATCAGGGAAGCCACTTGACTCTTTCCTGAAACACAGCCACTTCTGGGGTTGAGGCAGCAGCCAGGAAACCTAACTAATACACAACATGTTGCAAGATGGCACAGGCGAGGGGGATTGGCTGAGACCAATGGGGCACCCCCTTAGTCTAAGAGGGGCAAGGGAATCTGAAGCATCAGCCGAGCACGTGGGCTTTTCTCGTCCAAAAGATGCCCACCTGGCACAGTACTCAGTTTCCATGGGAGGAGGGGAACTCCACTAGAGGTCGATCCATTTTATCTCACTGGTTAGATGCCACATTACACACTGCATTAGGTCGAATTCGCTCCTGGTACCAAGGTGATGCTCGTCAAAGAAGACCATAATAAAGATCAAGCCACAGCAAATTGCTACACAGCTGCAAACCCCTCATGTAGGCGGGCTGCACCAGAGGGATGATCCTGGTTACCAGCACACAATAAGCAAGTGTCTGTCTAGCACAAGCCATGCCTGCTGTGCAGCCCACATTACAAGCTGTAACCTACTCAACTGGACGGGGACACCGAGTGATTTGGCCAAGGTCACATACAGTCTGTAACAGAGCAAGGAACTGAATCTGGATCTAGTCCAGCACCCTCACCATGGGATCTTCCTTCCTAACACTGGCCTCTAATACTGCTCTGAAGGAACCATTTGGACAACTCCTGGGCTCAAACTTTCATTCTTCAAGCCAATGAGGATCTAATCATTATATCACTGCTACTAAGTTATAAATTGTTATTCATACTGCATTCATCACCACAGTACCTGAACACTGCTGAATTTATCCTCACCAGCCCCCCTGGGAGGTAGGGAAACATTACTCTCATTTTGCAGATGGGAAACTGAGGCACAGACAGATCAAGTTTCATGAGCAGTCTGTGGCAGAGGCAAGAGCTGGCCCCAGATCCATTGTGTCCCAGGAAGCTATGCCAGCCAAGCAGTGTCACACATGCCCTCCTGGCAGATGCACTGGTGATGGGAACAATAGTAAAAGAGCTTCCTGGTTTAGAGTCATCCTCAGAGGTGGTCTCTCCAAGGTAAGGCACCAAGGATGGGCAGTAATGGGGAAGCCGTCACTGCCACAGACCACACTGCACCTGATCTGGAGATAAATACAGGCTGTCTTTCAAGTGGGCACCTAACGCAAGGAGGCAAGAGAAATACGCTCTGTTTGCAAGCTGCTCCAAGTCTCTCTGCAGTCAGTTTTACTCTGTGCCAGACAAACATCCCAAGGCATGTAAATCAGGAATAGCGTGAACAATCAGGGCTTTACAGCATGACATGTAACTGCCAGGGGAGGGAAGGAATTTATTTTAGCAAATGAATGCCCAAATCCAGGAACTTTACACACTGCATAACAGACATATATTTCATCTGCATTCAGTGAAAACATTGTGTGCACACACAGAGATCTGAGACACATAAACAGGATAATCTATAAAAAGCTAGTGTCTGAAAATGCGATTCACGAGATGAGTTAGCTTGGGAGACAGACACTCAGCCAACGGCATCTGGAAAGATTTGTCAGACACATTCACCGGCTTTCACACAGTGAATCTTTGCATGCGTCCAGAGCCAGTTCTCTCATAACGCCGCCACGCTCAACTCTGAAAGAAAGCCGCTGAGGAATACACACTGTCCCACATCAAAGCAGATGGTTAGATACCATGTACACCCACAGAGCCGTGCACAGGGGTCTTTTAGCATACACCCACACACCCTGCATGTTCACGCATGGTAGGTGATCTCAGAATTGCGCTGACAAGCTGATACGTGGTGAATGGGTCCCAGTATGCGCCAGACTCACACAGTCATGGGCACATCCTCCACCACCACCCACAACAAATCCCTACCCAGACATGACAGAATGGTCTCACGGTCCCAAACCTGCAAGGTGACTTCTGGCAGACACCCTCAAAGTTTGCACACTTACGTGTGGATGGGTCCTCCTGCAGCATCATGTATGGTAAACAAGCCGCATACACTCACTGCACTTATGGCGGACACATGTCAAGCAAACCTGCCCATTCACAGCCAAGGGTATTTACACCAGCTACACCTGTTTGGTTTAGTTTTGTTTCCTGCCCCTACACAAGGGGAAACCTTTTGGCCTCCTAGTTAACGAGAATGCCAGGAAACCAGCGCCCCTGTAAGAGACAGAAAGAGACCAGGAACAGGGGAGACCTGCTGACCATCATGGGTGTTCTGGGATGTGGGGAAATCACAGGAAGTGTTCTGGGAGGAGTGTGAGACAGTGTCTTTCGTTGCTCAGCTCCTGGGGGCACCTCCAGGTTCTTTGTTTCTCCAGTGGCATATTTTAGCCCTGAATCTAGCAGCCAGTTGCTTGGAACATGAGGGAGCAACATCAGGAGGCTAAGAAACTTGCCATAAAAAGAGGGGCCTCCGGGGAACTCTCAGCTTCCCTGGCCCAGCCCAGTGGCCCAGCCTCCAATCTGCCGGAGAAAACACAAGATGGCAGCTCTCATTAGGATTCCCTCCAGCCTTCCCCTCCCCAGTCTCATCTGTTTTCTCATTTGGTTCTGTAATTGACACTAATCGGGAGAAGGGCTCAGGGAGGCGGAATGACTTTGCTGAGCACAACTTTCCCAATTTAGCAGACAGCTTCTGTAAGGAAACAGACTGCATTGGGGCCGGGAAAGGCTCCTGGAGCTGTGACTAGGGGAAGGACATACAAGGGGAGGACTATGGACTGTGTGAGGACTCTACCTCGGTGCTCAGCAGCACTGGTGACTGAGTGTATCCAAAGCATGTTGAAAAAGAGAGAATTCACTTCTGCTCCCCTCTTGGTCCACATAGTGTCTTGTGCAATGGGATCTGGCTCCACAAATGGGACTCCTTGGCATGATGGTGCTATGAATTATGATGTCTCTCATATGCCCTGTCCACACAGGCCATGGCCTCTTGCAAGAGTCATTCAGATGGGTGGGGAATTTCTACTTGTTGACTTTCTACACACTCAGCTGTACACTGTGATCCATCTGGCCACACAGAGCATACAGCAGAGGTCTCCATGGAAGGCAATGCAGCAACACCAGGACTTAAAGGTGATACACAATGCCCAGTGTCCTCATCGCTGAATTAACTGCCTAAGTCACCCCACAGCAGTCCCCAGCCGGCAGATGAGCACACACTGTGAAGTCAGGTGGCATCATGGGAGGTGAGGCAGGACCTGGGCCTGGTGGGTTTTATGGTGAATGAGGCAGCAAAGCTCTGAGCTCCATCTGAGGGGGTTAGAGGATGGGACACACAGGAATTTTGAAAAGACAACCCCATCCAACCCAGACTGCCATGGCTTTAGAACCAACCTGGGACAAGCAGAGTCTAGACCACTCTTGGCATCATTTATGTATGAATGGAATCCATCATAAGAGGTTGGGAAGGATTGGGGAGCCACAAGCTCCCACTCAGCCTCTGCCCCTCTGACCCCGCTCTTCTTCTCACCCTCACTCTTTCTCCCTAGGTCTCCCCCACCCATTCAGTGCTCACACATCTCGGACCCCTTCCCCAAGACTGCTGATGCAGGAGCAACTCAGCTAGGGACAGCTGGAAGACGGTGGACCAGCACTAGCAGCACAGAGCCTTGGGGGAGGAGACTGAGCAAGAGCAGGTCTTGGGTGGGGTGCAGGGGAGCAATCCAAGCTGGGGTGGGGCCTTAGGGTGGAGCTGGCATCCTCAAATGCAAGAGGCCTGCACCACTTGTGCCCAGAAGCCTTTCCTTGTGTCTTAACCTCTCTGCACAGTCTGAGGATCCTCCACCAAAACGTATGAACTTGGACAGCTGGAATTCTCCATCACCCCAGCACTGTGCATCTGTATTTCCCTGTAGGACCGCAGGGCCTAGAAATCCCCACTGCCCTCTGCCAGCACAGGGCCGCAGCATCACAGCCATTGGCTGAGGAAGAGAGAACCCCTATCATGCTGCCTTCTGAGGGAAAGCTGTGGCTGGAAAACTAGGAACAGAGCCATTTAGGAGACATAGGCCAGTGAGGGCTCTGCCTCATTCAGCTCCAAACCTAAGTTGTTTCCTCACCAGCAGCGGTGGACCCAAAAGAAATCTGGGCGCATCCAAACAGCTGAGGCATCCCACACAGAGCTCTGACCGAGAGCCTTTCCACCCTAACGCTTGCAGCCAAGAAGCCTGCCATCTCTTTGCTCTTGTTACGGCCCACCACTCAGGCAGGCAAAGAGGATAGTTACACACCCTCTTACAGACTCATGAGAGCAAATCAGGAACTTTTCAGTAACACCTTCCTCAGAAAATGCCTAATGCTTAGAAGCAGAGCTCTTCTCCAATGCACCCCTGGGTTTGTTTCACGGGGAAGGCTTCTCCGCCTCAGGAAGCAATTTTTGGTCAAGACCAAAGACCCACCCACCATGGAGTAACAAGTAACCTGGTATAGGATGCTCTCCTGGGTGGTGCAGACTATGGAGGCCTCCCCAGAGATTGAAAGAGGCACAGACTGGATTCGAACCTGGCTTCCCCACCAGCTTGCTCTAACCATTGAGGTAATGGCCATTCAGGAGTGGGGCATCACACTGAACGGCATTTGGGTTTTCTGCACAGCCGCAGTACACTCAGTCCCCTTTTCACACAGCAACTGTCCTCCACAGACATTTGTTCTTCCAACTTCGTGTTGTGATCCAAAAAGAAGCCAGGGCATGGGAGGGAAAGCCTTGGCCAACCATGGAAATTCATGGAAAGTGCATCGGGAAAGCAATTGCCAACCGGGCTCGGAGGAGTAAAGGAAAAGTCTGAATGGATCAAATGTCCTCTTGATCTGAACAGCCAGTGAAAGTGAAGGCACTCTGGCTGCCAATAGCCTGCAGCTGGCAAACCAGATTAACACAGCATCCACCCGCGGCTCCTGCAGCCTGGTGAAGTTTGGAGAAGTAGTGTGGACCACAGCAATTAAAATTATCAATTAACTGTATTGGGTCCCCCTGAGAGGTTTCTGCTTCAAGAAAATCACAAACCACACAGTGCTACAGACTTGGTTAGTCTGTTTTCTCCTCTAACTTGGATGTAGAAAGATTGCAGGGCTGATTCATGTGAATCCCCTGCCAAGTCATTGGGTTCAATGGCTTGTGGTCAAGACCAGACATTAAGGGGGCAGCCATCTCTTTCAACTACACCTTCCCAGGAAAATGCTCTGCCAAATTGGTTAGGGAAAAGGGAGGAGAGCAGGGAGAACATCCAGGTCAAGGTTGGCTGTGTCTTCATGCAGGTAAATAGGGGAACAGTGGTCAGAGTTTTCCTGTTAAAGAGAAAGTTACAGATCCTAACACTCAACTCTGTCCCCAAATAGGATGGAGTTCCAGAGACCTGCTTTGGCAGCAGTGCCCGAACCAAACCAAGCAGGCAAGGACAGAAATGCGCAAACCCTCTCCCTATACAGAGCATCCCAGTGGTGGCGGCATTTATATCCTTCCCTGAAAGTAGCAAGGTCAGGAGCCACTGGCAGCAATCTACTGCAGCGCTGCTAAATGTGGCCCATATCCCCTGCCACCTGGGGAGCATGTTCAAGGAATAGTAAAGTCCACAGTGTTCCTGGGGCAGCTGCCCAGTGCCCGCACCATGCTCCCTATCTCCACACAGGGGACTTTTCTTGATCATAGACACAGGCCCTCCAGTATCTCCAGTTCAACACAGATCAATTGCCCCATGTGCTGCTCACTGCCATGCATGCTGGCAGGACACAGTGTACCTCTCGCACCCTGTGGTACCTTCTCTGCTCTGCCAGGGCCTGGTGCAAGCCATCGATAGTTCACCAGGGGAGCAACACACAAGCAGCAGCTCTCCTGGCCCGGCTGCTTACATCTTGGAGAGCAGCACTCATTTAATTTTTGAAGGTCGTCTCCCTTGCAGTTCATTCTCTTTTTTTGTCCCTGACCTCAGTGAGGACAGGTCTTTGTTTAACCACAGTGTGCACGCACACAGACAGGGAGATCATCCTGAAAAAAAGTTAAACTTAGGAGGCATTGAAGCCAGTCTCATTTTAATCTATTTTTCATGTTAAATTATCCAAGTCAGGGAGCGGGCAAGAGAAAGGGGAAGGAAGGGATAATATGAGAAATGTTTTATTTGACAATGTGTCATTTGGAAACTGATTATTTCTGTCTCAGGGCTTTTTAATATTCCCAAACAATGGCCGAGTCGCGAGGGGATTTGGTATTCTAAAACGGGATTTATAATACTCTGTTCGGCAGTGATAAGAACACAGGCCTTTAATCCACCGAGCCGTGAACATGCATATTCTCCCATGTAATGTCCTCCTCACCACACTCCTCTGTGCCCCAGAGTCAGCCGAGTCCCGACAGCGAAGGGAACCGCCAAGACATGTGGGGGCTCTGAGAGTATTCCCTCTGCCCATCCAAAACAAGGCAGTGGCTGGAGCCCATGAGAAGGCAACACCTGATGCAAACTCCTGTACTTGCAGAGGCCTGGACATGTGTAGAGTTGTGGTGCTGGTGCTCACAAGTCAGGCCCAGGCAAGACAGCCAAGCCAAGTCTACCTGGAACAGAGATGGCTTGGAAATAGGGTTCACTTGGAAGTCAACAAGGCTGACTGGGGAAGGATATGTAAACCCAGACGGTGAGAGATTACTTATCACTGGGGAACGGGAAAAATTAAAACCACATCCCCATAACAGAAGCTATGGCAGGGCTAACGAATTACCTTAATGGCATCCACAGGGGTCCATCCAGACCCAATTAAATATTTCTTAGTGCCCATGACGTGCATGGCTGCTGGGCAATGAAAAAGGGAACACAGATGGGGAGAAGGATGGCAGAAGGGGAACCCGGGGTTTGGAAAGGATAACATTTGTCACCTGCTGGAAAAGGAGCTTTTTAGCACCCTCCAGGACTCAGCCACTGGTGGAGGGGTTGGGAGTGAAACTCCAGCACAGGTAAGAAAGCAGACTGCGTATCTGACTGGCTTCCAAAAGACTACAGAAAGAGGATAGCTTCCTCTACCCTCCATCGCTGCCTGGCAAGCAGAATAGGTGTCTGTGCTACATCTTACAGGGGCCCTTGATCACAGTATTCTGACTGGGTGAGGAACAGAGACTCACCCAATGTACCAATGGAGTTTTTAGCTACGCACCCCTGAGAGATCCCCAGTAGCAAGCTAATCCAATACCAACATACTGTTCTGGAAAAACTGTGGTAACCACCACTCAATCCTCTCCAGATCCACCTTAAGAAGTATAAATTAGGCAAAGACTGCTCACACAGAGCTCAGGCCCTGGTCCTTTTGGGCTTCAAGATATTGAGTCTCAACCCTGGCCAGCCTCTGAGTCTGAGGTATTGAACAGTGAGGTGTGCCCCTGAAGTTGTCCCAGCTACAGTGAAATTCAAGCTGCCATTTGATCACAGAAGACCTTCAGGACAGAAGCAAGTGAAAATTCTCTTTGTTGGTGGGCAAGGCATGAGTGGAGCACTGAAGCGTAAATTCAGGGCTTGTCTAGACTACAGAGTTAATGCTGGCGTAGCCCGTTAAACACAAAGGAAGAGTAGGCCAACAGTAGTTTTTCATAGCCACCTCCTTGAACAACACTCAGTGTGCTGACAGAAGTGCTCTTCTGGCAGTACATTTGTGACTACAGAAGGGGTTTTATCAGCATAGCTATGTCAAGCAACTGAGTGGAGCAGAGGAAGATTTGGTTTGGTTTTCTTTCGCACTCCTAGCCAACATAGTGTGGCTGGTAGAACTTTGGAGCAATAAACTGAGCCTCATTCTTTCCTCACCCATTCCACAAACCCTACCCACATAAGATACAGGATAAGATGGTGCCACAGGTGACAGTGGGCACTCTATGCCTCACATCCCTCTTGTGAGCACACCATCTGCGACTGATATGATTCGACTGGGCTTCACCCCCCAAATTCTCACCATGGTGTCTTTAACAAAGCCACCTTGGCTTGGCCCCCTGCAAGAGTCAACTCTCCTGGGGATTCTGTAACCAGAAACTGCTGGCAGTGACCCAGGCCAAACTTTTTTAGACAAAACGTGATTTGTTCATCAATGGAACACCGTAGTCAGAGAATAGGGTTATGGTAAGAGAAGGCCAATGTGCATGAATCTTACCTAACCTTCATTCCTTCCCTGAAAGCTCTGGATGACTTCCACCCCGCCTAGATGCCCCATGTCTGGGTTGGGAGAGGCAGACGACTCCTGCAGCCTCCTCTCTACATCTCTTTCCATTAGGTACTTTCAGAGGCTGCCTCCTTCTCAGCTATCTTCATCTGTAGATTGAGTTTTTTCACAGTTTAGTGTCCTTTGATCCTGACTTCAGCCAGGGAAATTAAACTGCTAGCACAACAAAGTTCGGCAGATGGTATTTTCCAGTTAATAGTGTCCCCATCTTTGTTCCTGTAAAGACTCATGGTATTCCCTCTGGAGTTACCACCACCTTTGGGCATGACTAAAGTAATGGCATCACTGACAGTGTAAGATCAATTGTGAGAGTTCAACTGGACATTAGTAAATATGGACATAACCAAACCCAGAAGGAACGAGAAATCAATTTGTTAAGAACACACTAGCAAGTAGTGTAGTGGTAAGTCAACAGGAGGGTATTTTCCATGGACTCAGCGCAATGGGGACATTGTGGTAAGCAAGCATTAGGAAGTTGAAAGGAAATACACAAATTATTTTAAGTAGCATGTGTTTCTTCCTTCTGTTGCTATCAAAAACAGCAGCAAGTGCATACCAGGCCTAAGATACTGTTTCCTTTTCTGTTTGTCTCCTCCCCATCCCGCCCAACAACCTCCTTTGATGAAAAAAAGAAAAACACAAAACCCCCATTGTTAACTATATCTATATTGATTGGAGTACATGTCACCTCAGAACAGGAGCAAAAAAAAAAATTTATACCTTAAAAGACTGCTTCTTGGAGCAACTAGTCCTGGATCCCACACAGGGATAGTAAACTCTTCATACCGTTCCAGGTGAAACACAGGATCTGATTGAAAGGATGAATACAGCTAAACTGGCTGTTAACAGGGACCATACATGCTGGAAACTAGGCCAAATTACAAAGGAGGATGATAAACAAGTAAAACAATTATTCAAAGGAAAAATTTGAAAGGCCAAGGCACAAACAGAGATCAAACTAGCTGAAGACATAAAGGGTAACAAAAAGACATCCTTTCAAATACATCAGAAACAAGAGGAAAACCAAGGACAGTATAAGACCGTTACTCCACAAAGAGGGTAAAACAATAATTTAAAATGTGGAAATGGCAGAGGAATGAAATAATTTCTCTGTTTTGATCTTCACTAAGAAGGTTGGTGGAGACTGGATGCCAGATACAGAGGAGAGCAACAGAAATGAGATGGGGTCAGAAGCTAAAATACGGAAAGAGCAAGTTAAAAATTATTTGGACAAAACAGATGTCTTCAAGTCACTGGGGCCTGATGAAATGTACACTAGAGTATGCAAGAAGCTGACTCAGGTGATAGCTGAGCCATTAGCTATTATCTTTGAAAAGTCATGGAAGACTGGGGAGCTCCCGGTGGACTGGAAAAGGGCAAATATACTGCCCATCTACAAAAAAGGATACAAGAGGAATCCAGGGAATTATAGACCAGCCAGTTTAATCTCTGTACCAGGAAAAATAATGGAACAGATAATTAAGGAGTCAACTGGCAAACATCTAGAAGAGAATAAGGTGCTCAGGGGTAGTCAGCATGGATTTGTCAAAAACAAATCATGTCAAGCCAACTTGATAACTTTCTATGATGTGGTAATGAGCCTTGTGAAAAGAGGAGAAGCGGTAGATGTGGCATAGCTAGACTTTAGTAAGGCATTTGATACAGTCTCACATCACATCCTCTTTAACAAGCTGTGAAGGTACAAACTCAATGGAGCTGCTATAAGATGGGTGACAAACTGGTTGGATAACTGCTCCCAGAGAGTAGTTATCAACAGTTCACACTCAGACTGAAAGGCAATAACAAGCGGGGTGCCGCAGGGATCTGTCCTGGGTCTGGTTTTGTTCAACATTTTTATCAATGATTTAAAAGATAGCATAGAAAGCAAACCTATAAAGTTTGCAGATGCTACAAAGCTGGGAGGGGTTGTGAGTGTTTTGAAGGATAAGATCACAATTCAAAATCATTTGGACAAACTGGTGAAATGGTCAGAGATAAACAGCATAAAATTCAAGAAAGATAAGTGCCAAGTACTCCATTTAGGGTTGAACAATCCACTGCACACATACAAGATGGGCAATCGCTGCCTAGAAAGGAGAACTGCAGATAGGGATCTGGGTGTAATAGTGGATCAAAGGCTAAATATGAGTCAACAGTGTAATATTGTTACAGAAAAAAACAAACACCATTCTGGTGTATATTAACAGGAGTATTGCGAGTAAAACACAAGAAGAGATTCTTCCACTCTACTCTGCACTGATTAGGCCTCAACTTGAGTACTGTGTCCAGTTTTGGATGCCTCATTTCAAAAAGGATGCAGAGAAACTAGAGAAAGTCCAGAAAAAGGCAACAAAAAATGATTAGAGGTCTGGAACACTTGACCTATGAGGGAAGATTGAAAGAGCTGGGTTTGTTTAGTCTAGAAAAAAGGAGATAGAGGCAATATGACAGGGATCGGAAACCTCTGCCGACCTCCGTGCCAGCCCCACCCAACACACCCTTAGTGGGTGCTGGGGCCAAAAGGGGGTGGGGCCAGGCCTCCGCTTCGGGGCCAGGGCCGTCACCCACCCCTGGCAGCAGTGGGTGGCCTGTGGGACTCGACGTCAGGGTTGGCCAACAGCAGTGGGCAGCCTCAGGGGATTGGGGTTGGGACTGGCACCCAACACTGGCAGGGGCAGCTCCAGGCTGGCCACCCTCCCCGCTCCCCTCTAGCCCTGCTCAGCACGGGGTGGGGCCAGCAGGGGCCAGGAGCCGCACGCTGCAGCCTCCTTTTCCCTGCTGGCCGCGCTCCCCAGCACAAAACTGCAGTCAGCTGGGACATGGGGGAGTGTGGCTAGCATGGGGGAGGGCTGAGCAGCACCAAATGCCACTCAGGGTCAGCCCCCGCACCATTTTTGGCATGGGTGCCAGGGGTTGCCGATCCCTGGGATATAACGGTTTTTGAATACCTAAAAGGTTGCTATGAGAAAGAAGGAGAAAAATTATTCTCTTTAATCACAGATGGTAGAACAAGAAGCAACAGGCTTAAATTACAGCAAGGGAGGTTCAGCTGAGACATTAGGAAAAAATTCCTAACTGTTAGGGTGATTAAACGCTGGAATGAGTTGCCTCGGCAGGTTGTGGGGTTCTCCTACATTGGAGGTTTTTAAGAGCAGGTTAGATAAACACCTGTCAGGGATGGTTTAATAGGGGTACTTGGAACTGCCAAGGGTTCAGGGAACTGGACTCGATGACCCATCATGGTGAATTCCAGCTTCTATGATTCTGTACATAACAATTAATGTCCCTGTAGAGGGGAACACTGCAAAGTAGCCCCCCAAGGTAGCATTTAATTTCCGAAAGAGGAACTACACTAAAATGATGAAGTTAAAAAGAAATTAAAAAGGTACAGTGCCAAAAGTGAAATCTCCGCAAGCTGTACAGAAATTTTTAAAAGCATCATAGGGAAGGCTCAATTTAAATCTATGTCCCAAATTGAAAAAGCCTAATAAGATGACCAAAAGAGTTCCATCATGGCTAACCAACAAAATAAAAGAAGCAGTTGGAGGCAAAAAAGGAATCCTTTAAATAGCAGAAATTAAAACCTATTGAGGAAAATAGAAAAGAGCATAAACTCTGGCAAGTGAAGTGTAAAAATATAATTAGGAAGGCCAAAAAAAGAATCTGAAGAACAACTGGCCAAAGATTTAAAAGAAAAAGAAAAAGGAAAAAGAAAAAGAACCCAGCATTTAAAACAAAAATATTGTAGAAGCAGGAAGTTAAACCACCAGTGAGGCCACTGGGTGATCAGGATCTTAAAGTAGCACTCAAGACAGACAAGACCATTGAGGAGAAAATAAATGAATCCTTTGCATGAGTCTTCAGTAATGAGGATGTTCAGGAGAGTCTCAAACCTAAGCCAGTCTTTTTAGGTGACAAAGAAGAGGAACTGTCCAGATTGAGATGTCAGAGGAGATTTTGGAACAAATTAAGAAATTAAGCAGCAATAAGTCACCAGGACCAGATGGTAATCACCCAAGAGTTCTGAACTAATTCAAATGTGAAATTGCAGAACTATTAACTGTGATTTTTAACTTTTCATTTAAATCAGGTTCTGTACTGGATGACTGAAGGATAGCAAATGTGATGCTGACTTTTTAAAAAGACTCCAGAGGCAATCCCGGCAATTATAGGATGGTAAGCCTGACTTCCATATCACACAAATTGGTTGAAACTACTAAAGAACAGAATTGTCAGACACATAAATGAGCATGATTTGTTGGCAAAGATTCAACTTAATTTTTGTCAAGGGAACTCACGCCTCATCAATCTACTAGAATTCTTTAAGTAGTGGGAGTCAATGAGCATGTGGAAAAAGTTGATCCAGTGGAAACAGTGTACTTAGGTTTTCAGAAAGCCTTTCAAAAGATCCCCCTCCCCAAAGGCTCTTAAGCAAAGCAAGCTGTTGAGAGACAAGAGAGATGGTTCTTTCAAGGATCAGGAACTAGTTAAAAGATGTGAAAATGAAGAGAAGTAAATAGTGATGTTCCACAAGGGTCTGTATAGGACGAGGACTACTTGACCTATTCATAAATGATCTGGAAAACATGATAAACAGTGAGATGGCAAAAACTGCAGATAATACAAAACTACTGAATATAGTTAAGCTCAAACCAGACTGCAAAAAGTTGTAAAGGGATCTCCCAAAACTTAGCAACTGGGCAACACAATGGTAACTCAAATTCAGTTTTGATCGATGCAAAAAAAATGCACATCGGAAAATGTAATTGCAACCATACATATCAATTGATGGAGTCTAAATTAGCTGTTACTACTCAAGGAAGAGATTTGGAAGTATTGTGGATTGTTGTCTGAAAACATTAATTCAGTGTGCAGAGGCAGTAAAAAAGCTAATCGAATGTTGGAATCATTAGGAAAGGACAGATAAGACAGAAAATGGTCATATTGTCCCTATACACATCCACAGTATGCCCACATTTTGAATACTACATGCAGATCTGGTTGCCCCAGTCTAAAAAAGATATATTGGAACTGGAAAAGGTATAGGAAAGGGCATATAAAATGATTAGGGGTATGGAACAGCTTCCTTATGACAAGAGATTAATATGACTGGGACTTTTTATTATGGAAAACAGACGACTATGAGGGAGATATGACTGAGGTCTATAAAATCATGATTGGTGTAGAGAAAGTAAATAAAGAAGTGTTATTTACTTCTTCTCATAACAACAGATGACATTAAGAGGCAGCAGATATAAAACAACAAAGTATTTCTTCACAGAATGCACAGTCAAGCCATGGAACTTTTTTCCAGAGGATGTTGCGAGGGCCAAGACTGTAACTGGGTTCAAAAAAGAACTAGAGGAGTTAATGGAGGACAGATCCCTCACTGCCTATTAGCCAGAATCAGCAATGATGCAAAACCGTATTCTGAAGCATCCCTCACCTCTCTTTGCCAGAGGCTGGGAATGGGCAACAGGGAATGGATTGCTTGATGACTGTCTGTTCTGTTCATTGCCTCTAGGGCACCTGGTGCTGAGCACTGTCAAAAGAGGAGATGCTGGGTTAGATGGACAATTGCTCTAGACCAGGATGGCCGTTCTTAGGTTCTGAACTCCATGCATTTGCACAATAACATTAAACAGGTAAATTGAGGTACATATAATACTCATAACACCACCACAGAAGTCCCCCAGTTTTCTACAGATGGTCTGAAACAATTAGAGGGATGAAGGATGGAAGGGACGTATTGGTTTCTCATCGTCCTTCCTTGGGGGCCAGTGTAGGACTGGTCCCTATAGTCCAGTATTACTTTGAATAATGTGATGAAGCACTTAGCACTTTCCTGGGAAGGCCAATCGCCATATAATAGACTATCATTGGGAACGTTTTCCCGACTATAACCTGAATATTTCTTTGCTGCCTTTTAACTTGATACTTCCCACTCATATGGGCCCTAAGCTATTACTCTCCACCTTTGGGCTTACAACCATTTATCTATATCTAACCCTATTTAATTGTCATGGAATTGTTACCATTTTGTTCCTTCCTCACAGGTCACTTTGGCCAGTCCCATATTATTTGTGAAGCTCTAATCTCAGTTCTTTCCAACATCATTTCAGCCTCATTTTCTCCCACAAAAACTCAAGTAACAAATAAATTCATTAGGCTTTAAGTGACACCAGTCTCCTTGTTTGATTTGCTGAATGGACTAACACAACTGCCTCTCTGGAACTTGCATCTGTTATCTCTTGTGTTATGCTTAGACTGTAAACTCCGAGGCAAGGACCATGTTTCGGTTGCACTGTGCAGCACCTAGCACAATGGGATCCCGCCCATGAGCAGGGCTCCTAGGTGCTACTGTCATTAACAACAATAATTTCAAGGTCACACGAGATTTACTGTTGGCACTCATCCCCATGCCCTCCTCCTTCCCCATTGCTGTTGTTCTGGCTGTGCTCACATCAGCCTTTTCCTTCAAGCTCCCCAACAGTGCACTAGCACCAATTCAGGTTTGCTGGCATCAGCCAGCTAACAGCTCCAGCACCATTCATCGACAACAGCCACCATTGACCTGTCTATAGCAATGCATCCAACACTGGTACCACTGAGCTCCACCCAACATTACCTTTGAGAAAACCTGCCATGTTACATACTACTTTGTCTGGCTATATACAGCAGTTCGTGCCCAATATCTCCTCCTCACATTATCCTCCTCCCCAAGATCCTTTTCTATTATTGCTCCACCTTCCTTCTGTTCAGCACCGCTCCATTTTATTTCTTCTGCACTATGGTGTTTCCTCCTTCTTTCCAATCATTACTGGTGACAAATAAGACTGTTCTCAGGAGACCTCGTTCCCTTACACACACCACATGGCTGCTTATCACGGCCTTCTTTGAATTCTGTCACTTCTACAGCTGTCTGGGCCAGGACTTTTCCCTATGCGAGCTCCTTCAAACTGTGGAGATACCATCAGGTCAGGGGAAAGAGCCCATTACAGCATTCCTTCTCCTATAGCCACCCTCTGAAATTACCCATTACAACTGCCCCACATTGCCACTGAATGGTAAGAAACCACCATTGGAAGGCAAGTTGTGCCATGAGTGCTAATGAGATCCCACCCTTTTGTAGTAGCTTCCAACTCAGGAGCTCCCAGGAATTTGGGAACACTAACTCAACTTCACTCTCTCTATAAGCCAAGCTGTTATCACCATCATCATCCCCATAACAGAGAACCCTGGTGTCACTACAGAAACTGAGACCAAGAGGTTCCCCTGCTCTGTTCATTTCCTGTGACGCACCAGGCACTGGTCATGGTCAGATGACAGGACACCAGGCTGGATGGACTGTTGTTCTGACCCACTACGGCCGTTTGTATGACCTCAGGTTAAGTGACTTGGTCATGGCCACACAGGGAGTCAGTGGCAGAAAAGAATCCAAACTCAAGCCTTTCCTTTCACCAGGGCTGTTTGTGGGGGAAAGAGGCTAGCCAACGGGGCAAGATTTTGGTGGGGGAGTTGGAGATGTGGGTGGGAGGGTTGTGAGAAGAGCTAGGTGTAAGTGGACATGATTAGCTGGGTATCTGAAGGATTTCCAAGTGGACATCTCAAGAACCTGAATATCACAGAGATCCATAACTTGCACACAGTAGCTGGCAGTGTACTCACTAACGGCATGCTGCTTTTGTGATCTTTGGCGGACTGTAGAATACCGTTAGCCTCTCATGGTACAGAGTTGTAATAACCCTTGCATCGCACAGATTCTGACAAGTATTATCCCCATTTGCAGATGAGAAAACTGAGGCAAAGGAACATGATTGCCCCAAGGGCTGAGCATGAAAGAAATAAAAGTGATTTAAAATACACAACAGCTCACATCACCAAACAATCTCTGAAAAGTGTCCCAATGGAACACAGCAAGAGACAATCTATCGACTAACAGGGCATATTCCACCTATATGTCCACATCCCCTTTTGAGCCTTGATTCAGCAGAGCACTTTGGTGCATGCTTATCATCAAGCATGTATTTAACTCCACCAAAGTCAATAGGGCTTAAGCACAGACTTAAAAGCTTAGCCTGAAGGGATGGTTTGATGAATTAGAGCTTCGGACAGAAGAGGATCATTTTCTGTATTCCTCCATTGCTCTCCCGGCACTCAATCAGGTCCAAGCACTAGCAATGACTGGGATCCATCTCTTTCATCCTGGGGGTCATCCCCCCTGCCCTCAGCTGACAAATCCTTTCAAAATGTCTTAGCAACGATGCTCTTAGGCACACAACTGCTGGGAACATGGAGATAAGTTTAAGGGGCTAAATTTAGCACTGGTGCAAATGAATTTACACTGGTGTAGCCACAGGAAGAGTCAGGCCCAGGACATAAAGAATTAGGGCTACCTCAATAACATTAACTCAGCCCCTGCATATGTGCTATATGGACATCTCTCCTCCACTACGCTATCCCACCCACATGCACAGAGTATAAATTTTATAGCATGCCTAGTCCTACAAGGTGTAGCCTGAGGACAATAGCAGAGTTACTGTTGCTGTGGGAACCATAACTTTAAAATCCCAGACAAAGTCACATTTCCATATAGTTTTATTTTTAAAAATGGAATGTTGTTGTGCTGTTTATCATACGAAAGGAGACGAATAGCAGAGGAGAGGGCCTGCCAATCAGACTTTCTGCTCCATTCAAACATGGACAGGAACGGTCAAATAACTCGTTCTCAGAATGGTCTCACAGATGCGCTCAGGCATAGGAATAAATGCAGCTGCGGACTAAACAGGGAACATGCCAGTAACTGGAGCTACACTTCTTGGTATGGAAACAATTGAAATTATTTCTAAACTACATTTTCTCAGACATTGACCTTGGTCAGCTAGGTGTAAAAAAAAAAAAAAAAAAGTGTGACTAATTTATTTTAAAATTTGAGCATAGAAAGGGCTAATTGCAGCTTTTAACCTGTCAGATGGCTGGGCCCTATGTTCCTCCTCCTCACCAGAGTTCACCTCAACCAGCTAGACCAAACTGCAATTTGTCTGGCACTTATTAGGCATCTAAAGACATTGACCACCACACCTTAGCACAGGGCTCGCCAAAACCCAGGTGCCAGGTAGCCATGGCAACTGGGGTTTGTAGCCTGGCTCTGCGAAAATGCGACCAAAATCAGAACTGCTGGTGCCTAGATGGGAGCCAACTTTGTCAAGCCCTGCTTTAGCTGTCACATTCTTCCAGTGTGACCAGCCTTAAAGAGTTCAAGGACCAGGACAAGACAAAGGTTTTTCAATCAGCTTGAGTTGCCCCTTGCATCTGAAAAGCATCTTCTAGTGGCACACATTTATTTTTCTTACTCTGATCATTCAAACCAATCAAAAGACTTTTAGCAAAACCACTCGAGTCAAGAAATGAGAAACTAAAATGTAACAGAAAAGGGGCTGATGCCAAAAATAAAGCTCCCATACACCACACATACCTTAAAGCATGAACTCTTTGAAGTGTAGGTTGTCATTTACTAACCCCATGTATAGCACCTGGTACAACGGGGTGTGACTTAGCCAATGCTTCCAGGTGCTATGACCATACAAACAACCACCACCACATATATAATATTTCAGCTACTGTTTAAACAAGGGCTTAAATGAAAATGCCTCTTGAAAAAGCAAGCACAGGAACGCTGCTGTTAAAACACACAATGACTATGGTTTCTTCTGAAAAGATTTTTGGATAGCAGTCAGGAAAATGTCAGTGTCATACACACTGGAAAAAAAAGCAGCAAATTCAGTGTCCCTTCCCAACTATTCTTTGCAAAAAGGATCATTAATGCTGCCTGCCTCTCTCTCTCTCGTTCCATAAGAGAAATGGTTTCCAAGGCCTATTTACCCAAGTCTGCTGCTCTCAAAAGCAGATGCATTCATGAACTCCCTGTGGTGGATTTCCCTTACTTGGTTCTGAGAGGTGCATTAAAATGGATCAGCATAAGGTAACGTCATTCACTTCCCCGAGCTACCCTTGATGCAAGTGGACCAAACCTAGGTCAGACAAACATGTCAAAAGGCTGTTGGAGTTTGTGTAGAGACATTGCTGCCTGTGAGTGCTGCTCTCCTGACTCTAGTGCTTCCTGCCATCACTTGCAAACAAGGAGCAGTATGAATCAGGAAACTTCATCTAACAAAAGAGCAACTAGGGATCCACTTAGCATCAATAAGGAGTGTTGAGGAGGCTTTGCATGGTCCCAGGCAAGTTGCAAACAAATAGAATGGAGAGTTTGGAAAGAACAGCCTTGTGGTTTGTTTCTTTTTAATGCCTTCATCTCTGAAGCTCTTCAGGGCAACAAGAGATTGGCAAGGATTCCCCCCAACAAGCATTTCTGCACAGGGTTGTTCCCCCTACCCATGAAGTATGGTCCTTCTTAGGAGAGGTGCATTCCTACCAACCACACCCCAGCAGAATGGCTGTTCTAGACAGAAATTAAAACACCCTTAAGCCCCATTATGACTCCAAACACCTCCCCCCACCTCAGCTGAGATGGCCAATCTCTCACGACAAAAAAAACATGCCTTGATATTGCACTTCGTTCCTCCTGCCAGTGGTGGTGGTGTTTTTGTGCAGATAAAGAGCTTCTCCTTAGTCCCCTGAAGAAGAGCCTTCAGCCACGATACCTCTTGAAGCATTCAGAGTAAACTGACCATGCAAGGAATGGGAAACAGTTTCTTTGAGAAAGATGACCTTGCTAGAGGCACTGAACTGGAACATAGGAGCCCGAACTTTGATTCCCAGTTCTGACACTCTTTGTGAGCTTTGTGCTTCAATCCCCCATCTGTAAAGGGGGGATTGTAATCCTTCCTTTCAGCAATCCTTTGTTTGTCTTGACTATTTCAGGATCATCTCAGTATGTGCATCTATAGGCCAGAGCACTCTGGGCCTGAGATCTCAGTTGGCGCCGATAAGAGTGACCTCAACAGTAACAAGAAAACTAATAATTCACATACCCCATAATTCATAAAAGCAAAACCCAGCAGCCTCTCTGCTTTTCCAGATAAAGTTTTAACAGATATTGAAGCAAGGTCTCAACTTACTCCAACTTCATCATTTTTTACAAAACAACATTAACTAGCAAACTATGAAGTCTCATAAATAATTAAAACTAAACAACACTTGTCAGATATGGAAACAAAAGTGCATTTGCTGTTGCAAAACCATTGTTTTCTCCCTCTCTTTAAAAAAATAATTGTGTTTACTTGCTTCCTTGTTAATTTAAAAAAAACCAAAACAGTTAATTCTCGGTGGATTGCCCAGTCATTAGTGCAAATTAATGCTGTTCCCACTGTATATTCTGCATATATTAAAAAAAATTAATCTCATAAAAACCACAGATCTGCAGATGAAGGAACATTAGCACAATTCACATTGTGCCTCTAACACCCTTTCCCACCCTTGGGTGACATGTAGAACATCCTCCTTTCTGCTCACTTAGTCAATATGCTTCTCAGGGTTGCTGATATTCGGACACCTGCCCAGAAGTGTTAGCAGAGGGAAATAAGTTTTGCAAACGATGAAGAGAGACGATCAGAGTGAAGAGCCAAATTTATTTATTATTTGTATTACTGGAAGTCCACCAAAGGAACAGACAGATGTCTAAATGCCTTCAAAAGCAAATGCCTTAGGAAAATACTTGTTACTAAATGCAATACGTTTTTCGCAAGTGCTGAGGTTTGTCAGACAGTTTGACAGCCCTGATCTCTGAAGCTATTGAGAGATGGAAATATTCAGGTCCTGCGTTAAGAATGAAACTGGAGCAGCTGCCATAGCAAGGGGTGCCATCAGGCAGCCGGAGGGGCACACAAACAAGGCCAAATGAAACAGCCCTGCTGGTAACCAAGACTCAGAAGGAAACGTTATGGGATTGAATACCACAGGAAATGCAAAGAGAGGCACAGCCTCAACAGGGATGGTGGAGCAATGTTTGCACCCTAAGTGATATCTGATGGCCCAAAAAGCATGCAGATTGCCATATTGCTCTCTCACACAATACAAACAGAAGGCATGAGAGAGAAAGAGTTGAAAAGGATTTTAAAAATCTATTTGTGGACATTCAAAGCAATTTATGAAGCCAGGAGCTGATGGGAAGGCATAATTGTGCTCCTAGGAAATCAGGAGAAGGCAAAACATTCTTTTTGTTAGTGGTGTTTTTAAAAAGGTTTATTATTGAGCCAATAGCTGGCAGCTGCTTTGGGACCGATCCAGTCTATTGTGTAAATATGTTTAGGCAGTTTTTTTAAGTGCAAATATTTCAGTGTAATGAGCGTTCTGCAAAGCAACAGTAGAAGCTGCTGTTAAACTTAATATCAGCCCTACTTTCCAAGGAGAGCAGGGGCATTGGCAGCAGAATATGAAAAATCACAGGCTATGTCCACACGTACATTGTTATTTTGAAATAAGTTATTTTGAAATGAGTTATTTCATTTCAAAATAAGTTAATTCGAATTAAGAAAATATTAATTCGAATTAAGGGAAAAGCTCAAAGTGACATAGCATGCCCAAAGACAGGACTTGCTATTTTGCTTTAGGAGAGGGGCACCATGGGAGGTGTGGCAACATGGCCCCCTCCCTGGGCCATGCCCCCACCCAATATAGGCTAAAAGGAAGGCACCCTGGGAAGAAGAAGGGCAAATGAGTTATTTCAAAACAACAACCATTTTGATTTGAAGAAGGTTTAAGCTATTTCGAAATGATGGCTCTTATTTCGAAATGACAGAGCCTGTCATTTTGAAATAAGAATACATCGTGTGGACCTAATCTCTTTCATTTTGAAATAAAAGAGACGTGTGGACATACCCAGAGATGTGCGAAGTCATTTACATTTGCATTTGTCGGAGTCACTGGATGTGAACTATGCCCCGGCCTGTTACCAGTCTCATGGGAGCAATCCTTCCGTGGGTCAGCCCCCAACGGTGCACCTGGCCTCCAAGACCCTAAAACTCAGCCCGCTGGTGCCCAATCATCCACGTCTGTGATCCCCTTTGGCAAATCTGGCCAAGTCAAACCCCCGCAGGGGTTTCTACTTTACCCCTTCTGGGTGCAACGCTCTCAGTGACATCTGGTATCCTTTATACACGGGAGCATTTCATTAGAGACTAGACGTCTGAAAGTCCTTAGGTTAACACAGAGCAGCAAAGGTGAAGACAGAGTTCAGCCTGGCCAACCTCAGGGCTTCACCCAGCTGATCTCTGGACCTTTGTCTTAGTTCCAGCCAGTTGGCATTATCTTACTGTGAGCTCCTCTCTGAACACTTCCACCTAGCACCCCTTACCTTTTTCCTCATCACTTGGGCTTTGTTTGTGTACCCCTCTGGCTGCCTGATGGCACTCCTTGCTATAGCAGAGTGGGAAGAGAGGGAAATAAAAGACTCCCATGCTTTCTTATGTGGATGGCTGTTCCACCGACATGTCTAGACTGTATTCCATTAGCTAGCAGCTGAGACCCCCAGCCAGAGTGCTGCCTGAGACAAACTCCTTCTCCCTTCGCTCTGCTTTCAGTGCATAGTAATATAAAGCCCAGAGAGAAACTGAGGCCTGGATAGGAATAAAAAAATTTTACAAAATTCCCACTTTCCTTACAGCCCCTGAAAAGACTTTGCAAAGTGTGTGCTTAGCATACCGAGATGCATCCACCTCTGGGGTGAGGGGAGTGGTTGACATTTGCCCAGAGCACTGTACAATAGGAAAAAAAAGATAGGAAGGGAAAAGGGGAAATGGTTTCGCCAGTGTCACCTGACGCTTACACAAACTGGTAGAAGATGAGTTCTGAGCGTCGGGCACACACTAAATGACTGAAGCATTCATTCAGTGGGTGGAAAACAGACCTCTACCTTGCCAGAGGCCAAACCTGCAGGGCTGAGAAACATAGCCTTTCAAGTCATTCTGCTCATCAAAGCACAGACTAAGAGCTGACATCGGCAACTTGCCTTTAAAAGGAAAAAAGAAAATAATCACAGGTTTGGCGGGCTCATGATTCCTTCACCACTTTCCCCCTCCCATAAAAGACGTCCAATATATTTCCAGGGGGTCATTTGCAGAGCAATTAAGCTAACACTTAACTTCCTCTGCCTTCAGTGCAACTTAAGCATGTTTATGCACTCTATGGCAGTGATTTTCAAACTTCTATTCTCAGGACCCAGTTGAAAAATCTCATTTATGCCCATGACCTAACAGTTATATCTTTCAGCAATGCATTTTAGGCGTTCAGCGGCGACAGCAAGAGGGGTTTGTCCATTCTAGGGCTTTTCCACAGGTAAAGCCCAACAGAGATGACGCTGTAGCATGTCAATGCAGATACTACCTAATCGCCGACTCTCCCATCAGTGTAGGTAATCCACCTTCATGAGAGGAGATAGACAGAGTCACAAAATAATTCTGTCAATGAAGCAACTACGTAGGCACATAGGTGGGCTTAAATGTGCCATTTGGGATACGGATTTTTCATCAACTGACCAATATAGTTAGGCCTAGCTAATTTTCTAGTGTAGACTATGTCATAAGCACACATTTAAGGTTAATTCTATTTAAGGACTTTGTTGACATGAGACCTGTGAATGGAACAGTTTCCATTAGCCAAGCTCACATCAGAGATCTCCAGAACATTACAGTACTCCACTGTGGATAAGTCATTCTGAAAGGAATATTCCTACCGGTACACCAGCTCTGGGGATATTGCTTACACATCTTAAGACTCTTCATTCTGCAGCGCGCCTGTCAGTGCACGATCTGCACCCTCCAAGCTAGACCATCTTGCTGAAAAACTGTAACCTGAGCTCCCAGAACTCTTGCTGTATTGATTGAAAGCTGAACGTCATAAGAGTTTGAAATGACCTTGGTGCAGTTATGTTTGCTTGCTTATAAGCGTGGCCTAAAAGGGACCACCTCAGCCATCACACTGCCAGAAGAATGGGATCTGAGATTGCAGAGAGTTGGAAGCCAAGACAAAACATGCCATTCCACTGCCTGATAGTGGGGGCAAAGGGAGTACTTTGAATGCAGGCACTTTGCACTCCTTTAATGAACAATTTTCTCCACTGATGAGCCAGCAGGATTCCACCTGGCTCTTTCTATGCTAGTAGCATCTAAAGTCCCTGGTGAGGGATGCTACGCCCTGCATACAATAGAAAGATGGTCCCTGCCCACCAAAGAGCTTACGGTCTAAGTCATCCAGATACACTTAGCTGAAAGGGGGATGAAGAGGAATAACAGGAAAAAACAACCAATGAGAGGGAGAAATGAGGAGTTCTCAAGTAGATCTGGTCTCTTTTCTTTCTTTTTTTTCTATGAAACTCTTTTATTCAGCAAAACCAGAATGTCTTCTGTTTTGAAGAAGATTTCACTGGAAGGACTCTCAGGTTCCAGGAAGAATTTCCAAGAAAGACACAGAATGGCCTTGTGGTCAGGGCCTTCAGCTGGGAGGGGGCAGATCCAGCCAAGTGCCCTTGGTACCTGGGTATAGTCAGCCCCTTTCACTAGTTCTCCTGTTCTACTCCGTAGAAATAATTTAATTTTCAATGAGCCAGAGAGAGAGAGAGAGAGAGAGACTTTTTTTGCCCCCTTCAAAAATAAAAAAGGTCCAAAAGATCTCATTTATGCTCTGCATCATAACAAAAACTAGTGCTGAAACCTCCAAATTTTCCACAAAACAGAATTGTTTTCCAGGCATGCTTGGTCAGGCCGTGAGGTCAGAACAGGTTTCTGCTTACAGCCAGTGCATTTACTGAATCAATGTAGGCCAGTCTGTATCTTTGGAGGAGTGACTAATGATTTTGAAATACCCGGCTGTAGCATCCTTATAAGGTTTGTTTTTCTCCATGTGCTAAAAATCAGGCCCCTTTTAAGGTGTGGTGAGGCAAATGGGGCCCTGAAAGTCACTGGGTCCTTGTGCCAAGTTTGGCCCACAAACAAGATCAAGCAGTAGTTAATAAGGGAAAGAGACATCAGCTGGAGGGGTGTGTGCCACAGATGAGGCTGCTGGGAAAGCAGCAGTGTAAAAGACTCAGACACAACTCTGGTTACCAGCAGGAGGTGCAAATTCCTATCTGAGCATACTGGCGGAGTGGGGTGGGTTTTTGCTTTCCCTCTAGTGGTAGGAGGAGGATTTGCTGGGGCAGTCTTAAGGGTATTTGTGCAGGGTGTGTTTGGTTTAGCGTCTGGGCAGGGGAGGGGTGCACAGGGAAATCCTCCTAATCAGAACTGAGAAGTTCTCTCCCGGGATAAATTCAGGCATTAGTTCAGGTTGGGAGTCATGCTGGTGGACGCAGACAGGAAACGGAGGCCTGTTATCAATCTGGAAGTCCACCAGAAATGGCATAATTTGTTCTGCATCAAAACAGGCCAACATGTCCCAAAGTATCCACACTGGGCCAGCTTCTGTCACATCCGTGAAGGCATCTGCCTGAGGTTTCCTCACCAACCCCTCTACACTGTCCAGTCCAGACAGTCTAACTATGTTAGAGACATTTATAAAAGCTGCCCTGTCAGCCCTAAACATTTCAAAACTCATGAGTCAGAACTAACAAAAACCATGAGGGTTTTTTTCCTCTTTTTTTTTTCCCCAAATAGTATAAATTTAGGCTCAGTTTTGGTGTTGGTATTATTATTATTTCTTTTTTCTTTTTCTTTTTTTTTTTTAAATTCACCTGCGAGGTTCTCAGTCTTTGTAGGACCGGGGTGGTGTGTTTGTAAACTTTTCTTCTCAGCCACCACAGACAGAAATGTGCTTTCCTTAAATTTAAAAAAAACAGGCAGACTGAAACGCTCATGTAATCTCACAAGACTCCGGGACTTCAAACACCCAATGCTGCGAGACGAAAAATCACAAGAGAGGGCTACACTACATATATTAACAATAGATGTCTTTCTGCTTAGACTGTCGGCTCTTATGGCCAGGAGCACCTTTTCCTTACATGTTTGCACAGCACCTAGAGCAACGAAGACCTGGTCTGGCACTGGGACTTCTAGACTCACCACATCCATAATATAAGCCACAAATAAAAGATACCTCAGCTCAGTCAGAAATTATGGGCTCAGTAGAGTCCCAGGGAGCATTTCTATGGATTCTGCTTTGCATGTTAACAAGACGATCATAAAGATTCATCCTCACCTTAAAAGCCCTGAATGTTTCCCTGTTCAACCCACTGCCTCCCACCGTCAAGCTAATCTGTAGCTCTGTTCATGCAACATGGTTCATAGTGCTGGGGAGGATCACCCAAAGGACCCCTGGAAGTGACAAACCTGTTTTGACTGCTGTTGTAGCAAGTACATTTCCATCATCCCAAGGAAGAGGGCTTCGAGTAGCCAGTCTTCAGCCTCTGAAGTTAAAGTCAGGCATCACGCCTAGCTCTAATTACGAGCCCTTCTAGCAAAGAGGAGACAGCTTTAATTATGAGTAGCTGACTAGGGACACGCACGTCCCACAGCTCATGCTGAGGACTTATTGCCAGGCTTTAAAACAAAAAAACACCATAACCCAAAACCTTTTAACGTGTAAGAGCTTTGGAGCCCGCTGCATTTCTTGTACTTGAAAGGTAACAAATCTGAGCATACAGTTCACAGCCACAGGAGGAGGACATTTTCCCATCCCATTGTGGGACAGCAGCTTGGGTGCAAGGTTCTTGGTGTACACAGGACCCTGCCGTGAACAGAGATACTCCGTGCCTTGAGCCAACCTGAGAACCAAGCCACATTCTCCTCCATTGGACTGTGGGGGAGGAGGGCTGAGTCCAGGAAAGCCATCCAACTTAGACTTTCTACTCTATGTCTCCTGCACCAAAGCCTGACCTCCTACAAACTGAGGCTCTTCCTTCCCAATGATAACAGACTCACTTGCTTTCATTAGCTGGTGAGCAATGAAGTCCCAGGAGAGTCTCAACTGGGCAGCGCAAGTAAAGAAGTGATTACAGACCCAAAAATAAAGCTGTCATCATTCTAAAAGAGCCACTAAAAATTCAAGACGTGTCCTCTTGCTGTGAAACTTTACATCATGTGCTTTCAAAGGGAAGCCACAGTGCAAACACGCTCCACAAGGCTTTTCTTTAACATGCTGGCATTCCCTGGCGATTCTCCCAGCCCCAAGTTTGTTACTCAGCCCTTTTCTCCTCCTCTTCCTGCAATCTCTCACTTCAGAGTGAGGCTCCAAACACCACCGCGCCTCATGCCAAGATTAGCTTTTCTCACCCGTCCCTGCACTCCTGCTCCGTCATCCTCCTCCTGGTACTGGAAGGCTAGTGGCCCCCACTAGCGGGCCACCTACGCAACCGTGACCAGTCCCAGCTGAAATTTCTGTCAGCTCTTAGGGGCTGAGGGAGGGAGCAGATGTTCCCATCCTGCAGCGCTCCCACGTAGGCTGTGCCGGGGGAGGTTTCAGATGGGAGCCAGGCAGAAGCGATGAAAACCTCAGTAGGGGAGTGAGCAAAAGTTTGGCAAACAGCTCCCAGAGATCGGCAGACTCTGGCAGAATGGGTCACGGCTCACACCGATGTCACCACCTGGCACTCTACGGGTGCTCCACTCTGCAGAGCCTATGTGGGGACGGTGCATAATGGAAACAGTTGCTCCCATCCTCAGCCAGAGGGCCGAGGGGCACCCTTCTCCAGCACCTGTCATCCAGGAGCTCCAGCCTCTTTATCAACACCTGTGCACTGAACTGCACAAAGCCTCCCCTCTGTGATGGGTCGTGAGATAGTGAGACGCAAGGCTCTGCCCAGACCATCTAATGCAGAAGCATGATAGATTTGGGTGAACTACTGGTATTTCTCCATGCAGTGCTTTGGGGTGGAGACTATGACACTGCAAGTGGTCTGAGGGCAGGTCCCCTTTAACACTGGCGATTTTGCCCCCGTGATAGCCCTCGGCATCCAGCCAGCAGTGGGGATGCACTAGCACCGTGGTTCCCAATCTGTGGTCTGGGGACCCCCAGGGGTCCACAGACATGGTGCAGGGGGTCCACGGAGCCTCCCCCTAGTGGGGCTGGAATCCAGCTACAGCCCCGACGCTCCCTGGCCAGGGCTGCCTGTCTCCTCCCGTGGCTGGATCCTGGAAGGGGGATGGGGCCGCAGTAGCTCCCTGGCAGGGGCAAGGGCAGGGGACCACAGCTGCCACGGCTTGGCTCCCCAGTGGCTTGGGCCATGGTGGCAGCAGTGCTGCTCACTAACTGTCCCAGTGGTGCCACCAGAGTGGTGCAGCCCAGATTATAATCAACCAGGAGGGCCACAAAGGGTTTGTTTGTTTGTTTGTTAAAAAGGGGTCCCCAGCCTGAGAAAGATTGGGAGCCACTGCACCAGCACATCACTTAACTCAGACAGGCCGGCCTGGGAGGCTGAGCCCTGCTAGAAACTGGGAAAGCAGCACTGGTGCAAATCATGGCTTATAATGATTCAGCCCATCTACACTGGGCCCAGCTACACTTACCAGGTGGCATCCTTAACATGGGCCAGGCCTAGCAGGGGCAGCCAGGATGACCCCAGCTCCACCACTCATGTCACCTCTTGGTTGCTCCACATATAAATGAGGGGTTATTGTAACAAGCTGCCTGGGACAGGAGGCAATCTGAGCGGCTGAAGCTTTGTTAAGCCCCCACCAGCTGCTTTCCAGCTGCCCAACCAAGTCCTATGACTAGGTTTGATCTGCTTCAAGAGGCAGAAACAACATGGGAGTTCAAAAGTGGGGGATGCAAAACACAGAGGGGCTTGTCCTGTTTCCCAGCAGGCTCCCGGCACATGTATGGAGAAAGAAGAGCTCTTCTCTCGCTGGCAAGAGAACTCAAGGGCACCAGCTATGAAAGCCGGTTCACTTCAGGCCAGCTGTACTGTGCTGTGACACCCTGCGGTGGAAATCTATGAGATGTGGCCCAACCCACACTCTGTGTTTAACGGTGGCCGAGGACCCAGACATTTGGAAATGGGAAAGAATTCATTTCAATTTGCCGTGCCCGGCACACTAAACAAAACCAATTAATTCTCACCATCTCAAAGCTGATTAGCTGGGATACATAGATAAATGGATAACAACATGCTTGTAACCCCCCTACATGCGCGCACGCACACGGCACATGCACACTTTGATTCCTCTGCATATTTTTGACACACATTGTCAATGTAATTGCACCATCTGTGAATTATCTTCCTGGAGTGAATTAAGCCACCCATCGTAGACTGCCACATTTCTTGAAAACAGGCTGTGACTGGACTGCGAGACAGTTTTTCAGTTAGTCTGATCTCTTTTCACCTGGTTACCTATCTCACATCTCCTCCCCTCCGCTAATGCATCAGTAAAGCAAGGGCTGTTGTTACAAGGAGACATTCTATTGGTACACAAATGGCGCTGGAAGCCACAGCGAAGGGGAAAGGAAGTGTGTAATAACAGAGAGGGAGAGATCAAAGAAAGTGATAACCAAGCAGGAGACAGGGAGAAAGGGTAATATGAGAATGAGGAGAAAGAAAGCAGAAAGGAGAGTGAAATGAATGATAACAGGAACCACCATAACCATAGGGTGTGTGTTTAATTTTCCATGCATCTATCAACCAACCTGAGTTCTCTGATCCACGGACATTTATTACAGAATGCCACTGGAGCAATACTGAATATTTCAGAGGGCCCTCCCACAATGGTGCGGGAGGCGAGAATTAAGCTCCTCTTCAGCTTCTATTCTTGACTATGCTACAAGCTTCCTGAAAGGCCTCAGGCAAGTCCCTTCACCTCTGGGCCTCAGCTCCTTACCTCTAAAATGGAAATAATTATAATAATCCACATCCTCCACCCTTTTGTCTCTCTGGATGGCACACACAGGCAGTCTTTCTTACTGAGTGTAGGTACAGTACCTCAACAGTGAAGCCCTGATCTCAGCTGGGACAGTGCAAGCAAACACCACCTTATTTTTTCAGATGTTACCAGAGGCTACTGAGGTGGTCCTCAGCCCAGGCTTGCCGAGGATATTTTGGTGCACTCCCCTGAAGTTTACTAAGATGACTAAGTAAGCGTTTTAAGGCCCTAATGTACCCCATTTATCAATGGCTACTCTTTCCCCGTGGCCATTTGATTCCTCTCTCTCAGTCTGGCCTCCTCAATGCTCTTGCTTTAGCATTAACAATGCAATGCAAAAACAGCAAAGGAGAAATGAAAACTTGTCCAGGGTGAACTTTTGGTGGTAATGGACTGTCTCACGACACAGTCTTTGGGTTAATTTGTGTGTCTAAGGCTCTTCAGAATCTGCAGAGAAAGCCCATCTTGAGCCCAACATGTCTCTCCCTGCACGACACTCATTACGGCAAGTAGAATCGGAGACAATAAATATCCAGAATGTGCCCGGCTCCTGCAGAGATTTGACACCAAGCTCCAAGAGGATCACATTAAAACTTCCCATGATTGCTGAATGCAACACATAATCCTTGTTTCTGAGAGGTTAAGGCTGTGGAAGAGGGCTCATGTTGGCATGGTTTCCTCCCTCTCTGCAGTCTGCCTGCTGTCAGAACCAACCTGTGCAGTCCCCATCTTGGAGCTAGAGGGACTGGTCCCTGCTATGGGTGGGAGGGAGGGAGGAAAATTCCTCCCCCACTTCACAGAGTCCTGGATGTCTGCCAGTGAGCTGTTCCCTGATGAAAACAAAGGAGACACAGTCCAACACTACTCCTCTCATGGGACCAGATTAACTTAGTGCCCAGCAACCTGCACTGTGGCACCACATTTCCCAAAAAACACAGCACCCAGCATGCACCCAGAGCTCCCAACTCCACAGAAAATGTGTCTCCCCTTTCACAAGGCACCTCCCACACTTCTTCCTATCCCACTTATGATGGAACTAAGGATTCTAGGCCGCGTCCTCATTGACTGGGCAGTGCGCGACTCTGGAATCCAGACACTGAACTGGTTTAGCTGCAGAGACCAGTCACGTAGAGAAAAGTTGCTGCAGAAACCTATATTCTGTAAGGCAGGAGTAACGGGGTCTAGTCTCGGAATAAGGAAGATCTCATGCAAGCCCCCTGGGCCCAGAGCAGTTTGTGAGCATGCAGGATTGTTGCTGGAAGAGAGATGGGCCCATCCCATGACAGGATGAAAACCCAACCGTATTTTTTCTCTCACCTAGGCAAAGGGGATGAATAGAGTTAGGCTATGTCTACATCACAGCATATATTACTCAGGGGTGTAACTAAGCTATTCCCTGAGCTATCCCCTGACAAAAGCACTTGTGTGCACCGCGCTAGGTGGTTTTATTACATCCTGGCTGTGGACCTTCTTACAGTGGGGCACAGTGATTTTGCCCCATGCCCTCTGTCACTGGTCTTAGCTCAATGCCAGTGGCTCTCACCCTATTTACCATCGTGGACAACATCATCTCCTCTCGATGTGTCACGTGGGCCACATCTACACAAAAAATATTCTACCTGTATGGCCCTGAGAGTGTTACGTGGGCCATAGCTGTGTGTTGGGCCGCAAGAGGCTCACGGTCCAAGAACCACTGTCCTAGATCCTGATTTCTCTTTGGAGAGTTAAGTGATGGGGCCACCTGGAATTTAGTCATTCCCTCCCTAAGCTGTGCTCCTCCTGTTCTCATTGGAAAGAATTATGCAATTAAGCTTCTTCCCTCATCATCCTGGGAAACATCCTGACCCATAGCATGGGTGACAGCTAGTAAGGTGGGCAACACCAATGCCAGCTGAGAGATGGATGCAGCTCCACCCCCAGGGCACTAACAAGTGCAGGTTAACAAGGGGAGCTTCTCCCATGGTACTTAAAAGACTAACAGATTTATTTTTCTCATGAGCTTTCGTGGGAGAAAATCCCACTTCTTCAGATGACGGCTATCCCTTTGGAAATTCCATGGTGCCACGCTGAGAACTCCAGCTACATCTGCACAGCATCTAGACACCAGTGACTAGCCCAGATCAGCCAGCTCCAGCTGCAGGGTTGCTTCACTGCTGTGTGCTCAGTGGGTTGGGCCCGGCTGCAGGACCCTGCGAGATGGAAGAGAGCAAAAGCTTGAATTCCAGCACCAGAGCCTAGAGACGAGTGAAACAGCCCTCCAGTCTAAGGCCTTTGAGCCCATGTCAACCAGCACAGGCTGGATGCAGGTTTTTATCTACTGCATAGTCACTTGGAGCTCCCTTCCCAGCATGCCACAGAGAAGCCTGTGAGGCCAGCAGGTCTGAGACAAGTTCCCTCTGCCTAGGGCTACCAGATACCAAAGCCTGGAAAGGACGACAGGGAAGTACAAAAAGGAGAGCATTGGAGGACACATGGAGAAAATGTAGTATTTATGTAATATTCTTCAGTTTTAGGGGGCCCTGGAACACTTCCCCCTAAAAATAGGTGTTCCGGGGCATTCCAGCATACTTTAATCCCTGTAAATAAAAAGCCAGACCAAACCATGTATTTTTAAAATGCCTGCCAGACCGAGGACGTGGAGGTAAAAAGGAGAGCCTGACATCTGGTAACCCTACCTCTGCCTCGCAGGCAAGCAGAGAGGAGGAAATTAGGATGCACTGAAAGAAGAAAAGTTCGTTCTATGTTATGCGCTGGCTAGCAAAGTCCTGCTGATGAACAATGTTTGAAACAACAAATCCTTGCCCAGGGTCACAAAGAGAAAGAGACATTTTAATCCTGAATTCTGTGTTGGGGGGCAGGAGGGGAGGAGCAGAGAAAATTGTATTTGCCCTCACAGTCAATGCACACGTATCCAAATGCACAGGGAGGAAGGCGTGTGGCTGGATAGAAGAATGCATTCTTTACACAAGGATGACTTCTTTGCATGCTGACTGGAAGCCACTGGACTGAATTCCTACGCACATGTCTAAAATCACATTAGACTGAGCCCACATGCTGCTTCTGCATTCGAGGGAGCCTGCTGGAGGAAAGGCTGAGCCTGAGGGGGAAGAGAGGAAGAGAACAAAAGTTTGTTGCTGCAGCTGTGGGAGGGAAGAAAGAGGAGTACCTCAGCACTGCAGAAAGCCCTGCTTTAAGAGGCTGTATGGATGAGTGTAACAATCAGAGTCTCAATCTATGGCAGCAAGCACCCCAGAGACATATAAGAAGCACCCCCTTCTAACTATGCCAAGAGGCACAGTCTCCACAAATATGTATTACCACCCCACATCCACCTCATCCCTTCCAGTGCTCTCAGAGGAGTTATCATCTGGCAGGAAAGTGCAAAACTGAATCCACTGCCCCTTCCCCAAGCCTAGCAAAGTGTCTGTCTACACAGCAATTGGAGTTGTCATTGCTACCTCGGGTAGAGGTCTATGCCCAGGCTCTGCTTCCTCTCACGCCTGCAATTAGCCCAAGCATATACCCAAGGCATCAGGCAGGATTGTGCTCACACAGCCAGTCCGTGCACTATGCGGCTACCCCCACAGCAGAGTGAGCATCCGTGCACGTACCTGAGCTGGGAATCACATCTTGCAGAGGCTACAGAGATGCGTTCTGAACTACAGTTGCTGGAGACAGAGGAGGGGGGCAAAACGCCATTGCACCCCCACACACACACACTTTTTAAACAGGGGAGCTGTGCCTTCCCGAATTTTTAAAGCCCAGCTAGGCAGCCTACACTTGCATCTCACTGTGTGCTAGCAGTCCCCATCTGACCTATTGGCTACCAAAACCACAGAGGCAGCTCCTCTCTTTGCCAGGTCTCAGAAGCAGGATTAACGAATTACCTGAGGCACAGGCTTGCCAGCAGGGAGGATAAGATAAAAATGTGAGAGAGAGACTCCAAGAGGATCAGGATGGTGGAAGCGCTTCGTGATTCCCCCCTTTTATCCCCATTTGCATTCTTTCCAGCCTCCAATCCCTGAGGGAATTAGACTGCCCCTCTGGGTCCCCTCTATAACTCACCCTCTCGCAATGCAACACCCTGTCCCCCACCCCTTCCTCCTCTGAGCCACAAACCTGTGATGGTGTTTAGGGACTGCTGAGATTAGGTGCACAATTTAACATTCCTGGCATCACCCGAGGGCTCCCTCACCACAGGACTCGCCAGATAAAATCAATGAGAATGCCAAGCAATTGCTGAAGGCAATTTAATGTAATAACCCAGATTGCAGGACAGAAGGAAAAGCCTGGCCAGAGAGCTTTGGGGGAGTAAAATTACGCACTCCAAAGGCAGCCTCTTGTGCTAACCCTGTAGTGCCCATTTTGGAGCGTGCCTCACATGCTGAGGCCCCAGTCTCAGATTCAAATGCAAGGATGAAGAGCTGTGAGGGCCAGGACAGGGACAAGCATCAGACAAGACTTCTGGCATGGACAGCTCCATCACGATTCCTTAGCCCAAATCTGCATTTTCTCCTGCCTACCCAGTGATGGCTGCAGTGAAGCAGAGACCCGTGGCTTGGCAAAAGACAGGTGGGCACCAGAATATTTGCTCTTTAGGTTAGCTTTGCTTTCCTGGTACTTTCCCATTTCATTTCCATGTCCCCTTTGCACATATCAGGCTCTGGTTCTTTGGCAAAATTTAGAGAGTAAATAATAAATTCACTGAAAAATGTACCAAAGTTATCTGCAAACGCAGGTGTCAATTGGGAACTCATTTCAGCTAAATGAAACTTTGTTTCCTTTTTTAAAACATCAAAAAAATTTCAACTCAGCATTTCACTTTGAAAAAATTAACACTCAAAACATTTCCTTTAAGGCAAACTTTTTTTCCCTTCTTCATTTCAACAAGAAAAGATGGGGGGACGGGGAGGACTTTCAGTTTGAAACAATATTTTTGGGTCAGAACTGAACTGAAAAAAGCAATTATTCACTCAGCTCTCTTCAAATGCCCACAATTTATGCCACAGGAGTCTTGCAGAAGGCCAGTGTCAATAAAATCATTTATTTCCTATCTTAAGCAGTTGCCTAGCATAGTTGTGGGCTGTGAAACACCTTCCTTCCCACCAAAAGCAGCTGGTGGATGGGCTACAGGCCTTCCTGCCACACCACAATGTGCAAGGTAGGCATCATTGTGACACAAGCGGCAGGAATCCTCTGCAGATTGCCCACCATTCCAGAAACAACTGGCCCATAAAATTAGGACATTCCTCCTCTAAGCTACTCTTAGCCTGAGAGTTACCTCATTTATAAGGCAGAATGACACTGCATCAACCTCACATGCAGTTTGACATTGCTTAGGAGAGTGGTGAATGGAGACTTCAGAGCTTGGCAGAAAAATCGTTCAGAGTGGTACCATACCCCTCTCACCTCCATCATCGGTTTTTGGCCCTGCTGCGTCCTGTCTCACTGTACGCTCCCTGAGACAAGGGCTTTCTGCTGCATGGGTCTGTACAGCACCTAGCACAACAGGATCTGGTTACTGAACAGGGTTTCCACGCACAGAAAACACTAAAGCATCCATTTCAGAGGATGTTTCCCAAGCTAAACTTCTTACCTTTCTGCTGGAAAAGGGAATACCACATCATGTCGTCTCACTTCATCTTCTTAGGGAATCTTTTCTGAAGGGTGTGGCTTTTGGCACAACACAGAGGATAGCCTTAGAAGCAGTGGTTTTCAAACTTTTTTCCTTGGGACCCAATTGAAAAAAAAAAAATCTTGCATGTCCATGACCCAACAACTACCTCTTTGAGCAATATAGGCCAGTCTTTCGGCAGCAGCAGCAAGGGGCATCACGACCCAGTACCTGAGGCTGTGCAACCCACTATTGGGTCCCGACCCATGGTTTTAGAACCACTGCCTTAGAGCTAAGGTACTATACCTATATGCAGGAGACTGGATTCAATTTCCAGTTCTCCCCCATATTTCTTAACCTTGCATGTCATTTAACCTCTGCCTCTCAGTTCCCCTTCTGCAACACATGGGTTATATTTCCCTACCTTGCAGTACTGTTGAGAGGCAGAACCCCTTTTTCTCTACGAGGTGCTCAGATGCTAGTGATGGGCATCATACAAGAAGTCAGATGGACACAAGAATCCATCTGTCCTCACACAATATTACCAGGCTGCACTCACACCAAACAGAGAAGCACCAGAGAAACAAATTGAGTAATTTCATTGGGAACAGCTGCTTGACGTGACCGGCACAAATGAAAAAGAAGCCTTGGAGGAATCAGCACTGGGGTGGATGGGTGGGTGCAGGGGTGGGAAAGGAGCAGTTTGCAATTTATCAAAGGGGCACCTTGAGAGAAAATTAATGAAACACTTAAGTCTCTTGGGCTTAAAAGTGTTTCCTCTGCTACTGACTCACATTCCACACAACCCGCACTTCTGTTGTGAGGTGTGGTTGTTCCCTTTCCCTCAGTAGCATCTCCCCAGCTCTACAAGAGGCAGTATCTATGTTGCACAGACCATTTCCTTCCGCCAGAGGAACTTCTCTGCATAAACACCTGCCCAATCACCTTGGGCTTCCACAACAGATGCTACTTCTTTCTGACCTCCTCTAGGACTGGAATCCTTTCCATAAAAAAAAAAAAAAAAAAAAAAAAAAAAAAAACACTGGTCAGTTGAAAAGCCAGCCATGCTCCAAGGCAAAGTCTAGCTAAGGAAAGGCAGGTCAGCGCATGGCTCCTTTAGCACTCTCCACTCACTGCTAGGCCCACCTTGCACACGAAGCTTCTCCCTTTATGTTTGAGGGAGGCAGTCTTACTTCCAGAGCACTTGCATTCCTCCCACAAGGGAGCCCCATGTCCACCTGGTCTCATATGGGGGCCACAGCATGATGCCTTGCCTTCACCCTTTCTCCCCTGAGCCTCCAGGTTGTATTGCTCCTCCCCTCAGTACCAGACCCTTGACGCGTATCTCCATTGGAAATTTAATCATGGCTTTGGGCTCCAGAATCCAGTGAGAGGACAGAAGCGCAGAATTCTTGCTCTGAGGGTCCAGCATCCAAAGTCAACCTGCTTGCTTTCTAAGAAGGGGCAAGGGCTTGAAGCTGTGCTTAACCCTCTAGGGACTAAACCAAGGCAGAGCAATTTACCTGGAGGATTAGTTAAATCACTTGACTTGTTCTTATACCATTGTTTTCAGCCAGGGTGAGGTAACTTGTGGTTAAAATTCACAATGAACTAAATTATACTCTCTCTCTCTCTCTCTCTCTCTCTCTCTCACACACACACACCACCCCCCTCTGAGAATGGATCTTTTTTTATTTATTTTTTTACAACTACTCTGCACTTTAGAACCACTTCTCTGGTGCTTAAAAGGTAGGTGTGTGCCTAAGTGTTTTCAACATCAACATCTAAAATTGTGTTTTGATTAGAAACTCCTTAGTGGCATAAAATCTTGATCATTTCAAACCAACAACAAAAAATACTCTGGTTTTAACTATTAATGTCATTTCAAGCCAGATTTGTAAAAAGTATTTAGCCATCGAGTGGGTTTTTCAAAAGCATCTAGGTGACTCAAACTTATTAGAACACAAGAATGGCCATATTGGGTCAGACCAATGGGCCACCTAGCCCAGTAACCTGTCTCCAACAGTGGCCAATATCAGAGTTTCAAATGGCAGGTACTGTGACCAGGACAGTTGGAGTCAATCATGCCCTTCGACTTGCAACACAATGATGTTTTTTTCTTTTTTTTTTTATTGACGCAGAACACTTTAAAAAAATAGATGCTCTGTGTGAGGCTTTAAAGCCTTATTTAATCACTTTAGTGTGAAATTCATGACACACCCCTGTGACTGAGCAGCATGAGGTCCATTGATTTCAAACTGGAATCACTGATGGAAGAGCATAGCCTGTGCAAAGTATGTCTCTTGAACTGTGAAAGTTTGATATACTAGAAGGTGGTATTGGTTGCTGAACTAGAACAGGCTATTTGCAGATCCAGATTTGGTCTGAGTTTGTGTTTACCGTAAGGATATTCATGAGGCCCAGGGTCTGTCCTCTGCATTGTAGATAAGCATTTTAGGCATAACCTGGTTAGCAGAAAAAGATCAAAACCAGAAATGCTCCAAACCATTAGGAAACTATGAAGCACATCCACATTAACAATTTGATACTAAAATGTTAAATAAATTAGGAATGTATACACCAAAATATATATATATATATATATATATAAATATATATATTATTTTTGAGTCATGACTTTTACTTAAATCATGATTTTTATCCACCCTGAGCTAAATATTTATCCATTAACCCTGTCTGGACCTAGCTTACACACATAATTCCCATTCTCTTCTTCCTGATATCCTGCTGCAGAGGTATGCAGAGAGCTGGCCAGCATAGGAAAAAGTAGTGAGATGGAATTATGGGGTTTCATTTCTCTCTCAGGTACTGCTAGGAACAAAGTTTCAATCATACGCTCATACAAAACAGGCTCCAAACAGAGAGCAAACATGGACACACTTAAGGTGTAGGAGTAGCTCAAGTTCGTTGAAACTATTAACAAAAGCAATGACGAAAGAACCACATGGCAAGTGAGCTAGATGCTGGAAGAAGGGCTCTCCTGACCTGCGTTACCCAAGTCACTCAGCCTGCGTTTCATAGGGGACACCATGAAGAAGTGAGTAGCTCAACAGTCTACCATAACAATAGGCAGAAAACTAGACCAGTCAGTGCTCCAGTGAGATATGCCGAAACCCAGCGCTGTCAGTATCATGCAATGTGTTCAGAGCAGGTCTTAGCCACTAGAACATCGGACAACTGCTTAGAGAACATTTGTGAAGTTGGTCAGGAAAGAACCTGTTTAATCCCTTCCAACCCTATGATTTTATGTTTCCCTGACATTTTCTCCCACAATGCCTTGACCACTAGGTTTAGAAGGAAGCTTTCCCACCTCCTCTAATGAGAAGAAACATGGCCATGCTAGAATCTATGTATTCAAACCTGTATCCCCTGTTCATCTAAGGCCCTGGAGCTTGGAGCTCTAGAAACAAAATTATCCCCAAGCTAATAAATACATTGTATGGTCTGTACACCACCACTTCCCCTTGACATGTGGGTGAAGTGAAGAAGGCATCCACCCTTGAGGATTTCACTGGGATTTTGCAATCTGCACCAGCACTTCAGGTTGCCTTGTTATAGAAAATCCATTCACCGGTTTGATCCTCATCTCTTCCAGTCTCTGAGTGAACACTGAGACCCGCAATTGGGCAGAGAGAACAACTTGGCTCAAAATACCAACTGGGCTCACTCTCCCCTTCTCCAAAGCAGATAAACCAAGTCCCATGCAGTCGACAATGCAAAAGACACTCAGCTGTAGTAGAAGCTGGGTCTGCTCTGTCAGGATATCAGCAATACCATGGCACTTCTGGATTGGGTTTTGTCTTCTGACTTTGGCCCCAAGATGCCCAGCTTTGTGCACTGCTCTATACTTCCAAGACAGCCACAGAGCATAGATGCTGGGTTTTAGTCCACAAAGCATTTAAAATCTCTCTAAGAAGGCAGTGGCCCTCCTTATATGCATGCACAAAAGCAGGAAAAATAAAACACACTTCTAGACTGCGGAGATACATTTTTAAAGGTGAGAGACATGACTCAAGGAGAGCCAGCCCCCTGTGCCAGAATATGGGATTCTATTTATATGGTCAGAACAAACGTTAGCTCACAGCCCTGTGTTTCGATCTGCCTGCCATTGCACATTGTTAAAAAGCCGTTAACACCTTCTTGTGCAGCAGAACCAGCAGGTTTCAGGGAAGGAAAAGTCCTCCAAAGGCTGCCAGTGGTAGAATGAGTCTGCCATGGACATTCTCAGTCCAGACAGACAGTTCTGTCCTCCGACCATTTCCCAGCAGGGAGACATCTGTTTCACCTAGCCAGCCCTGCGGACAGGTATACAAGGTCTGGAGTCTCCTCCACTGGGTTTTATCATTATTCGATGGAGACCAATGACTTTGTCCTAAGTGGGTAATGCTAAAATAAGAAAAGGGCATTCTTGTTTCAGATTAAGAATGTCCACATGGAGAGCTATTCTGGTCAATCTCCCATGTACAGAAGCCCTTGAAGTGTTGTAATGAGGGAACAGTTTGCTGGTGGAAATGAGCATGGAGGAAAGGTGTCTAGGAGTGGAACTACCATGAAAGGGACACGATGGAAAATGGGCTGGGGCATCTGCAATGTGAAGAGGGCAAATGTCTCAGAGAAGATGCCAAAAGGGGAGTGAAATGGGCCTTACAGTGACTGCCTTCAGGTGGCAGGATGAAAGACTTGTCTCCTGGCTGAGGTGTTGGATAAGGACTCATGACTCTGAGTTTAATTCCTGGCTCTACCTCAGACTCTCCATGAGGGCAAGTCATTCAATTTCACTGTGTCATAATTCGTACCTGCATACGGAGATCATATGAGGCCTGATGAAATTGGATTTTCTCCCACAAAAGCTCATGCAATAAATAAATGTTAGTCTTTTAAGTGTCACTGGACTCCTTGCTTGTTTTGCTGACCTAGACTAACGCAGATACCACTTTGGAACTTCTCTCTAAATTAGTGGTCATCAGTCAAGAAAAATTGGAGTCATCATGGATGTTCTCTGAAAACATCCATTTAATGTGCAGTGGCAGTCAAAAAAGCTAACAGAATGTAAAGAACCATTAGAAAAAGGACAGGTAAGACAGAAAACAATGTCACTATCTAAAACCCATGGTACACCCACATTCTGAATACTGAATGCTGCTTCTGGTCACCCCATCTCATAAAGAGATTCATTGGAACTGGAAAAGAAGGCCAAAAAAATAAAAAAAATTAGGGGCATGGAATAGCTTACATATAAGGAGAGACTAAAAACATTGGAACTGTTCATCTTAGAAAACAGATGACTAAGGGGGATATGACAGAGGTCTATAAAAATCATGAATGGTGCAGAGAGTGTGAATAAGGAAGTGTTGTTTATGCTTTCACTCAACACAAGAACGAGGGTTAGCTCAATGAAATTAATAGACAACATGTTTAAAACAAACATAAGGAAGTACTACTTCACGCAACAGTCATTGGAACTGACTGCCAGGAGATACTGTGAAGGCCAAAAACATAAGAGGGTTCAAAACAGAATTATACGTTCATGGAGGATAGGTCCATCAATGGCTATTAGCCAAGACAATCAAGAATGCCAAACCATGGTCTGGATGTCTCTACACTTCTAACTGTCAGAAGCTGGGACTGAATGAGAAGGGAAATGGACCAGTCAGTAATTTCCAAGTTCTTTTAATTCCCTCTCACGCACCTTGCACTGGCCATTGTTGGAAGACAGGACACTGGGCTAAATGCACCTTTGGTCAGGCACGCTATGACTATTCTTATGTCCCAAATACTGGCACGAAAGCTCTGCTGGGCTATTCTGGGTTCCTGAGGTTTAGCCTCTTCTCAACGACAGGAGGAGAGAAAGCCATGGTCCTTTCCCAACCACCGCCCAGCCAATGGCACCACATGAAGATTGTGAAATCTCCATACAGTGATCCTTCCTCTACTCTTGTCCAAGCTGGGAACTTTTGTGAAACTGTTTATGTCAATAGTGAAATCAACATCATGGGGCATTTGAGTTCACACATCACTGAGAGGGAAAAGGCAGTTTCATGCATCTGGGAGCTATAGTTTCAGGCTCTCTGCAGACTCAGGCAGGAACTGCTGCATCTCCTACACATGATTCCCATTTTCAAGGTTATCTTCACAGATACAGGGGAGAGAGAATGCTCTTTATAAAAGGGTTAAGATTCTGGAACACAAGATGGCAGCTTGGCAAACGTATCAACTCCCCCACGTCATGTACTTCTCTGTTAGATTTCTGGCTATCAGCCCTGCAGGGGAGAGTGGCAACCTTGTATGCTCTGGCACCCTTTCTACTAAGATTTGAGCTGCACCTGGAGGACTGTGTATGGTCGCCAATCAGCTCATCAAGAAAGAGAGCTGATTAACATGAGACCAGTAAGAATTATCCCTGTTCTCCATATGGGAAAACTGAGGCACAGCAGCACAGTGACTTGGCCAAAACTCACTCAGAAAGTGAAGGGCAAAGGGAGGAACAGAACCCAAGTCTTCTGCTTTCCAGCCCCTAGAGCTCTAAGCACGAGTTAGCACTGTCTCTCAGAGAAGGCAGGTACAAAGACTAGTTCCTATTCATGATATAGATCTACACTGCAGCTCTTGCTAATGGAGACCCGTGAAATACAGATGATCTCACCTTCGAGGCGATTCAGGTGTAAAAGTAAAGATCATCCTCCATGACTGGATAGAGAAGGGAGCAAATGCAGTGGGTAAGGGAATAGTTTCTTCTCACAGCCCACATTCTATGTTCCTTCTCCAAGCAAAATCTCTGCTCCTAGGGCCTTTCCCCTTCCCTTGAACTCACCCCATGCTTCAGCCTCCACCTGGTTCAAGCTGTCCTAGTTTGTCTCCACTGACAGGCATCCTGAGATGCTGTAACCATGGTGTCTTTCTCAACAGCATCCTTATTGCAACAGCTGCATGCTGTCTTGGTCTGGGAGGATGTGTCTGACAGCCATCAGTCAGTCTTGTTGCTTCTCTTCCACGTTCCAGATCATCACAGCCATGAACCAAACCTTGTGAAAAGAGAAACGTGCAAAATGGGGGGGAGGGAGTTGGAGGAAATCAACCATGCCTGTAGGGTACAGATAAACAGGGGCCTCACAAAAAACACTACCTCTCCCTCCTCCCGTGGGTGCAACAGCAGGCACCTTGCCTTTAACCTTCAGCTTCTAACTCTGCCAGAAGCCTCACACCTTCCTCCAGTTTATATATAGCCAGGAAGCTCCTTTTGCCAAAGAGGATCAACCTTCCAGATGCAGGAGGTGGGAACAGAGCTGAAGGAAAGAAGCAAGTTCAGCCATAGCGACAAGGAGCTTTTCTGACAAAGGACGACAAGGTTTTGGAGCTAATTTAGCTTCCTTTGCCATCCAGGTTATGCAGCCATGCCACCTTCTTCAACTCGCAAGAGCAGAGGTGAAAACCAAGGCATAAGTGAAAGGAGAGTTTGGCTAGAGGATCCCCTACCCACTTTGAACAGAGCCACTCACCCAGGAGTCAGCCTGCTAAAGTAAACCCAGCTGTTTTTAAATTGGTTTGCACAGCAGATATTAGTACAGCCAAGCTGGGGCTTGAATGGTGGCAACGTATGAACAGCATGCACCATGGGATGGCCTGCTTTCAGAATAGGAGGGCACATCAGAACTGGTCGGGACGCAGGTCCCACAGGGAGTCTGACACCGTCATGTCCTAGGTTCATATTCTGAGCCTGGTCTCTCTCAGTCACCAAGTGCAGTTTGATCAAGAGAGAAGCGCACTGAACTGGGATTTTGGAGACTACGATTCTAGTTGCAGGTTTGCCACCTAGTCACAGGATCTGCTGTCAGACCCTGGGCAAGTCATCACTCCTCTGTGCCTCATTTTCCCTTCTCACCCTGTCCATATCTCATTTAACTATAGGGTAAGCTCTTCACAAAGGGTCCCTCACATTATGTGTACAGTCAGCATCTAACCTAATGGGTCCCTGATCTCAAAAGCACCTCTAGGCACTAGAGCTAGCCACATAAATAGAAAAATGAAGAGCAGGTGCCTATCCCTGTGGAGGCCACATCTTTGAGCAATTTAAAGCTCTGCAAGCAGCACAGTGTAGGAATTAGAGTAATAGTGACTGGGAATTCAGAGAGCTGTGTTCTCCCCAACTGCTCAGTCACAGGGCAAGGTGAACAAGTCCCCTCACCATCCAGTCATCCCGCTCACTCTATTTGTAGAACTGGGACACAGACCAACTCACCTCTTCTAGATCCTGGGGTGAGCAGCACTGTTGCAATGGCACAGAAGCATAATTTAATATGGTCCTATCTCAAGTGTTTAAAAGGGAGCGCCTCTACAGCTAAGCCAATCCTCTAGCCTGCTGCTCTCCCAGAAGCTAGGAGCGTGCAGGTAGTTGGTACTCCACCCTCAAGAGAGCACATGCCACCTGAGCAAAGCAGCCATCGCTCCCTGGCCGAAAAGGAGAACAGAAGCTTCAAGGTGCACGCAGCATCTCAATGGTGCCCACATACTGGGGCAGGATGAGCAGGTGGTGGAATATTTTGTACTGAGAACATGGCAACTCAAAGGCAGGACAACCCACACAGTGGTTCAGGGCAGCACACCATGGGCACCAGCAGTGGAGCAGCATGAAAAAGGCCTTCTGGACATCGGCTAACTCAACCTTCTGCTTGTGAAATCCTACTATGAGCATCATGGAGCCAGGAGTGCACATACTGAACAGAAGAACACAGAGTGTGATGTTTAATTGCCATTTACAAAGGAGGCTGGGCCGGGGGAGGAAGAGAACACAAGAGAAAAAAGGAGAGGCTCAGTAATAGACCCAGAGACAAGGAGAGCCTCAGTAATAGACCCAGAGACAACCACACCTTGGCATAGCAGCACCAATCTCCCATCACGCTCACAGCTTTGAGAGCCTCTGCTTCAAGTGGCACATGCTGTTAAACAGCCATGTTTCACCTCTGCAGCAGGAAGCGCCCTAGTGCACTGAAACCCTGTATGGAAAGGCTCACATATGTGGGAAGAGTCACGCGATATCAACAGAGAGAGAGGCAAAAGACAAGCAAGTCCTGGGCTGATGAAGGGCATTCGCTTTCTATTAAAATGATGGCTGGAGAGGGGATGCGCGGCGCATTGCTTATCTATTATTGATGCCTTTCTTTTCCTACTGCTCTGCATATCATACTCCCAGGCCCAGCCACTGTAGTCACAAGAGGGCATCAATGTCCAACCCCAGAGCTGGCGCACATAACATGGGCTGCAGCATGCAAAGGACTGATGCTAGTCTCTGACCTTGGGTGTCCTGGGTTCAAGTCTTCCTTCAGTTACCAGCTGTATTTGTAGGGATGGTTTTAGCCATCCCTTGGGATTAAATTTTCTGCAGTGCAAACAGGAAAGAGTGAGCCAGGTCTGAGACAACAAGGAGCCATGGCTGGTCAGGACTAAAATGCAGAGTTGGAGCTCAGCCCTGGAATATCAAAGACATGGCTGGTCCCTAGCAAGGTGAGTTGAAAGGGAAGTGTGTAAGTTCAAAACCAGGGCTGTCCATGACAGACTTTCACCAGCAGAGGAGTTTGCTAAGTGCCTACTTGTCTGGTATGCCCAGCTCCTTCATCTTCAAAATTCACACACAGAACACAGGACAGTCACTGAGGGGAGTTGAAAAGAAAGTCTGCCAGAGTCATCAGAAGCGACTCACCCCCCTGAGAGGTGATAGACGGACAGCACCAGCCAGAAATGACATTTCAAACTCCTGGTACAAAGAGCACAGTGGAGGGAGGAGAAAAGCATGCCTTCTGCAAGGTGAGAACCCAGCCCACAGGAGGGAGAGAGCGGCAGGGCCCAGACCAGCTGCAATTACACACCTCCTCCACTCACCCCCAGACAACTGGAGTGCAATTCAGGGCTGGTGTACCAAAGTGAGCTGTTGGAAGTACATTCACGGTGAGAAAGGAGAATGAGAAACAGCTCTCAGCTAGCAGCTGCTGGAGCAACAAGCCTGTGCGGATGCCCAAATGAGCCAAGTGAGAGACAGAGCAAGAAAGAAGTGGTTTGGCCACCACAGGCACAAAAGACAAGACTGCGTGATAGACTGGCTTACTGAAAAGGCAGCTTTGGCTCTCAGCACTTTAGAGGTAGCCGCTCCCCCTCTGCCCTGATAACAGACAGGAACCGAAGCAGCAAGAACTTGGCCGGCCCTTACCTTGTCCCCATCCTCCTCCTCCAGCTTTACTGGCTCTGCAGCAGAGGAGCCGCTCTCCCCTGCACCTGGCGCTCAGCCCACCCCGCCACTGGAAGGCTCCGTCATGCCGCAGGGCCCTGTGCCGGTTTACGGAGTCTCATCCCATTGCGCGAGCAGGTCACCGAGTTCAAATCATTAATTTCTGTGGCAGAGAGAGTGTGACAGACCCAGCGCTGACATGAATAATGATGGGCTCTCCAGGAGAGGCCGTGCAAAGCCTGCAGCTTAAGCCTACAGTCTCTTTCTTCGGGGCAGGCCGTGTGCTTGCCAGTCATTGCAACTTAATCTGAAAACTGCTGCCATGCTGCCACTTGTGTTCCTAGAAAGGGTCACCCAGCTGCTTAGTTTTGGCTTATCACCTGGCATGCATCCCTCCCCACTCACACACCCCTCACTCTGCTCTCCCTCACGTCTCTGTGAGGCTCGATCATTGAACTGAATGGTGGTTTGCACCCTGAGCCTCACTTTGGGCCTGGCTCATCTCCACACCCCAGCTCCTTCACACAAAATGCCCTGTGATGCAATATCTGTTGAAGTCGCCACCAAGTGCCACCTGATTTCACTCCACCACCATGCAAAGATGCGCAAACCTGGCCAAAGACTGCTGAGAACCAGCTAGTTTGCCCAGACTTAGCTGTGCTTGGCAGGTTTGCAAGGAGTTCTGTAAGAAAACCTCAGTCTGGGGCAGCTGGAGGCTGAGGAAAAACATATTCAATCCAACCCACAGAAACACAAATCTCCTTCAACCATGTGGCCTCTCCCCATCCACAGAGAACATAAAATGAATGAAATATGCTGGGTGAAAAGCCAGGATGTCTAACTAAAAGGTACAAATGTCCCAATGCCTTTTGGTCTCAGCTCTGTTACCAGACTGCGGATTCACCACATCAGCAAGACGCAGGAATATCCCACTCTCTTCCCAGAGGTGTACCAATTCTTCCACTTGTGTCCCTTCACCATTCACAGAATTTATTGCTCCCTGCCTCCATTACTTGTAACTGAAAGAAATCCTTTCTGCACTGCCTTCAGAGCTGAGCACTGGAGAGCAGTTGTGCTGTCTGGGGCATGTGTGTCATTTGCCATGCGAGAAGACTATTCTTTAAATCCTGCTCTGCTACATCCACTCTATTTTTTTCCCCTCAGTCATCTCTTGATTTTTATCCCACCCTTATGAGCAGCAGGTCCTCGGGAACATGGGGAATCCCAGTTTCTTTGTGACTCCCTGTCCAAATGCCTCTTGCACACGCCCCAGGTTGCGCATCTGCTGATCTAACACGACTGCTTTATAACTGACGCGTACCACATGAAGGACTTTTCTTGCCCTTAACAGAAGCAGTGTCCATTGTTTGGGGCCAGATTCACCACACATGGGAAGGTAAGAAGGGTCTCCAGATACTCAGCTGCTCACTCGGTCCTGGATGTGTTGCCTACTGATGGTTAAGAAGGGAGTATGGGTAGAGGGATGGGGAAGAGAGTCCCTCTTTTCTTCCTCTGATTTAAACTCAGATTAACAATTCAGCACGAAAGGTGTCAGAGTCTGACAGGAACTGGTGGGTTGTGCGGACTCCTGCGAAGATCCTTCTCATTAATGACAAAGCGGGCACTCAAAGCTGTCTTCTTTTCCTAGCAGATAAATTAATAAATCCATTCTGATCTTGGCCCCACTCAGTGCTTGCTGTGAAGGGCACACCAGAGTCAGTGCTGCGTCCAACTGGGGGTAAATCCTATCCACTTGGACCATTCTGCTTATAAAAATATATTTTTTAACTTGGAGTTTTAGGTAATTGGATTTGAAAACAAATATAATTGTTTATCCTCTTCATGACATGCACTGACTGCAAGTCAGCGGGTCAGAATTAATGGAGACCTTTCCAAGGCCAAGGTAACGAGGATTTCTGTTTGTCCTCAGAGGCAAGATGAGGGGCACTGAAAGTGAATTGGGAAGAGGGTCAAGTTAAAAATAACTGTCCTGAACCTGAAGGTGGTACCAATTAAGTCAACAGGACTTTTGCCACTGACTTTCCCATAGCAGCAAGATTTAGTCAAACATATTTTCTCTTATTTAAGGACCTTCTCTAGGTTATTAAACCTCCAGATTACTAAAATAAAGAATTCAAAAAAAGAAAACTACTTTCACATTTGAGATTTCACCTCTCTCTCTCGTTTGGGCATTTTTCTCAGACTGGCAAGTGAAAATACACTAGTCACTTTCACTCTGATTTCTCTTCAACTACATGTTTTCTTGCACTAGCAATGTTCTGCAATGTCTACTGGAATCCTGCAATGGGTATGTTTGTTTAAAGGGCATTTTTGTTCAAAAAAAGAGATTCTGGCCTTGTCTATATTAAAAATTACACCCTCAGGACTGGGTGTAATAAGTTAGGTGACCCAGCTACAGCTCTGAAGTGTGAAAAATCCACACTCCTGAGAGACATAGTTAAGTGCACTTGAGCCCAGGCTAGACAGCACTAGGTTGACAGACAAATTTTTCTGCCCACATAGAGACCACACCTCAGGGAGGTGGATTACTTATGCCAACAGAAGAACAGCTCTCATCGGTGTGAGTAATGTCTACACTGACACTATGCTGCTGTATCATTTCAAGTGCAAGACAAACCTTTCATTAAACCCGTGTGAGTTTAAATCGATGCAGTTAATCTTGTGCAAAACCTTGTGATGTCACTCGTAATTCAATTTAAACTTGGCTTGTATCAACTGATCTTCCCTGGAGCTAAATTGGTATTAATTACCCAAATTTAAATTGAAAGAACATCTACATAGGGGGTTTCACTTGCTCAACTATTTTTTTCAGCAATAATCACATCTTCAGAGATACCAGTGTAACTGAATACATCAAGGCCTACATAAAAAGGTACTTTTTACTAAATCGAGCTGCTCTACATGGGCATCCAGCCTCAGCTGTTCAGCTAGTGATGGATGAAAGGTTTGATTTGTTTTTTCCCCTGCTTAGCTCTGCACAGCAAACACAGCTAAGAGACAGAGCTGCTGTCTGTTGCTCCATGTGCTTCATCAGCACAAACACCAAGTTCTAGTTACATCAGCGCAAGCCCATTGCTGCAACAACATGCTTGCACAGCCGTAGCTTAGGGTATGACTTGGCCTGCAGGACCCACACTATGGATTTTGATGGAGGGACCTCAGGCTGACAGTACAGGGCTAGCAACTAGGAGGAACTATGAAACTGAGCACCATCCACCTGGTCATCATGGAGGAACGGTATCTTGGGGTGCTAGTTTCACAGAACACATGCTTGAAAGAAATTGGTTTCCACTAGAATTCGTTTGTATTTCAGTTTTACAGAGATGTTATAAAGGGCCGTTTTAGGGTCATGTTCAACACAGCAGTGCCTCTTAAGAGGAGCTTCCACACAGGTGAACCAACGGATTTAAAAACCCAGCTAGAGCCAAGTTTTGGTAGTGCTCCTGGCTGTTCCAATGCCCGACCAAGTCCACATTGCAAAGACAGTGTGAGGATACCAAAATCAGAATGGGTCTTCTTGGGCCACCCACTGCATCATCTATAGCCACTTCTCTCCTGTGCTTCTTTATTTGTCCAGCACCCCCGCTTCATTCAGAGCACAGTACCAGGAACATCAATGCAGGGACGAAACACTTTCTGCTGTTATCACCCCTTGTTTCCCCACAAGCTTTTCTCTCCTGGATTTGGGGGTCGGGGGAGACAACAACACAGATTTGAGTGACTGGCTTTCTAGTTACTAAACTGAGTTTGGCTTCATTTCCCATTTTTATTATAAAATTTCCAAGGTACTTTTGAGGCTGGCTGTTTAAAATTACAAAATCTACGGTAAAGCAGTGATAACAGAATATCTCTGTAGTTCAATGCATTGAAAGTGCTCGTCACATAGTCTAGGGCTCATTTCCTGAAACTCAGACATGGCACACACACAATTAGCACCAGGGTCCTACAAAGGACTGGTTTATCGGAGACTCCTAGAACTCAGAGGCTGGGACCCTGCGGCAGGGATGGAAAATAACCCTTTTATATGAGACCAGGCCCCACATCTCAGATTAAGCATAAGCCCTGCTGCCAATGAAGGACAAGAGAAGCCTGCCTTTCCCTCTCCTCCTGCTTCCTTGGGTGGGAGGAGCTGTGATAAAGAAAAGGAGGAATCCAGGGCAAACATACTAAATGTGGGTGACAAAGGTAAAGTATGAAGAGACTCAGATCAAAGAGAAGTCGCATCACGTGATAGATAAAGGTACTACAACCCAAATTCTAGGCCCAGCTTGTCCCCTGCTGTGATCAAGTCACTCTATGTTTCCTCATCCACCATATCTCCGTCTTGGCTATTTAGCCTGCAAGCTCCTTGGAGCAAGGACTAAATGGGTTTGTACAGCACCTAGCACAATGGGGCCTAGACATATTTATATGACAAATATATAGTAAATAAAGTAAGGTGAAAGGTATTTAAATGCAGAGACAGGAGACACTTAGATAATGAGAAGTTGACAAAAATGACAGTCTGAACATTCAATGTCCATAGGTTTTTTTCCAAGATAAGTATATGACACTTAAGATTAGCGTCTGAGGCATTGTATTTAATTCATAGCTCAATGAATTAGTATATTAAAAACCAGCCTGTTATTAGAAAGTTTGCACTGTACATAAAAAGGTCTAGCTGTAAAGCACTAGTGTGAATCCTTCCTTTTCAAAGCATCTGATGAAGTGGGATTTTCTACCACAAAAACTCATGCGATAAATAAATTTATTAGTCTTTAAGTGCCACTGGACTCCTTGTTTGTTTTACCTTCCTCTTCAATGTTCTTTAGAGGCACTGGCATCTCAATGTCTCCCTCACGGTGCCAAAATCCTGATCTGAAAGCTGCTTCTAGTCTTTGGATATCTACTCTACCCCCATTCCAATTTCGTCCCCTTGGCCCTTCCTAGGCCCATCTGCTTGATTAGCTGCACTGCAATAACATTTTTCTGCAAGCACTTGTTTCTTTTAAATGTGCTTAAACTGGGAGCACATTCCACACATCTGCTACTATCTGCATAAACAAGCATCCCCTAATGCTTTATACGGCTGTTCCCCTGACTACCATAGTATTTGTTGCTCTGGAGATGTCTTGATAAAGTTGGTTCACTGCCCAGTCTAGGTACAACTTAGGTGGATGGACTAAAATGCATTCACCCCTGCTTCGTCAGACATGCAAATTGAGCACTCCAGTTACATATTTTAACAGAAAAAAAAAAACTTGTGAGACTAGAATGCTACGAAGTGTTTAATGTATTCAGAGTAACTATGGTAGAAAACATCAAGGCCTCTACTGAGACTGGTGCAAAGTTATTTGCATAACAGGTGTCTTTGTCACAAGAATGATGCTTTAAAGACAAATCCAAAAAAATTAATTCCCCGAATGCAAGAGCACATCGTTAATTACACTGATCGCAGGTTTTATGCTGTCTTGATAAAGGATGGGAAAATGAGATAGATGCTTCTTTCTCAACCCGCAAAAAGTTGGTTAATGGAGCATTATGGAAATTTCCAAACTGCAGTGGAGATGCCATTGACAGCACTAGGAGGAGACAGAAAACTTACTTCTTGCTTCATTCAACCAAGCTACTAAAGAAAGACTTCATCTGTTCTCCCCCTCCCCTCCCTGAGCACTTCTACTCTCCCACCCCATGTCTGCAAGATGAGCCGTAGGAGGATCCGTTTATTCCTTCAAAATGCCTATTAAAAGCTTCTTGAGCATCCATCCACAAGTTAGGGGGTGATGGTGGCAGGGGTAGACACTTTGGGGCTGTTACCTCACATATGAAGTAGTGAGCTGGATTTCTGTTCCCACCAGTGCAAGGGTCTAGCTGAAAACCCCATGTAAAAAACTTAAGCCCATTCGTATACAGCTCCCATCTGCTTTTTCCAACTGCATTCAAGGTGCTTAAGAGCTTTGCTGAACATGTGAACTTCCAGAGGAACGAGCTCCTGCCCGTACCCAGCACGCTGGAATTCAGGCCATTAATATCTAGTCTAGAAAGAGGTCCCACTTATATCCCTGCCTCCACCCCTGGGGGAATCAGTTCTGCAAAGCAGCAGAAGGAAGGACTTAAGCACATGCCCAGCTGGGGCCCAGATGTGGATGCAAATGGTGTCTCCATCTGGGGTAGATGCCAGTGGCCTAATTTTTAACAGTGCAGCTCCCAATGGCTGGGACTGGAGGATACTCAATCCATCTGTATGTGAGACTATAAACTGGAAGTGGGGGACAAGACTCGCACATGGGGACTGTGAACTGCCTTTTTTTTTTTGGAACACGGAAACTCATTAATCAGAGATCAGTTTGGTTTTTATAACTTTCAGATATGGATATCTGCTGCGACAGCAATTCTCTCCCGCTCCTAATTAATTTCTAAACACATCACAAGCTGAAGTGCATGTTTTATGAATCTAGTTGACCTCCTGGTGAAGAAATGATGGCACAGATGTTGTGCCTTCCTCATTACCTCATTATTCATGTTACATCATTTTTCCCCAACATAGACAGCTGACAGATACTCTGAGGCTGTCACCAAGAAGCCTGGCAGCAGCCCAAAACCAAATGGTCCCCCAAGAGGAGGGGGCTTGAGTGTCACCCAGAATCTGTTGGACCTTTCCATATGGCAGCTGAGGACACTTTGGGACGTATCTAGAAGGCCAAGCTCAGAACTATTTGGCAGAGGGGTCTCCTCTGGGCCAGTTCACGTTCTGAGTAGGGGAACAAATGTAGAGAACAATGGAGACCACAGACTGCCAAAAGATGACAATATTAAGATCAGAGGTTGTGCAGGTCGAGGTGCAACTTCTTCAACAAAGCCTCAGACAGAGAATGACTTGGAGCAGTGGTCCCAGACAGTCTATGCCACTGGTCATTCCTAAGAAAAATCAGGAGTATTTTGGATCCTTTCACTTGGCACACATCTACATACAGAAGTTATACCCCTCTAATCAGCACCAGAGTAGTTAAAGCAACAATCACCTTCCCTAGTGCAGATACAGTTATACCAATATAAATAGACTGCTGGGGGTTGGGTTAAACTTTGTCGTTATGGATCAGAAAAAGGCCTTTTATTCAAGGTAAACATAAAAAGATGGATGAAACAGCAGCAGAAGAACCCAAAATACAGGCACATGGAAGCGTAGAAGCTGAACGGGTTTCCAAGCCTACAACTTGGATTGGTGGAGCGGTTTACACGTACATGAGAGAGAAAAAGAGAAGAGAGAGACAAATGTAACCAGGAAGTCAAACAGACAGCAGCAGAAGCACCAGTAGCATGGACCTGTTGGAAAGCTAAGCAAAGATACTGCCTGGGCACAGTATGCTGGCTGGAGAGGCAGGTTCAGAGCAGCAAATGCAGGAATGGTGCCCTTCTGTTTGATTCCTTCTGTGCTCAGGAAAACAGAACTTCTCCTGGCTCGACCATCCACTGCTCCTTCCAGGGCAAGCATCTCACTAGACCCTAAGCTTTGGGTGTCCACTTGTGTCAAAGAGGGGTAACAATGTACATAATCATCACACACAGAAAGAGGAATGCATCCATACTAGGGGCATACTGGGATAGCTATATTGGTAAAATGTCACAAACTTCTATCAATAAATTTCTAGCAGGACAAACAAGGTATACAGCTCAGACCTTAGACAAGGGTTGGACAAAACTGGCTCACAGCTAGGCACCAGCAATTTTACTTTTGGTTGCCAGCAGGTGTTCCTGCATTACACTTCTGCTGTGGAGCTAAGTGACAAGCTACTAAAACTGGTCATCATGGTGACCGGAAACATGTATTTGCAAGGCCTCATTTAGACCCTGAGGAAAAATGAAAAACACCCATAAGAATTATTAAGCAGGACGGATACAAAATCATACAAGGTACTTGGCCCAGAAGAGCTCAAAAGGAAACTACAAAGAGCTGCATTCTTCCAGGAAACACACTGTGTGGGGGATGAAGGTTGTTGCTAAACGGTAGGTGAAAAGGCAAATTAATGCACCTAGATGGTGCTGGATGCTGACAGAGAGGTGCAGGA